>CM067361.1:9544342-9844342 GCA_034401795.1 Chaetoderma sp. LZ-2023a | reverse complement strand
AACAACAACAGCAGCAGCAGCAGCAGCAGCAGCAGCAGCGACGAAGATGATGACAGACAATAATGATAATAATAATAATTATAATAATGAAGAATATGACGATGTAAACAAAAAAATGAGGTTAATGCCGATGGAAATGAGGACAATATTAACAACTATGAAGGACATAATAATGATAGTAGTTGTGACAATGACACTGATAATGACTGTGATAATATTACTACTAATACCAAAAGTGATAATAAGTTTAAAAAAAATAAAAAAATAATGATGATGATTGTAATGTCGATGGAAATGTGTTGATGTCATTAGCGATAATAATAATAATAATAATAATAATAATAATAATAATAATAATAATAATAATAATAATAATAATAATAATAATAATAATTGTGTATGAATGATTACAGCTGTGTACGTACAAAATAATTGTAATATGAAAGATGCACATACGTCACAATATGGTGACCTGGTTGTAAATAAACATGAAGAAATGTGGAAATGTAATCAGAAAGATAGACGTATGAGGGATGAATGGAGAATAGGAGAGATAGATGAGATCTCGCTGTGGTCTATGTTGCGGTTTTATAAGAAGTATCATGAAATCGAAGCGGATGTGAGTCCAGATAAATCCATCCTTCATTTTTCCCGTCAATACACTGATGAAAGATTCCTTTTTAGATGTAAATCCGCGTCATAAACACGCGTGAATCCGGACATCTTCGTCTTATCCCGGAAATACGTTTTCGGTAAATTACAGGACGGACAACGTCTACCGGAAATGAATTTGTTAATAGAGTCTACACACAAGCCTGTCTACACGGGCCACCTATTATTGCATACGCAAGATGGTGGTTCTTTATGGGATCCAGATTTCTGTTAAAATGTGTGTCTGTCTAGCTGTGTTGTAGCTAGTCCAAGGTTTTCTGACTCTGTGCCATTTCGGGTCATGATGTAACGCGCCAATAACCAATTTGGCCAGTTTGTAAACGGCGCAGGCCCAGATACCAATTTGTTATCGGCGTGCCCGTTTGTAAACGTCAGTGCGCCCGTTTGTAAACGGCGCATGACCTGTGTGCAAATTTGTACTCGGCGCACCCGTTTGTAAACGGCGCACTGCCCATATTGTCAATATAAAACTTGCGCCTATAGGAAATGCGCACACTTTTTAACGAATTGGGATTTCTAGTCCTACCTTCATAGATCAGTAATTAATTTTCAGTCACTGGGGTAGTTTATTGGATATGTCTTACTAAAAGAAACACTGTCTATCAAACAAGGTGGTGGTCGTTCGCTGAATCTTTGTATGACATGCGTGGGAAATCAATGAAAGAGGGGTGACGCACACATTGTCGGGTTGACAGTGTGGTTTTAAAGTGTGCATAAATAAGTGCTGTTGAGTTTGCAAAAAAAATTCTTTTGCTCTGCAAATGGATATTTTCTATAAGAATATTAAAAATTTCTTTAATAGATGTGAGCATAATTTAAGGTATATTCTTTTATTTAAAGTGTATTAATGTATCCAATAGTAGTAATGGGGGTAGCTGATCGTCATTGTTCTTCTCAGCAAGAGGTCATGGAGAACAATGGTGATCGTAGGCACAACAATGGCGATCGTAGGCACACAAAGGAAGAACAATGGTGATCGTGCGCACTAGTATGTGAGAACAATGGCACTCAGCCGCACACGATTTAGAGATTTGAGAACAATGACGATCATCCGCACACACTTGAGAATCTATATTTAGTATATGTGAATCATGGTAAAACCCCATTGGCCATCCAATTTCTTGTTGAAAATTGTAACCTCTAAAAGTTGGGTATTTTACATTTTAACTTAGCGACACGCCCCCTCCCCCCTTCCATCCCCCTCCGTGGTACCATGGTATGTAAGGTAAAAATAATAGAGTTTAAGAGGTTGTCTGATAACGGAGGTCATAGGAGGAGGAGGGAGGAGGCTGAGGTGGAATGCTATGGTGGCCGGCTGGTCTCTGTATGGTGATGTTCTCTGTGTGTACTTAAGCAGAGTGCTCCCATCTAGTTCGCTGTTGATATTTGTTCTTTTTTAAAAGAATAATTTTAGAGTGTAGATTTTACAATTTTAAATAAAGGTCGGATTAAGTGTGCGTTAAAGACATAACAAAATGGCAGATAATTTAAGCGACGAAATTAAAGAATGTGAAGAGGCGGTTAATGTGATTTTGAAGCAGATGCATGACTCTGATTTATATCTGGGTTCTACGTTATATGATCCTGACTTTACAATTCCGCATACGTGCGTATCTGATGAACATAATGACATTGCATTACATGATGTAAATGATAGTGATGTCAACTCTGTTCCTGATTACTGCAAAGTCATTCCTCAACTGTCTATTACGATTACTGATGATGATGTTTTCAATTATCTGGAAGATTTATATGATTATGACGTAATCATACCTACACAACCTGCTTCTACTGATGATCTAACTGATCATACGAGAACTGTACTATCTATTCCTGATCTGAGCACCATACCATCATCATTTTTCAATTATTCTCATGTCGATTGTGACATAATTCCTAATTATTCAACCGATGTACGTGATGGACACGATCTAAATTTAATTGATGTTGTGCCAGTTCCTGACTGTATTGCGTCTTCTGCTAATGACCTACCTCTGGATTTAGCATGCCTTCCTAATGATTCCAACCTAAATTTATTTGATGATGTAGCCATTCTTGACTGTATTGCGCCTTCTGCTAATGGCCTATCTCTGGATTTAGCATGTCTTCCTAATGATTCCGGCCTAAATTTATTCGTCGATGCACCAGTTCCTGACTGTATTGCGCCTTCTGCTAATAACCTATCTCTGAATTTAGCATGCCTTCCTAATGATACCGTCCTAAATTTATTTACTGATGCACTAGTTCCAGACCATATTGCACCTTCTGCTAATGACTTATCCCTGGATTTAGCATACCTTCCTAACGATTCCGCTTATTGCATCGATGTTCCTACTCATCAAGCTCTTATTGACACACATGCAAATCATTCGACAGATGAAATTAGTCTCATCACTGATGAAATTAGTCAATGTGTAGCAGAGAATTTAGTGCTTACAGATGATCTACTTAAGCATTATTTGCAATGCGTTCGCCGCGAGCATGCTCAAATCAAAGGGTCAGTATTTGATTATACCGACTATATATCTATAGAGACTGTGCGCAAATACCGCAGTAAAAAGTTTCATCTCGAAGGTACTAAATATAATGTATCTTTTAAAAGTTATCCTATAGCCGATACATAACTTTCTCATTCTGAGTTCGTGTCAGGCGTCTTTCAATCTTTGCTTGATATGTATAGCGAATATAGTAATGTTCAGGCGAATGATCACGCTAGAATCGAGTTGATTCACCCTTCTTTGGAAATGCCAATAGCCATGGATTTTAGGCTGTGGAATGAAATTACGCCTGACATAAATTTAGAATCAGTGTTAAAAGTCATTCAGTCAAATGCTGATTGTAGGTTATCAGAGGGTTTTGAATTTCACGTTTTTTATGTAGAGCCTACAACTCAGGTAGGCAAAATGATATTCTCCTAGGTGCGATCGATTCTAGGCATGAACGCCCATTTGGTAGCACTTCCCTGAGTTTACCATGCATAAATATTATGCATTCAGAACGTGATAATCATATGTCTTTAATCACGTATATGGCCACATTTCTTATTGTATGTAATTACTGTACATGGTGTAATGCGACATACTCTAATGATCACTCATGTACAGCGTGGTGTCATAGTTGTCAGACAGTTTATTCTGATAAAGGATCTTGTACTTCTACAGATGCTACGCATAAGATAATGTGTACTGATTGTCATCGTAAGTTTTATAACCATCAACGTATGGTGAACCACCTCTCTAATGGGACCTGAAAAATGGTAAAGGCATGTCCCCACTGTTTCAGTCACATACGTAAAGATGATGATGAACACGTATGCGGTATGACAAAATGTCATGCGTGTAAAGAAAAGTATGTAATTACTGAAAATCATTCGTGTTATGATAAAGTAATTGAAGCACCTATTTTGTCATTATCACATGCACGCTCTATGCATATGAATGCTGACAATTGTAGTTATGAAGATTTTCAAAAATACATCATTTATGATACAGAAACATATTTATCGCCTATTGACAGTAGCAATACTAATATTCTAGCTGAGCATAAAGTCAATTTGTGGTAGCCAACATATGTTGTGATGCGTGCTTCGAGCAACCGCTCAAAGACGATTGCTCTACATGTCATCGAGGCATGAATTATGGATATGTTCGCTTTCATGGGTTAGACGCAGCGGATCAGTTTGTTAGCTGGTTGACACGTGTTAAGGCTGTGCGTGTTGGTAAAAATATCGAGAGAAAATATGTTTTCTCTGAATACTTGGTGATTGCTCACAATGCACGTGCCTATGATTCTCTTTTACTCCTTCAATGGAGAACAATGGCGATCGTAGGCACAACCGCTAACCTGCATCTTAAACCTACAAATATTATCATGCACGGTCGTTAAGTTCTCTCATTTGACGTAGGCACTATTTGGTTTATCGATTCCATTAACTTTTTCCCCTCTCATTATGTAAGGTGGGCGATGCTTTTAATCTTCCTGTTCGTAAGGGGACATTTCCCCATCAGCTCAACACACCTCAATATTGGGATACGGTAATACCCTTTCCCGAGAGGGAGATATTCTGTCAACAAAATATGAATGCGAATGAATTAATTGAATTTGATCGCTGGTACAACTACCAGATATCTAGACATGAGCACTACGATGTTGATGAAAATCTCATCGAATATTGTAATGATGACGTAGCCGTCTTACGGTTAGCCATGTCTAGATTTAAGACTTTATTTTCTGAATGGATGGGCAGCCAAAATCCATTTGTGACAGGGATAATGCTAGCTGGGGACATGTAATGCGGCCTATCGCGCTTTATGGCTTCGACCCGAGAGTGTACAGACTTTACCTGATTTCTCACTAAGAGCAAAACGTGCTTATAGTGTTTTGGGCGTAGAATGGATGGAATGGGTCAATCAATGCGAGGGTCGCCAAACTGCGTATACGCTAAATGGTGGTGAACAGAAAATATGCGGTCATTATGTAGAAAATATTATTTTCTGGTTTTTAGGTTGTAAATTCAACGGACATGAGTCTGCTTGTTGCGGTGATAAGCGTGATACGTCATATACACCATGAAGAAGCATATTCTGCGCTTCAATGCCGCATTTCTTTATTTGAATCATGCGGATATATGGTGAGAATTATGTGGGAATGCAACTTTAAGAAACAAGTCGCCGATTCCTCCATGCTAAATAATTTTGTCACCGAATTGGACTTAGCCCACCCAATATCTCCACATGAAGTGCTATTCGGTGGACAAACATCCGTGATTCGCTTATTTATGGAAGTGGATGAGCATACCATGCTCAATTATTTGGACTGTGTTTCAATGTATCCTTCAGTGATGAAACAATGTTGTTTTCCAGAAGGCTCATAGATGGAAATTAGATGATGCTGGAGAATTTGATAATATTGCCGAAACTAACTTAGGATCTCAAGCCGTAGAAGAATGATGGCTCAGAGTAAAACAGTGCAATTAATAGGCTGCATACACAGTGATATGTTTCTGCAGGGCCACAGAAGGAGCGAGGCCTAAATTGAAAATATTGTTAGCTAACTTATTTGTACGCAAAGTTATTCCATCAGCAGATCTGCTAGTGGCACACGCTGTTACTCTGAGACAGACAAGCGCGAAATATCCTATTAGCAGGGTAGTGTTTAAGACTTTCACATCACCTAGTGGTGTTATGAGCATCGATAGAGATAATATATTTATTGGTCAGCTTCCTACTAGAGTATTATTCGCTTTTGTACCTAATGATGTGTATAATGGTGTGGTACATAAAAATCTGTTCAAATTTGATAACAATAACACTACCTATGCTACATGTTATATACATGGAGAAGAGGTTACAGCATCGCTAATACAATACGACCTTCGCTTAGCGACGACATTTACTCAGACACTTATTTCTCACTATTCAGCGGTATTGGTGTGTTATTCAAAGACCGAGGCTACCTGATAAATAAGTCACAGTTCAGACATGGAACCATATTGTTCGCATGGGATTTTACACCAGAGCTAGCTGATTCAGAGCATCGCTACCCGACATGCACTGGTTCGTTAAGAGTGGTCTTCCATTTTGCTCAAGCACTTACCGCTACAACAAATGTAATTTGTTATGCTGAATTTGATAATACAATAGAAATTGGGTCAGACTTTAACGTATTAACAGATTATTAACAAATATGTTCAATACATTTGAAATAGAGGATCTATTCTTCGGTGACAATAAAATGTGTGAACACTTTCTTGGTGTTTTTTCCAATTGACAATGTACCCACACATATTAAATATTGCCCGGCAATAAACACACATCCCAGTAATAAATCCAGACACCACTTTGATACAGACAGACATTATGCTATCCAAGACAATGGATTAATCAGCCACTTCAATTAATTCACCTCTCCCACATTTGCTGATGCATACACAATCATATACGCACTCATTCTCTTTCTTATGCATGCAAAATTATTGACCAACTGACTGAAGAAATGAGTGAATGGACAGACGGATTGACAGACTAGCAAATAAATGAGCAACACTCAGAGAGACGTGTCTGAACAGCTGAAAGAATTGCTGAAATGATAAGTAAGACAGAGTTAATAAATGGATGTATTGCATATTAGCACAAGTTTGACATTGACATATGCGAAGTGCGCCGTTTACAAATGGGTGCGCTGATAACCAATAATGGTATATGGGTCATGCGCCGTTTACAAATGGGCGCGTCGATAACAAATTGGTATATGGGCCATGTGCCATTTACAGACAGGCGCGCTGATAAGAAATTGGTATATGGGTCTGTGCCGTTTACAAATGGTCCTGCACCATTTACAAACTGGCCAAATTGGTTATTGGGTCGCTACATCTAGATTGACAGATAATCGAGGGATATGCCGCTCAAGTTGGCCTATATGACGTCACGATCAAATACGTCACTGGTGAGCTGGCTCAGCTAAGGTCAGAATCAAAATGACATGTCTATGTCACAAATGCCGATACGTCAGTCAGGCAAGTATGGGAACTGCATGTCCTTGGCAAATTTATAATATAATAAAAAGGGCTGACGTTATAGGCAGCAACGTGCTGGCTAGTCGAATTAATCTCAAAATATTCGACATCTTACCTGTATAACTACCTTGAAATTAGGATTTTGGGAATCGGCTCCAGCCCGAGTTCAATTAGGGCTGAGCTTAGCTGGGCGTGGTATAGCTAGAAATGGGTGTGCTATAGCTAGACATGGGTGTGGCATAGCTTGAAGTGGGCGTGGTATAGCTTGAAGTGGGTGTCGTATAACTAGAAATGGGCACCGTATAGCTAGATATGGGCGTGGTATAACTAGAAATGTGTGTGGGATAGCTAGAAATGGGTGTGGCATAGCTAGAAATGGCTCCATTTATTGGACAAGCATAAGGGTGCGGGTAGCAAGCAAGTCTGCCAAAGTGTTTGTCAAGAAATCCAAGATGGGGTTCACATTAGAGTCAAGCCCAAGTCCGAAGTAGCCAAGGCCGTGTTCTCACAAGAGACTTAGTGAGGAATTACGCCATACTGAGTTCGATCACACAGATTTGTTTACTCGCTATAGCTTGTGTAAGTGTGAATGCTTACATGAGTGAGAAGACATGTTATGATTGATTGGACTTACTTCAGATTAACTTTCTAGGCACCCTGTGATGATACCAGAGCCGGAAGAAAGAGGATTAATGGGGCTCCCGGAGCTCTGTGGTTCACGGGGCCCCATGTGCGTGCATGCGTGCGTGCGTGGGTGCGTGCGTGCGTGCGTGCGTGCGTGCGTGCGTGCGTGCGTGCGTGCGTGCGTGCGTGCGTGCGTGTGCAAGCGTGTATGTGTCCCCTTCAGTCTCATCCCAGATATCAATGTCCAAATAAAGCTTAATTAAATTTATTTCCATAACAAGCAGCACATTCTGTGTGCGTGCGTGCGTGCGTGCGTGCGTGCGCGCGCGCGTGCGCGCCTGGTGTGTGCTGTTGGTTTTATTGGCACCTCACACCGAATACAAATTTGAGACTTACTAAAAAATACACATTTGAGCCATGACCTAATTTATTTGTTAGTCTGCCAATAGAGGTGCTTCCCCGAAGGGTTGCTCGGACGCCCGGCTTTGCGTCCCATCCGAAGGACGTGTCATGCGAACGACGTGTAGACATCATGGAGTGAAGGACATTTCCTATGTTTCCACCGACTGCCTGTCAGCCATCTATCTGGTCGCTTGCCAGTCGACCGGCATTTGAACCCCGCCCGCCCGCTTACCAGACGACCACGCTACAACTACGGCCACTCGTCCCCACCACATTCAGGTGCTATGAACATCTATTTGTAATAATATACAGCATTTATAATTAACCATTTATCATCATTTCTCCAACAAATACAAATACATGCCAATGCTTGCTGACATTTCTCAGAGAGAATGCCGATTTGCAAGTCAAACGAAGAATATTTTAGGAAACTTGCAACTGGAATTGCAGACTTCGTTTGGTTGGTTAGGCTATGGACCTTTCCATTTTAGCTATGCCCCGCCCATCTCTAGCTAAGCGCCACCCACATCTTGCTCGTGTTGGGATCGATCCATCTCTGAACTCCCTGACTATCAATTTCTAGAACGCTATACAGGTAAGCTTTTGAATATTTTGGAACTAATTTGACTGGGCGCTGTTGCTGACTATATATGGCAACAACAATGTCCCGTCAAATTAGTTTCAAAAATTCAACAGCATATTTATTAAATAGTATAGACAATTCGTACAAGGTGTCGAACTATTAAGTGTTAAAGACAGGCCAAATAGAATTATCTACGACGTAATGATTATGACGTCATCCTACACGCCGCTGAACGGATTATGACGTCATATGACGTCAGATTGATAGATGGATACTCTGGAAAGGTGAACTGGCTATCCAACTACTGATTATCACTCAGTAGAACATTCCACTGATTATCACTCAGTAGAACATTCCACTGATTATCACTCCAGTAGATCATTCCACTGATTATCACTCAGTAGAACATTCCACTGATTATCACTCAGTAGAACATTCCACTGATTATCACTCCAGTAGAACATTCCACTGATTATCACTCTGGTAGACCATTCCACTGATTATCACTCTGGTAGACCATTCTACTGATTATCACTCTGGTAGAACATTCCACTGATTATCACTCCAGTAGAACATTCCACTGATTATCACTCTGGTAGACCATTCCACTGATTATCACTCTGGTAGAACATTCCACTGATTATCACTCTGGTGGAACATTCCACTGATTATCACTCTGGTAGAACATTCCACTGATTATCACTCTGGTAGAACATTCCACTGATTATCACTCTGGTAGAACATTCCACTGATTATCACTCCAGTAGACCATTCCACTGATTATCACTCTGGTAGACCATTCCACTGATTATCACTCTGGTGGAACATTCCACTGATTATCACTCTGGTAGACCATTCCACTGATTATCACTCTGGTAGACCATTCCACTGATTATCACTCTGGTAGACCATTCCACTGATTATCACTCTGGTAGAACATTCCACTGATTATCACTCCAGTAGACCATTCCACTGATTATCACTCTGGTAGACCATTCCACTGATTATCACTCTGGTGGAACATTCCACTGATTATCACTCTGGTAGAACATTCCACTGATTATCACTCTGGTAGAACATTCCACTGATTATCACTCTGGTAGACCATTCCACTGATTATCACTCTGGTAGACCATTCCACTGATTATCACTCTGGTAGAACATTCCACTGATTATCACTCTGGTGGAACATTCCACTGATTATCACTCTGGTAGAACATTCCACTGATTATCACTCTGGTAGAACATTCCACTGATTATCACTCTGGTAGACCATTCCACTGATTATCACTCTGGTAGACCATTCCACTGATTATCACTCCAGTAGACCATTCCACTGATTATCACTCTGGTAGAACATTCCACTGATTATCACTCCAGTAGACCATTCCACTGGTTATCACTATGGTAGAACATTCCACTGATTATCACTCTGGTAGAACATTTCATTCCACTGGTTATCACTCCAGTAGAACATTTCGCATCAAAATATTCTTCTCTTGCCACACAAACGCACATATTTCCAGACTTCACTCTCAGTAACAGGAAGAGCTAGGTGTATAGCTCTGAAATGATAAATGGCCAGGTACGCTGTAGCTAGCCTATTTTAGAATTACGGGTTCTGTCTAACAGCAAATGTTCACGCTTGTTTCGTGACAGATCGTAGTCTGGGTTATTTTATCATGCCAAACTTGGTAAAACCTGAACAGTTTGTCACCATTATAGTTATAAAAATGTTCAAAGCTACAGCGACATTAGGAAAGGCATCCACACGTGTTTGTTCATTATAGAGAAGTAATGCTTGAGACTGGAGAATAACAAGCTCGTGACTTTGCATATGGAGGCTAATATTTGTCGTCGACGTAAACATGTAGTATTTATTATCGGTTCAAACGCATAGCTACCTTATCAATGTGGGCGTGGTCTAGGTTACTTGATAGGTGTAAGAGGACAAAGAAGTTCCGCATCAAGACTCCATAACAAAAACAGCTGCTGTACCAGAAAACATCATTTTATTGGTACAAATGTCCGGTACTGATATAAGGATACAATGGACCTTTCCATTTTTAGCTATGCCCCGCCCATCACTAGCTAAGCTCCACCCACACCTCGTCGTGTTGGGATTGATCGATCCACAAATAAAAGCAAACAATTTGTACAACAACACATAGACCGTCTTCAAATAGGCGTTCGTGACGTACTTATCGACGTCATTCATGACGTCATTCATTATGATGTCATTCTACACATCACGCAGTTCATTATGACGTCATATGATGGGTGGGTACTCTGGAAAGGTGAATTGTAGTACTTTAATGACTAACTGTATTTATTATGACAAGCTTTGGTACAGAAATCTGAAACACATTTGTGCGTCATAATATATAAAGCAAGTATTCAAAGGTACTACCTTTTAATCCTGTTATCTTTATTGGAAGGAAAACATGGCGGCCACAACGCTGTGTCTAAAGGACAGGTTATCTTTGAAACATAAGCTGATAATATATTATATTTTGCTTTCTTTACTTCAAGAAATTCCGTCACTTAATGGGATAAATGTAGGGCATCTATATGAAATAGATTTCTTCGAGAAAAATCTCGTCATCCATAGGCATAATGGAAATGCATTTGAACAAGAATCGAATTACGAAGCTACAAATTATCGCTCTTCAGTAACTGGAGGCGAGAAGATGAATCTCTATTATGTCATGCGGCGATGGCAGCGTGTGTCTGCGTGACGTACTTTTGCGTTGTATGGCTTCAATGAACGACATGGGTTATAAAATAATTAGAATCAAAACTCTTCAAGAAATAAGCTGACTTTTGGAGCAAAAGTATGGTGGTTTAGTAACACAGGTGGTCGTAAGTCCACCTGTGCTAAAGGACCGCCATCTGTTGACAAAAGTCATATCCTATAATAAAGTGACTTATATTAAAATACCGCGTGTCTATAATAATGGCCACTTCCTGTGCTCAAAGCGGCGGTCGCCTGAGACGGGTAACTTTCCTGCAGGTTAAAGCGAATTTGTGTTGCCCTGTATGAAGAGAATGGGAAGGGAATGCCACTAACTTTAATTTCCGGCTGAAAAGAGACTTCTCTACAAGACTTAACTCTAATCAAGCCGATGTCAAACGGCGTAATGGCATAGCACCCGTATAAGAAAGCCTCCCGTATACATTCAAGGTCTGTTAAAGCTGTTAAATGATTACTGTTTTTGATGCTAAATAAGTTCAGCATCAAAGTTTTCAAAATGAAAACACGTTACCATAGGGAATGGAATTTAAATCAGGAATCTAGAATTTCGTGTTACCAATTTGCGTTTATATAGGCATGTCCGGCATTGCCGGTATGACTATGGGTGAACGTCCAGCTCATGTTGTCCATGTCATATCACTATAGCCTGGGTGTGGCAGCAGATTAAGTAGTTCACAATTAAAATGCGCAATAAATGATACATCTAGCTCCGTCAGCAATATTGAATAGTCCGTCAAGTATACGGATTATTAATTTTTTTTTAAACATATTTTAATGTAACATGATACAAATGAATTAGGCACGAGTTCTAACAACTTATTTCCGCCCTCTCCCTACTGCTACTTACATGGCAGCAAAAACGTAAAGTAGTATACTAAGTAATATAACTATATGTATCTAATCGAATTAGATGTCTTTATATTACATGCACGAATTATATGACTTTACTATTTAATAAACATTATATTTGATATTTTGAAACTAATTTGCCTGGGCACTGTTAGTGCCACACGCAGAAACAGCATCCTGTCAAATTAGTTTCAAAATATTCAACAGCTTACCTACATAATATGCTACCTTGCTATTGGGATTCTGGGAATTCAGTGTTCGCCTGTTCGCTCGACCCAACACTGACAAAGCGTGGGCGGAGCTTAGCTAGAAACGGACAAAACTTAGCTAGACACGGGCGGAGCTTAGCTAGAAATTGATACCTTTATTGCAAAAGCATTGCTGATGAAATTGTTGCTGAATACACTTAGAATATATCATCTTGAAGGTTGAATATGACATCTTTGCTTGCTTGGTGGCGGGTTGGAACAATTAAGCTGTATGTGAGAACCCACACGGACCGATCTGATGCTGAAAGCAGCTTGCAGGAAGCAATTTTCCTCGTGTGCAGAGACAGACAACATGCTTGTTATTATCCATCACCGATGTGCAGAGACATACAATGTGATTGTTATTATCATTCATCGATGTGCAGAGACATACACCATGATTGCTATTATCCCTCAGCGATGTGCAGAGACAATCAATGTGATTGTTATCATCCCACAGCGATGTGCAAAGACATACAATGTGATTGTTATTATCCCTCAGCGATGTGCAGAGACAGACGATGTGATTGTTATTATCTTTCAGCGATGTACAAAGACATACAATGTAATTGTTATTATCCCTCAGCGATGTGCAGAGACATACAACATGATTGTTATTATCCCTCAGCGATCTGCTGAGACATACAACATGATTGTTATTATCCCTCAGCGATGTGCTGAGACACACAATGTGATTGTTATCATCCCACAGCGATGTGTAGAGACAGACAATGTGATTGTTATTATCCTACAGTGATGTGCAGAGACAGACAATGTAATTGTTATTAACCTTCAGCGATGTGCAGAGACATACATTGTGGTAGCTATTATCTCTCAGCGATATGCAGAGACATACACCATGAATGTTATTATCCATCAGCGATGTGCAGTGACAGACAATGTGATTGTTATTAACGCTCAGCAATGTGTAGAGACAAACAATGTGATTGGTATTATCCCTCAGCGATGTGCAGAGACATACAATATGATTGTTATTATCCATCAGTGATGTGCAGGGACATAAAATGTGATTGTCATTATCCCTCAGCGATGTGCAGAGACATACAATGTGATTGCTATTATCTCTCAGCGATGTGCAGAGACATACAATGTGATTGATATTATCCCTAAGTTATGGGCAGAGACAGACACCATGATTGTTATTATCCCTCAGCGATGTGCAGAGACACAACATGATTGTTATTATCTCTCAGCGCTGTGCAGAGACAGACAATGCGATTGTTCAAAGACACACACCTTGATAGTATTATCCATCACCGATGTGCAGAGACATACAATGTGATTGTTATTATCCTTCAACGATGTGCAGCAACAGACAATGTGATTGTTATTATCCCTCAGCGATGTGCAGAGACAGACAACATGATTGTTATTATCTCTCAGCGATGTACAAAGACATACAATACGATTGTTATTATCCCTCAGCGATGTGCAGAGACAGACAATGTGATTGTTATGATCCCTCAGCGCTGGGCAGAGATAGACAATGTGATTGTTATTATCCCACAGCGATATGCAGAGACATACACCATGAATGTTATTATCCATCAGCGATATGCAGAGACAGACAATGTGATTGTTATTATCTCTCAGCGATGTGCAGAGACAGACAACATGATTGTTGTTATCCCTCAGCGATGTGCAGAGACAGACAACATGATTGTTATTATCTCTCAGCGATGTACAAAGACATACAATGTGATTGTTATTATCTCTCAGCGCTGGGTAGAGACAGACAATGTGATTGTTATTATCTCTCAGCGATATGCAGAGACAGACACAATGATTGTTATTATCCCTCAGCGATGTGCAGAGACATACAATGTGATTGTTATTATCCCTCATCGATGTGCAGAGACAGACAAAGTGATTGTTATTATCTCGCAGCGATGTGCAGAGACAGACAATGTGATTGTTATTATCTCTCAGCGATATGCAGAGACAGACAACATGATTGTTATTATCTCTCAGCGATGTGCAGAGACACACAATGTGATTGTTATTATTTCTCAGCGATATGCAGAGACAGACAACATGATTGTTATTATCCCTCATCGATGTGCAGAGACAGACAATGTGATTGTCATTATCCATCAGTGATGTGCAGAGACAGACAATGTGATTGTTATTATCCCTCAGCGATGTGCAGAGACAGACAACATGATTGTTAATATACTTCAGCGATATGCAGAGACAGACACCATGATTGTTATTGTCTCCCAGCGACGTGCAGAGGCATACACCATGATTGTTACTATTCCTCAGCGATGTGCAGAGACATACACCATGATTGTTACTATCCCTCAGCGATGTGCAGAGACGTTCAATGTTATTTTTATTATCCTTCAGTAATGTGCAGAGACAGACAATGTGATTGTTATTATCCATCGGCGATGTGCAGAGACAGACAATGCGATTGTTATTATCCCTCAGCGATGTGCAGAGACAGAAAATGTGATTGTTATTATCCCATAGCGATGTGCCGAGACAGACAATCTGATTATTATTATCTCTCAGTGATGTGCAGAGACAGACAATGTATTTATTATCTCTCAGTGCTGTGCAGAGACACACAATGTGATTGTTACTATTCCTCAGCGATGTGCAAAGACAGACACCATGATTGTTATTATCTCTCATCGATGTGCAGAGACATACACCATAATTGTTACTATCCCTCAGTGATGTGCAGAGACATACACCATGATTGTTACTATTCCTCGGCGATGTGCGGAGACGTTCAATGTTATTGGTATTATCCTTCAGTAATGTGCAGAGACATACAATGTGATTGTTATTATCCCTAAACGATGGGCAGAGACATACAATGTGATTGTTATTATCCCACAGCGAAGTGCAGAGACAGACAATGTGATTGTTATTATTCCTCAGCGATGTGCAGAGACAGACAATGCGATTGTTCTTATCTCTCAACGATGTGCAGAAACAGACAAGATGATTGTTATTCCTTCAGCGACGTGCAGAGGCATACAATGTGATTGTTATTATTCCTCAGCGATGTGTAGAAACATGCAATATGTTTGCTATTATCTCTCAACGATGTGCAGAGACAGACAACATGATTGTTATTATCCCTCAGCGATGTGCAGAGACAGACAACATGATTGTTATTATCCTTCAACGATGTGCAGAAACAGACAATGTGATTGGTATCATGCCACAGCGATGTGCTGAGACGGACAATGTGATTGTTATTATCCTACAGCGCGAGACAGACAATGTGATTGTTATTATCATTCATCGATGTGCAGAGACATACACCATGATTGTTATTATCCCTCAGCGATGTGCAGAGACAGACAATGTGATTGGTATCATGCCGCAGCGATGTACAAAGACATACAATGTAATTGTTATCATCCCACAGCGATGTGCAGAGACAGACAATGTGATTGTTATTATCCTACAATGATGTGCAGAGACAGACAATGTGATTGCTATTATCTCTCAGCGATATGCAGAGACATACACCATGAATGTTATTATCCATCAGCGATGTGTAGTGACAGACAATGTGATTGTCATCAACGCTCAGCAATGTGTAGAGACAAACAATGTGATTGGTATTATCCATCAGCGGTGTGCAGAGACATACAATATGATTGTTATTATCCATCAGTGATGTGCAGAGACAGACAATGTGATTGTTATTATCTCTCAGCGATATGCAGAGACATACACCATGAATATTATTATCCATCAGCGATGTGCAGAGACAGACAATGTGATTGTTATTATCTCTCAGCGATGTGCAAAGACATACAATGTGATTGTTATTATCCCTCAGCGATGTGCAGACAGACGATGTGATTGTTATTATCTTTCAGCGATGTACAAAGACATACAATGTAATTGTTATTATCCCTCAGCGATGTGCAGAGACAGACAACATGATTGTTATTATCTTTCAGCGATGTACAAAGACATACAATGTAATTGTTATTATCCCTCAGCGATGTGCAGTGACAGACAATGTGATTGTTATTATCCTACAGTGATGTGCAGAGACAGACACTGTAATTGTTATTATCCTTCAGCAATGTGCAGAGACAGACATTGTGATTGTTATTATCTCTCAGCGATGTGCAGAGAAAGACAACATGATTGTTATTATCCCTCAGCGATGTGCAGAGACAGACAACATGATTGTTATTATCTCTCAGCGATGTACAAAGACATACAATATGGTTGTTATTATCTCTCAGCGCTGGGTAGAGACAGACAATGTGATTGTTATTATCTCTCAGCGATGTGCAGAGACAGACACAATGATTGTTATTATCCCTCAGCGATGTGCAGGGATATACAATGTGATTGTTATTATCCCTCATCGATGTGCAGAGACATACAATGTGATTGTTATTATCTCGCAGCGATGTGCAGAGACAGACAATGTGATTGTTATTATCTCTCAGCGATATGCAGAGACAGACAACATGATTGTTATTATCTCTCAGCGATGTGCAGAGACACACAATGTGATTGTTATTATTTCTCAACGATATGCAGAGACAGACAACATGAGTGTTAATATACTTCAGCAATATGCAGAGACAGACACCATGATTGTTATTATCGCTCAGCGATGTGTAGAGACAGACAACGTGCTTGTTATTATCTCGCAGCGATGTCCAGAGACAGACAATGTGATTGTCATTATCCCTCAGCAGTGTGAAGAGACATACAATGTGATTGTTATTATCCATCAGTGATGTGCAGAGACAGACAATGTGATTGTTATTATCCCTCAGCGATGTGCAGAGACAGACACCATGATTGTTATTGTCTCTCAGCGACGTGCAGAGGCATACACCATGATTGTTACCATGATTGTTACTATTCCCCCAGCGATGTGCAGAGACGTTCAATGTTATTTTTATTATCCTTCAGTAATGTGCAGAGACAGACAATGTGATTGTTATTATCCCATAGCGATGTGCAGCGACAGACAATGCGATTGTTTTTATCCCTCAGCGATGTGCAGAGACAGAAAATGTGATTGTTATTATCCCATAGCGATGTGCAGAGACAGACAATTTGATTATTATTATCTCTCACTGATGTGCAGAGACAGACAATGTGATTATTATCTCTCAGTGATGTGCAGAGACATACAATGTGATTGTTACTATTCCTCAGCGATGTGCAAAGACAGACACCATGATTGTTATTATCTGTCGGCGATGTGCAGAGACAAACAATGTGATTGTTATTATCTCTCAGCGATGTACAGAGACATACAATGTGATTGTTATTATCCCTCGGCGATATGCAGAGACATACAATGTGATTCTTATTATCACTCAGCGATGTACAGAGACAGACACAATGATTGTTATTATCCCTCAGCGCTGTGCAGAGACAGACAATGTGATTGTTATTATCTCTCAGCGATATGCGGAGATATACAATGTGATTGTTATTATCCCTCAGCCATGTGTAGAGACCTACGGAGAGCATCACTGAAGTCACTGCAGCATCACGGAAGTCACTGCAGCATCACGGAAGTCACTGCAGCATCACGGGAGTCATTGCAGCATCACGGAAGTCACTGCAGTATCACGGAAGTCACCGCAGCATCACGGAAGGCACAGCAGCATCACTGAAGTCACTGCAGCATCACGGAAGTCACTGCAGCATCACGGAAGTCACTGCAGCATCACGGAAGTCACTGCAGCATCACGGAAGTCACAGCAGCATCACGGAAGTCACTGCGGCATCACGGAAGTCATTGCAGCATCACGGAAGTCACTGCAGCATCACGAAAGTCACTGCAGCATCACGGAAGTCACTGCAGCATCACGGAAGTCACTGCAGCATCACGGAAGTCACTGCAGCATCACGGAAGTCACTGCAGCATCACGGAAGGCACAGCAGCATCACGGAAGTCACTGCGGCATCACGGAAGTCATTGCAGCATCACGGAAGTCACTGCAGCATCACGAAAGTCACTGCAGCATCACGGAAGTCACTGCAGCATCACGGAAGTCACTGCAGCATCACGGAAGTCACTGTAGCATCCCGGAAGTCACTGCAGCATCACGGAAGTCATTGCAGCATCACGGAAGTCACTGCAGCATCACGGAAGTCACTGCAGCATCCCGGAAGTCACTGCAGTATCACGGAAGTCACTGCAGCATCACGAAAGGCACAGCAGCATCGCCGAAGTCACTGCAGCATCACGGAAGTCATTGCAGTATCACGGAAGTCACTGCAGCATCACGGAAGTCACTGCAGCATTACGGAGGTCATTGCCGTATCACGGAAGTCACTGCAGCATCACGGAAGTCACTGCAGCATCACGGAAATCACTGCAGCATCACGGAAGCCATTGCCGCATCACGGGAGTTACTGCAGTATCAGGGAAGCCACTGCAGCATCACGGAAGTCACTGTAGCATCACGGAAGTCACTGCAGCATCACGGAAGTCACTGTAGCATCACGGAAGTCACTGCAGCATCACGGAAGTCATTGCAGCATCACGGAAGTCACAGCAGTATCAAGGAAGTCACAGCAGCATCACGGAAGTCATTGCAGCATCACGGAAGTCACTGCAGTATCAGGGAAGTCACTGCAGCATCACAGAAGTCACTGCAGCATCACGGAAGTCACTGCAGCATCACGGAAGTCACTGCAGCATCACGGAAGTCACTGCAGTATCAGGGAAGTCACTGCGGTATCAGGGAAGTCACTGCAGCATCACGGAAGTCACTGCAGTATCAGGGAAGTCACTGCAGCATCACGGACGTCACTGCAGCATCACGGAAGTCACTGCAGCATCACGGAAGTCACTGCAGTATCACGGAAGTCACTGCAGCATCACGGAAGTCACTGCAGTATCAGGGAAGTCACTGCAGCATCACGGAAGTCACTGCAGCATCACGGAAGTCACTGCAGTATCACGGAAGTCACTGCAGCATCACGGAAGTCACTGCAGTATCAGGGAAGTCACTGCGGTATCAGGGAAGTCACTGCAGCATCACGGAAGTCACTGCAGTATCAGGGAAGTCACTGCAGCATCACGGAAGTCACTGCAGCATCACGGAAGTCACTGCAGCATCACGGAAGTTACTGCAGTATCACGGAAGTCACTGCAGCATCACGGAAGTCACTGCAGTATCAGCGAAGTCACTGCAGCATCACGGAAGTCACTGCAATATCAGGGAAGTCACTGCAGCATCACGGAAGTCACTGCAGTATCAGGGAAGTCACTGCAGCATCACGGAAGTCACTGCAGTATCAGGGAAGCCACTGCGGCATCACGGAAGTCACTGCAGTGTCAGGGAAGTCATTGCAGCATCACGGAAGTCACTGCAGTATCACGGAAGTCACTGCAGTGTCAGGGAAGTCACTGCAGTATCACGGAAGTCACTGCAGTGTCACGGAAGTCATTGCAGCATCACGGGAGTCATTGCAGCATCACGGAAGTCACTGCAGTATCACGGAAGTCACTGCAGTGTCAGGGAAGTCATTGCAGCATCACGGGAGTCATTGCAGCATCACGGAAATCACTGCAGTATCACGGAAGTCACTGCAGTGTCAGGGAAGTCATTGCAGCATCACGGGAGTCATTGCAGCATCACGGAAGTCACTGCAGTGTCAGGGAAGTCATTGCGGCATCACGGAAGTCATTGCAGCATCACGGAAGTCACTGCAGTGTCAGGGAAGTCATTGCAGCATCACGGAAGTCATTGCAGCATCACGGAAGTCACTGCAGTGTCAGGGAAGTCATTGCAGTATCAGGGAAGTCACTGCAGTATCAGGGAAGTCATTGCAGCATCATGGAAGTCACTGCAGTGTCAGAGAAGTCACTGCAGCATCACGGAAGTCATTGCAGCATCACGGAAGTCACTGCAGTGTCAGGGAAGTCATTGCAGCATCACGCGGTTGTGTTGAGATGCTTGGATTATCTTTAACTCTTTAATGACCAAATTTGGTCAAGAAAAACCTGAACATTTGCTCATTGAGTGTCAATTTGCAGATCAATAGAAGACAATTGTTTGGAAATTTACACCTGGAATGACTGGTTAGGTTATCGGGCCCGTCATAACAGTGGTAAACTTTCAAAAATGGTTTTCTCTTGGTCTGAAAATGGACATTCCTCAAGACCATTGCATAGGCTTCGGGATGAAAGCCTTAAACACGCGACTGATAAATAGCCGACAATAATTAACTATAGCTTGCCAATCGAACGCGCCATTAGTAAGATACGATTTATAATTGATAATGGAAGAATGTGTGACTTGAATAATGAGTTTCGTACGATCCTGCTAAAAACCAGAAAAAGATATCCGTATGCCTATTTCCAGAAAATCTGTTTAGAATTCTTTCTTTAAACAAAATTTATTTGGTTCAGGTGGGAGCATGATAAGACATACGACAGACATACGTCTTATGCCATGTCTCCCACCTAATACAATTATTGGTTAGCATTCTTGAACATTAAAAGCCGACAAAATCCCATCAGAAATTGGACAGCATACATGACCCTTTTAATGGTCAACCAGTGGCCTTGAGGACTGCCCATTTGTAAGCTAAGAGAATACTAGCCAATCATTCCAGTGGTCAATTTTGAAAAATAGTCCTCTCTTGGCCTGAAAATGGACGTTCAATGAGCAAATATTTTCCTGACCGAATTCAGCCGTTCAAGCGTTAAACGCTCAAGACACAGATTGACATTTGGAAACGAAAATATTCGATTTTTTTGCCAGCGGTTGCCATGCAGTTAATATACATTACTGATGGAATATTATCAGCTATTATTGCTTTCAACAAGAGGAAAGGGCTTGACCTAAAACTAAATCAAATCGGTAAATCCGTTTTTTCATTTTTTCTGTAATCGTGAGACTAATAATATTCGACATATATGATTGATACATGCCGTCCTGATTCGTAAATGGTTGAGAAATGTTAGGAAAAATGATACATGTTACTATGGCAACAAATTAGCCCGTTCTACCCTGCCATTGCAATATCTGAATTTCAAGAGAAACGCACAGGAAAGCTGTTACATAATTTGAAATAAATTTGACTAGAAGCTGTCTTGCTGTCTAAGATAAAATATCAAATAACATATTTGACACCTCATAAATGATAGAAATATCCATTCCGAGCCATGGCCCACCCATTTCTATGGAAGCTCCGCCCACGTTGTGCGCGTGTTGCGATCAAATTATATACCTTGAATCCTGAATTCCCAGAATCTCAATTTCAGGGTAAATATACAGGTAAGCAGTTGAATATTTTAAAATCAAATTACTTTCAAAATATTCAACAGAATGTTTATTAAATAGTAAAGACATACGATTCGCACACTTGACGGACTATTAGATGTTTATAACGGACCTAGCGCCATCATTCATTACGTGATGTAATTCATTATGACGTTATATTCTTGGGTGACAGATCGCAGCTCTCATTTTGCCATGTCTGAACCCGATGGCCGAGTGACGTGGCTAACTATTAGCATATGTGAGTTTTATTTTGTGACAGTGTCAACTGACGTTTTATTTTGTGACAGTGTCAACTGACGTTTTATTTTGTGACAGTGTCAACTGGAGTTTTATTTTGTGACAGTATCAACTGGAGTTTTATTTTGTGACAGTGTCAACTGGAGTTTTATTTTGTGACATTGTCAACTGGAGTTTTATTTTGTGACATTGTCAACTAGAGTTTTATTTTGTGACATTGTCAACTGGAGTTTTATTTTGTGACAGTATCAACTGGAGTTTTATTTTGTGACATTGTCAACTGGAGTTTTATTTTGTGACAGTATCAACTGGAGTTTTATTTTGTGACAGTGTCAACTGACGTTTTATTTTGTGACAGTGTCAACTGGAATTTAATTTTGAGACAGCGTCAACTGGAGTTTTATTTTGTGACAGTGTCAACTGGAATTTAATTTTGAGACAGTGCCAACTGGAGTTTTATTTTGTGACAGTGTCAACTGGAATTTAATTTTGAGACAGTGCCAACTGGAGTTTTATTTTGTGACAGTATCAACTGACGCTTTATTTTGTGACAGTGTCAACTGGAGTTTTATTTTGTGACAGTATCAACTGACGCTTTATTTTGTGACAGTGTCAACTGGAGTTTTATTTTGTGACAGTGTCAACTGGAGTTTTATTTTGTGACAGTGTCAACTGGAGTTGTTGATGGATAAACTTAATGCAGCTTCTGTTGCCGATAACAACATGACTCAGCAACCATTTCCCAAAAGAACACATTACTCGCTATCCTGTCGGTGAGTTGGTCAGACGGTCAGTCTGTCTGTCTGTCTGTCTGTCTGTCTGTCTGCATGTCTGTCTGTTGGCCAGGCAGTCAGTCAGTCTGTCAGTCTTTCGTTCGTTCGTTCATTCGTTCGATCATTCGTTCGTTCGTTCAGTCCATTCGTCGCCTGTCTGTCGAATCTTTATTATAAAGGCGGCATAAATAATAGATATAGTTTTCAGTTCCCTCCCTTTCTCCATTAAGGAGGAAGCCGTTGTAGAGCAGCAGCTGTATGGCACCACGCGCATCCTCCAGGCTATACTCCGTGGAACCAATTACCTGTCACCCGGCAATCCTTTTATAATAAGGCGCTTGTGACGTGAGCATTGACTCTCTCAACCAGAATCACCACATATGAACAAGCATTTACAATGTAAGAACTGCTCTTCTGAATATTCTGAGTTTAATTTGACAGAGAGGTGTTGCTGGCCTTAGTAGCATCAAATTCCTGTCTAATTAGCTTCAAAATACTCAGCAATTTTCTTGTATAGTTGTCTCGAAATTATGATTGGGTGACATCTAGATTCAAAGAGAACCTGGCACGCTAATTGCCTCGCTTCCATTATGGGCCTTCTGAAACACGACTCGTTCTAAAATTATACCTACATCAGCTATTATAATATCAAATACACCTATATAGTCAAAATGATGTTGAATATTTTTGAAAATCAATTGACTGAAAATCGTTGACACTATGGCCGGCAACAATTCCAGTCAACTTATTTTCCGAAATAATGAGTATATTTGCTATTTCTGTTTTGGAACAATCTGTACGTGTGTGGGTGAGTGGGTGGTTAAGTTTGAGATCATCTTTCTCTTTGATCTATCAGCGCCATTAGCTGTTTCTATATAGGGACTGTATTTCTGCGCAAACAACGCTTTTGTCGCCCTTACTAAGGAAATGGCTCTAACTGACGCAATGTAAGCTGTGTATCGGCGTACATAACATGGCTCATGAGACATTATTCTGGATAGAGATGCAATCTGTAATATTAGTAAATAATGAAATTATCACTATTTAGATAAACTGTCAAGCAACATCTCACGAAAATGTCGAATTAAATTTTCTCTTTAGTTTAAACTAAATCTTCTGATCCTCCTCATACCCCACTCCTCCTCCTCCTTCTTTTCTTTTTCTTCTTCGTCTTCCTCTTCTTCTTCTACATCCTCTTCTTCTTCTTCTTCTTCTTCGTCATTGCAGGCTGTGCCAAATCTGTAGATATGTCTGTGTAATAAAAATGTCAAGCGTAGGTAGGTCATCACGTACCCAAAGAGACCAGACCAGACCGTAAGCAACGCAATCTAAGATCATTAACCCCGAGAAAACTGGTAAATGAGTTTACAGTACATCTTAGAAATAATTTTTAAATGTTTCCAAAGCAAAAATAACCTGTCCCTGTTGAAAATTTTGAACGTAATTGGATTGGGAGACATTGCTGTCGTAATTATTACTAATTAACTAGTTCAAGTTTATTTACATCTCAGGTCACAACGTGACATATGAGGATTTAGAATGTACAATAGTTTATATACACAATACATTATGCCATACATAATACCCTATTATACAATTCTCTTTTCAACGCTCTCTTGTACATCATCATCATCATCATCATCATCACCACCACCACCACCACCACCACCACCACCACCACCACCACCATCATCGTCATCATCATCACCACCACCACAACCACCACCACCACCACCACCACCACCAACAACAACAACAACATCACCATCATCACCACCACCACCACCACCGCTACCACCACCACCATCATCATCATCATCATCACCACCACCACCACCACCACCACCACCACCACTACCACCATCATCATCATCATCATCATCATCATCATCATGATCACCATCATCATCACCAATAACACCACCACCACCAGTGGCGGATTAAGGTTGTGCGAGGCCCTAGGCACAAGACCATGCGGGGGGGGGGGTGTCCGGGGGCCTTCCCCCAGAAAAAATTTAAATCTAGACGCTCTGTGGTGCAATCTGACGTATATTTGGCATCTTCTTCTTCTTCTTCTTTTCGATCGCCGGTATCACACTTGGATAGCCGTTCTCAAGATGAAATCTGTGGTTTTCTGCAATTCTTCCCCAGGCCCATACAGCTTTTCAAGAAAAGAGGTTGACAAAGGCCAGATCTCTTCTCACAGCAGCTGGTATGTACTGCAACATTGAAGTATGCGCTCTGTGGTCTGTTCTGCTTCTCCACAAGGACAAGCGGGCGCTGTCGTAAGGTGGAACCGCCTGTACATGTATTGGCATCATTTTAGTTAATTACTATAGGCTTTATAGCAGACAAAATGCAGTCTTTAACACATTGACTGCCGAGTTTTTTTGCATTTCGCATACGCCATATCTCCGACCATGTTAAATATTTTTAAAACAACTTGGCTGAAAGTTGCTGGTTCTCGAGCCACCAACAGCTTTTAGTCAAATTATTTCCAAAATATTCAATAGAATATGTAATGTTTCGTACATAATAATTAATTTCGGTTTTCATAGATTATTCGGTGAAAGGGTTAAAAGTATACGTTTTACCCAAACGGACATTGTTTGGGTATATTAAGGTATATATTATTGAGCCGATAGATGCAAGGATGTAATATACAATTTACAATTTGTAAAAAATATTCATATAGCCAACCGTGACAACGTAGCTTTAATTTAGTCAGTAACGTTGTAACATTGTAACAATGTTTCTTCGTACCTTGCCTTTCTTTAAATTTTACGGGGAAAAATCGGCTATCCACAGTATGACTATGAGAATCAATGAATGACTGAATGTAGGCCTACTGATTCCCGATCAAAAACCGTTTAACAGTGCTTCGGAGCGCTTCCACTGACTCACTGAGGCAACAAAAATTACTTTCCAACTGTGCCTCACGCCATCACGTGATCATCGCGTTTGTTTAGTCTACTCGGGTAACTCGGATCGGCCGCTCGAGCATTGTTACAATCGATATTTAAACAATAAAACGAGACTATAAACAGAATAACATAGGTCACTGAGATAAGGCCATGATCAGCCAATAATCTATTTTGGAGATATTGACCGAGTGTCGCTTCGTTGCGTTATATAGCTTGCCTAAGGAAAAAGAAAACAGAAATATTTTTTTTGTCCAAGTGCAAGGCCCCCTTCAGGTGCGAGGCCCTAGGCTACTGCCTCGTTAGCCTCGTGGATAATCCACCCCTGACCACCACCACCACCACCACCGCTGCCGATCATCATCATCATCTTCATCACAGGCCGACCAGCTTGACATGCTTTTTTGTCCGGAAAATAAATTTGGATGATCCGAAGAGCATGCAGTTTGCCCTTTCGGACATAGCGCACGAACGCACGACTTGTCTCTTCCAGTGTTTGCATATGTGAGCATGCAAAGATGCATACCGATCATCAATTTAAACTTTAAATTGTCTATTACAATTTGTACTTCTAGAATGGATTAACTCCCTTGACTAGACCTAGTTCACGGCTCTCTGCAGTCTGGTGTCTCATGTGCAATCCTATGTTAAGGCACATGCTCCACCTCTGATAGAGAACAACATTCACTTCTCAATTTCTGCCATCTTACACAACACGTGTCTATTTAGAATCAGAAATGTTTTCAATCTTTCTCTCAGAGAATAGGCGAATCATCTTTTACAGCAAAGGAATGCCTCAAAAGAAATCAATATTTACTAAGCTATGACTGTTTTCAGATTATTTTATGTTCATTATTCTATTATACATCTTGAAACTTGTTGTTACCAGTTTTCGTGATTCACATTTTTGAGGATATAGGTATTATGAAAACTCGTTTACATTCTGTAGCTTTGGTTTATGCTATCAGCCCGTTTTATTACTCCATTTTTATCTGTTGGCATTTAGATATTGGTTATTTGTTTTCAGGCAGGTTGTCTATTACAACTTGCAAAGGCATGCACATTAAATAGTCATTATTTGGAGTGCAGGAAATGGCCTCTGAAGGTAACGCTCAAGCCAACCTGGTGGCCATTATTTACCTATGTGTAGGCTAATCGGAATTCTATGCGGATAAGTCATATGGCTACTCAGACTAACAGGGCCGACTTGAATAGGGTCGAAATTGCACTATATAAATGAAAACTGCTAACAGATTAATTATTTCATGAATATTATTAATTAATTGTGACAAAAACGGCAACATTCGTATTTGATCAGGATTCCTGGACAGATTAACCGCAAACAACAGGGATTCACCATTTGCAAAGGCATGCGTATTAAATAGTCATTATTTGGAGTGCAGGAAATGGCCTCTCAAGGTAACGCTCAAGCCAACCTAATGGTCATTATTTACCATTTACACGAAAAAGGAATGCAACGGTTTTTATTAAATTTACCACTGGAATGACTGATGCGTTTAGTGAGACAGTCATGTCAGAGACAGATTTTCAAACGATAGTCGTCTCTCGGCTTGCGCATAGACACTCAATAATGACATATTCCCCAAGATCACTGTAGAGTCCGTTTGGAAGTAACCAAGAAAGTCAGCTATGATGACTGGGTGCTGGTCATTAACACATTCAAGTACAAATTCCAGAAAATATAAATTATTTACAATGTGTAGCATATTCTGTTAAATATTTTGAAATTAATATGACTGGAAGCCATTGCTGACTAACTAAGGTATGTGATAGTCGCTGTTGATAAGATCACACCTATGCGTAGAGTTAGGAAATAGCGTGTGTTAAAACGCTCAAAATACTACTTACTTCAATGAACCATTTGACTGACAATACTTTTCAAGGAAATTTAGATTCTTGGAAAGCACCTTTTATAAATTTATAACGAAAATTTACCGAAAGATAGATTTCTGTTGTCCTTCAAGTGGGCATTCATCAGAAGTGTGGTGGTCGAGAAAATTAAGATTTCTGCTTGGCCAATGTCCAGTTGCGGACCAAGAGGAGTATTCTTGAGGCGTTACCGCTGGAATGACTGGCTCGGTTACCGAGCCAGTCATTTCCAGTGGTGAGTTTTCGGGAATGTTATTCTCTTAGCCTGCAAATGGACATTTCTCAAGATCACAGCAGCGGTCGTTTTCGATCATTAAAGGGTTAAGTTGACGCAAGAGGGTTAAAGAATGATAACGTATGATTTAACAATTCACCACACGATATATGAATACGACAGTGCCCCTTGCCCCCCTCTCACGATTAACTGGAGAAAATGCTCAATTCTCCTTATACCACCTTCGTGTGTATGAATTGTATATTATTGATAGATCAATTTAATAACTGTTTGGTATTCTGAAACTAATTTGACTTGTGAATATGTTCAATTAAGTTTCTCTTGGTGCCTTTTTTCAAGTGTACGAATTGTACCTCTTTTATAAATTAGCAATTTAATGACTTCCGAATATTTTGAAACTAATTTGTCTAAAAAATTCTCAAGTTACCTTCTCTTTGTGCCATTTTCAAGTGTAGGATTTGAGTCACAAAGCTAATAGCTGTCGAATATTTCGACCTATACAAGGCCTGAGTAATAAAGTGAACTCGAACTTGCCTATTCAAACGAATATCCACGCGCCGTCATCGAAGCTAATAGCGCATGATTACTTAATTGGATAATTGGACACCGTTTACAGGTAGCGTCTGTGGTAGTAAATTCGAGAGAATTAACTTGTCAGAAAAATACATACATTATTTGAGGTCTATCTTATATATTTCAAATAGAAATGGTACCCTTATCTCCGACATTGATACAATTACTATGCTAGATGCAGAAATAAATATAAATCATCAATTTAAGCCATAACTTGCTTATTTGAAATTGCAAAAGCATAACTATGATTCAAGCACTAACTATGTCTGCCTAAATATGACTGCTATCACCACAATACATGAGAATATTGATATAAAATTCTTTTGATACGTGGATGAAAATAAATCGGGATAATTGACAGAATGTCCGGAAATCCGGAGGCCTGTTAAAAAATCCGCATATTCCGGACAAATCCGGAGAGATGGCCGCCCTATCATCATCATCATCATCATCATCATCATCATCATCAAGATTTGGTCATGCTCATCATTGTCAATGGCCAATCATTGTCGCATGCCCGTCATACTGTAGAGATCAAGATAAACTCTTGGTGCAATGAAAAGCACACCACTTATTGCAGAAAACGATTTACCTTTCTAGAGTCTCCATCCATCATCTGACCTCGTATGACGTCATAATCAGCTCAGCGCGTGTATGATGACGTCACAATCATTACGTCACAAAGGGTTCCATATAGACCGTCATCACATCTCAAAGAGTCCGACACGTTGTATGAATTGTATGTCTTTGTAATTCTTTGATATTTAATAAACATGCTGTTGACTATTTTGAAACTAATTTGACTACGCTAAGGCAGCAACAACACCCAGTCAAATTAGTTTCAAAATATTCAACAGCTTACCTGTGTAGTTTTTTGGAAATTGATAGTCACCCTAATTTGACTGGGTGTTGTTGCTGTTCAGAGATCGATCGATCCCAACACGAGTGAGGTGTGGGTGAAGCTTAGCTAGAGATGGGCGGGGCATAGCTAAAACCCGAAAGGTCCATTGACAACCTATCAAAAGTAGAAAACAGACCCGCGCGCAAGAGAAATTGAAACATGCCACGCTGAATAAACTACTACGTGAAATGATCAACACAGGTTAAAGCGACAAGGCCTGAACCATTTGATCAAGGAAGAAAAGAAAAACCATGAATATTGAATATATTATGGAAGTAAACCTGGCTCTAACTTGCTTGTAAACGTAATATCAGGAAAAAGGTCGTTATTTTTAGCAGCGGTTACCAGTTTTCGTTAGTCTAACTAAAAATACTCACACCAACGACAGCTGGTGTTGAACAAAAGTGCCTAAATAAACTAGATTTATGGACGTAGATTTAATAGCGTTCTCTGCAGTGGCGTCGCCAGGTTTTCGTGTCAGGGGTAGCGACAGAACATATTTCTAATTTGCAAGATGTACAATTTTAAAGGTAATAGATGTATACACCTTGTACAAAGGTATTATTATAGGAACATTGATTTTCGACAGGAATGATGTGCTGTAAGGAGGCTGTGGTAGTGATAATAGCAGCGGTAGCTACAGCGGTAGCGGCAGCGGTAGTAGCAGTAGAGGTAGCAGTAGTAGTTGCAGCTGCTGCTGCTGCTATTGTCATCAACGTCGTCGTCGTCGTCGATGTCGTAGTCGTCGTTTTCGTCGTCGTCGCCATGGTCCTCCTCCTAGTCGTAGTCGTTGTTGTCATCATCACTGTTGTCGTTGTCTTGCTATTTAAAATGTTTCAATACTCTTCTTATAAATGTACATAGCTTACTTAAAATTGAGATTCAATACTTGATAAAAGTTCAGAAAATTTGTAGTAGTTTGGTTTCACCCGAAAGTATTTTGGTAGTAGTGTCATTCTGTCCTTTTCAAAAAACTTACAGAGAAATAGGTAATGAAATTTATCACCTTGCTTCTTCTAGGTTGGTCACATAATTTACATATCCGATCTTCTTTGATTAAGTCCTCCCACCTCCCAGTTTCAATTGGCAATTTGTGGTTGGCTGTTCTGAATCGCGCTAAGGTTGGTTTATTAGTATTATTTAATTTAGTAAGGTATGGTTCTATTTCAAATTTCGTCTTATAGATATTATAGATTTTTCCCTTTGAAGATGCGTTCATCTGTCCTCTCCATGATTGTGTGTATTGGTCTATATGTATTTGTTTTATATGTTTCGTTGCGTTACTTGTGATGCTCTGTCTTTCCCATAGATATCCCATTCCCACATTATTTAATATTGCCTTTACTACTCCAATCCATTTGTATTGTACGTTATTATTGGTATAGTCAGTGTACATATATTTATAAAGTAGACATGATAGCTTTGTTTCTTTGCCATTTAGCAGTTTTTCCCAGTATAGGATTGTTCTATGTTTTATAGTGATATCTAGGGGGTATCTACCTAATTCACCGTATATCATGAATTTTGGTGTATGCATGTTTAGTTTTAGTAACCGTCGATAGGAGCCTATTTGTATTTTTTCAACTAGTGTTGTGTTTTCCGTAGTCCAAATTTCACACTCATATGTGAGAATCGGTAATATCATTGAATCAAACAGTTTTATTTGGCAGTTTATTGGTAGATCCATATTTTCGCATCTCCGGTATAGCGCTTTAGTAGCTTGCTTCTTCTAGGTGTTTTAGTGCTGTTATATACCGGCAGTTGTAAAAGTAATGTATACCTAAATACTTATATTTATCGACTATTCAATATTTTCATCATCTAAAGTAAAATTACAATTCCCCCGTCCCCTTTTATTGCTTCCGAATGTTACCACTTTTGTTTTATCCTTATTAATTTTGAGATTCCACAATTTACAGTGACTGTTGTAGGCATTCAGACTCAGCTGTAGAGTAATACCATCTTCTGCTATCAACACTGTGTCATCTGCGTATAGGAGTACCAGCAATTTAAGATAGACGTCTATGTTATCATTAATTATAAGACTGTCACAATTTGAGTTTTCCAGGTATTCTTGAAAGTCATTGAGATAGATATTAAATAATATAGGGGAAAGATTTTCTCCCTGCCGCAGCCCCCAGTTACACGTAAAAGGCTCTGATAATTCAGCATTCATACATACCCTTGATTTTATTCCAAAATACATATTGCGAATCACTCTGAATATTTTCCCATTAATATTTTCCCTTAATAATTTACCCCATAGTGCCTCCCTCCAAACTTTATCAAACGCTTTTTCTAGATCAATAAAGGCACAAAATAATTTCGTTTTAATTCGGTAGATTTCTAGGATTGTGTTTGGAGCAAATAGATGGGTAGTTGTTGAGTATTTACGTCTAAAGCCAGCTTGGTTTTCTTGAATAAGATTGTTTTCTTCTAGATAACTATCAATCCTTTTACTTATGATGCTAGTAGAAAGTTTAGCCAAACAGCTCACCAGTGTAATATGCCTATAGTTTTGCGGCTCATTTAGTGGGCCTTTACCTTTATATATAGGTTTAATTAGCCCATCAGTCCATGCTTCAGGTATATTTCCAGTTTCGAGTACACAATTAAAAAGCGTATAATAGATGGGTATCATTGTTTGTTCGCTGGACTTAAGATATTCATTGATTATCCCGTCCCCTCCGGCAGCTTTGTTAGTTTTCAGAGATTTTATTGCATTTCTAATTTCAGATACTGTAATTTCGGCGTTAAGTAGGTCATTTGTTGGTTGTCCTGTATCATTAGTGTGTGTTTGGATATTGGGGGCATCGTCACTCTGGATTACGATTTATAAAATGTATACATATCGTCAATTTGGATTTTACATTTTTCAGTTTTTGGGTCTTGGGACTTTATAATTTTCCAGTATGCTCGCGCGTCCGATTTCTGTAATCTTTCTATTTTGATTTTAAAAATTCTCTTGTTTTCAGCTATAGCTTTATTCATCGTTGTTTTACAAGTTTTACATGACTGGATCACAGTGTTAGCACTGTTAGCCGACTTTCTCAATCGATGTTCGTTTCTGTAGTGGTGATATGCTTTTCTCGCTAGTTGGCATTCGTGGTTGAACCACGGGCGGTTAGTTTTGCGATTGGTGTTACTTAATCGGTTGTTCTTTATAGGCAATGTTCCAAAAGTGCTAATGGCAGCTTTTTCAAACTACTTCATTGACGTCATATTTAAAATGCTGGGTGTCAGTTTCGTAGTTATCAGCTTTAATCCGCAAGTTTATATACGTTGGATTATCAATTACACACTCTGCAAAATTTGCAGATTTCTCAGCCTTCCACCGGGCTGGACGTGTTTTTGCTTGCTTAATAAAGGCGAAATAGCATCCCAGTGTCGCCAATTATTCTATTCTACCGAGAAAGTAGCGTGTATTCTACTAGTCTTTATCTTGATGTAGCGTAATTAAAAGAGACAGACTCAACATAGCGATGAACAAGCATGACATTAACAAAGTTGTAAATTCAAATAGTTATAATTTTCAATGTAGGTTAACTTGTTAAAGGTGGCTTGTGAGTTGAGACGTCCAGAAACTTGTATGTGTTACGGACAATATTTAGGCGCCGCATTTGGGAAGATTGGTCCCGGTGGGAGCGCCCCCCCCCCCCCCCCCCACCACCACCCACCCCACCTGTCCCACCCCTTGGCTACGCTACAGGTTCTCTGTCGTTGATATATGTTCACCTAAGCACTCAACCATTAGGCCTGTTTTACGTATGCATACAGTACCACTATACAGTACCACTAATAAATAAGTTAAACTATGTCCGAGACAAAACCAGAAACATGCGAGTTCGTAGAATTTTGAACACGACATAGGCCATAAGATATGTTCTGTTGAACATTTTGACCATAATTGGATTGGAAGACATTGCTGCTTCTAATCCAGTGGACCTTTCCAAGGTTATCTATCCATCATATGACGTCATATGACGTCATAATCAACTACGTGCCGTGTAAGATGACGTCATAATCATAACAACATGAATGACTTTACTTAGTCCGTCTTTAGCTTAATATAGTACGAATTGTATGTTTTTAGCATTTAAAAACATTCTGTTGAATATTTTGAAACTAATTTGACTGGACCATGTTGCAGCAACAGCGCCCAGTTAAATTAGTTTCAAAATATTTAACAGCTTACCTGTATAGTTTTCTGGAAATTGATAGTCCGGGATTTCAGAGATCCATCGTTCTCAAAACGGACGATGTGTGGGTGGAGCTTAGATAGAGATGGGCGGGGCATAGCTAAAACTGTAAAGGTTCGCTATGTTCAAAATAGTCAACATTATATATTAAATTATTTCTGAGATGTACTGTATGCGATTCACTTAAAATCCTCTATGCGACGGGTATGAGCATGCAACCATACCTCAGCGCGAGGGCCAAGTCACCCAGGCATCGGGGAGAGATAAAAATCAACATTACACTTACTCCACGAAATATAAATTATGTCGCCATGGTTACTAATTAACTGTGTATTTATTTTCACAAAAGCAATATCTGGCTATTATCTCTAGAAGATTTTTCATAAGTAGATAACCATGTTTCGCTAGCAACGTAATAAAAACAGTTTGTGCGTCGTTGTGCAAAATTCCGTAACGATCGTAATTGAGGGATCCGATAAGTTGCTCAAGTATATGACGTCAAATTCAATGGGCCTTTTCAATTTATCCATCCATCATATGACGTCATATGACGCCATAATTAACTACGTGACGTGTAGGATGACGTCATAATCATGACGTCATGAATAACTCGGTTTAGTCCGTCTTAAACGCTTAATACTCCGACACGTTGTACGAATTGTATGTCTTTGCTATTTAATAAACATGGTGTTGAGTATTTTGAAACTAATTAGACAGCTTACCTATATATTTTTCTGTAAACTGAAATTGGGGGAATTCTGGATTCACAGTATACGCCTATTAAATTGATACAAACATACGGAAAACAGCGGGAGGAGCTTAGCTAGAAATGGGCGGGGCGTAGCTAGAAACTGATTCTCTGTGAGAAATTATTATTTTGATTAAAACATATCAAGTTCCTAATTTCCAGATGTCTCATTAAAGCCATAGGTGGGTTTTATTTACTTTCAGTCAGTTACATCATTACCGGTAACTTTCACAGTTTTTACAAGGGACCTTTCCAGCTTACCCATCAATCGTATGACGCCATAATCAAATACGGTAATGTAGGATGACGTCATAATCACAATGATATGAATGACGTAGATAAGCTCGCCACGAACGCTTAAGATAACGTACTAAGCTGCTTTTGTACGAATTGTATTTCTTTACAACTGAATACAATTACGAAAGTAATTTGACTGGGCGCTGTTGCTTCCATGCATAGTTTTTCTTGGAAATTGAAAGTCAGGGAGTTCAAGGATTGATCGATCCCCAGCACGGCGAAGTGTGGGTGGAGCTTAGCCAAAGATGGGCGGGGCGTAGCTAACACTGAATTGCTAGATTTGAAGTTCAAGTAATAGTATATTAACTCTTTCATGACGAAGCGGCCAAAAAACCCGACCTCTGCACTAGTCTTGAGGAATATCCATTTGTAGATCAAGAGAAAACTATTTTTTGAAAATCTACCACTTGAATAACTGTCTCGGTAACCGTGCCAGTCATTCCAGTGGTAAATTTCCAAAAAATTGTCTTCTCTAGACCTGCAAATGTATATTCAATACTCATGTGTTTGCTTTTGTTGAGCAAATTTGGCCATTACATGGTTAATGCAAGACTAAATATATATTACCTTTTAACCCTCAAATTTGTTCAAGAAAATTTCAATTTTTCTCGTAGCAAATATCCATTTGAGGCCCAAGAGAAGACTATTTTTGAAAATTTACAACTGGAATGACTGGCTCGGTTACCGAGCCAGTCATTTCAGTGGTAAATTAAAAAAAATAGTCTGCTCTTGGTCTGCAAATGGACATTTTTCAAGACCCCTGCAGAAGCCGTTTTTGGCTGATATAAGTGTTAATGGGTTTCAAACCTTTAAAGGGGCACATTCACACCAAAATGCCTGAAAATAAATTTTTGGAAATTATATACTTTTAGAGGCTTAAATTGTGTACCTCAATGTAATGAAACGAAATAAATCTTAACATATGGTGATTTCATTCCATATTAATACATTTCGTAGGTTTAGTTGTGAATTTGATTTAGGGACTCGTGCCTCTAATTCAATTTTATAACTTAGAATAGTATATTAATTTATACGTAATGACATCATCATATGCTAAGATTTGATTCGTTTCATTCCATCTAGTAACATAATTTAAGCTTCTAAAAGCAAATAATTTTAACAATTTTATTTTGAACCATTCTGCTGTGAATATGCACCTTTAATAGAGAGATGTTGGTCAGAGACATTCTGTCTGTGGTGTATGAGTTACCATCAGGTTAGCCAAGGTCATGTTATTACGACCAGACCATTCAAGGGCACATGAGTCTAATAAGGAAAAAACCAGTTACCTCCCCTAGATGTAGACATTGTCCGTAGCTTTCGTGACCACCCCATTTACTACCCCAGTACTAACTGACGGTCGCTGGTTACGTCGTCACTCTGGTCAGTTCTTGGGGGAAATGTTGTCTTTTATCAATAAGCTCTCACATTCCATATTCTCGCGTATATATTCTGACAGACATCTCGGTCACGTCTGCAGCACTAACTGATGGTCAGTTTTTCTGGAGTCACGCGACAGCGTTGATTGGTAGACCATGAACCGAGACGAGGTTGCCGTATATCATCGGTCTACCAATGCCACGTGACTCCAGAAGAACTGACCATCAATTAGTTCTGCAGACGTGACCGAGATGTCTGTCAGAATATATACACGGGAATCTGGAATCTGAGAGCTTATTGATAAAAGACAACATTTCTTAGAATGTATTTTCGCGAGTGAAACAAAGACAAAAAAAAATCGAAAAGACGAAATAAAAGCTGGAAAATCGAATCTCAAAACAAAAACAATCGTATCATTGGTTGGGTTTATTTTCTCTGTGAGCGAGGCTTATTGTTCTCTGGCGTCGGTCAATTGTGGACCGACCACTCAGTAAAGCAGTCAATTAACATCTCTTGACATTGCAGTCACAAAAACCTGTTTAGTCTGATATATCTGAGGTTATTATCATTTTGACGCTGAATATTATGCTCCAAACTTTCAATTTTAGTACAACCGTGACAATTGAAGGTTGATTATTTTGAAAATAAATTTGCCTTGGAATTGTTGGTGCCAGTAACTATAAAAGTTCTAAGTCTATTTAGTTTCGAAATATTCAACTTGAGTTAAATTGTAAATATGTTATTCTTTATGTGGTCTCCCAAATCTAAAGGGTTTGAATGTTTCTTGTAGTTAATTAGCAACATGTCCAGAATCAATGCTAGTCGGTTATTCGCTCACCTGGCCAGAATCATCTTATATCTGTGTTGTGAAAATGAAACTGATAGGACGTCAAATGCTAGAGTTACCACTCCTTAAATATTTGCAGTCTCACTTTCATAGGGCAAATACAGGTTTGTTCCCACCGTCCGTTGATTTATCACCATGTCAGATTTTATTGCCGAAGTATACACCTGTGCAAAAGTTAAGCACCACCCTATTTTTACGCACATGCGAGGGTATATTCATGTGCTATGAAGAAAGCAATAGCATAAACATGTATGTACCCATCCATCTTAGTGCAAGAGGTAATAATGCAACTAGAGGAATGCTGATTATGATGGTGGGGAAACACTGTATGTTTTTGTTTGAACTTGAAAACGAGGCTTGAATATGGTTACGTTGACACAACTGACAACTATTGCCCTACAGTTGACACACGTGGCTAGATTGTCATTAATGGTGTCTGAAAACGAAGTTTAACATCTGTGCACGAGTTTGAGACTGTCATTATTAATAGCGGGTATATCCACCTTGTGCCTGGATGACGGCCTGGACACGACGTCTCATGCTGGTTACCAACCGACTGATACGCCATTGTGGTATTCGTTGCCATTCAAGATGGAGTGCGTCTGTTAATTCCTGTAGGTTCTGCACAGGAGGATCCCTCCTTCTCACCATGTTTCCCAGAATGTCCCAGATATGCTCAATAGGGTTCATGTCAGGGCTCCTTGCTGGCCATGGTAGGGTTTCGATGGCATTCTGGCGGAGGTATTCATGCACAGCTCTAGCACGATGTGGTCGGGCGTTGTCATCCATGAATATAGGGTGGGTTCCAGGTGCATGATTTACAAAATGAGGGACCACAACTCTATCCAGTATGGAATCTTGATATCTTTGTCCATTTAGTGTTCCAGGTACAGTCAACAGATCCAGCTTACAATCAAATTAGATGCACCCCCATATCATAACGGAACCTCCACCAAATGGAACTTCTTCCATGATGTTACGTTGGTCGTACGCCGTGCGTCTGGACCTCCATACACGAGTTCGACCATCTGTGGCATGAAGCAGGAACCGACTTTCATCGGACCAGTGTACCCGTCTCCAGGATCTCATGTTCCAGTGTCTTCTTTCGTTGCACCACCTCAGACGCTCCTCTTTGTGGTGTGCAGTGAGGAGAGGACGTCTGACAGGTCTCCTAGCTTTCATGCCAGCAGCATACAGTCTCCTTTTGACGGTAGACATTGACACTCTATTGCGCGTTTCCCATTGCTGGCTGAGCACTCTGCTGTTGGTGAATGGAGATCTCCTAACAAGGCGTACTAGGGCTCGATCATCACGGGCAGTAGTCTTCTTCGGTCTTCCAGATCTAGGGCTGTCCTTCACCTCGTTAGTTTGCCCATGTTTTGCAATCAAACGACTGATTACAGTATGGTTAATGTTCAGCTGTCTGCCAATCTCTCTGCATGACATACCAGTGGTATGCATGCCTATGATTTGCCATTTCACACGATCACTTAACCTTCGTCTTGCCATAGCGGTTCACAATCAAGAGCTAATTCTCTCTGTACAAATAAACCACGGTCATGAACACAAAATTCCTAATCTTGTCGCCTAAATCTGTATGTAATGTTCTACACCTCAAACTGGACTTTTACATAACTGAACACGTGTGCTGTTTCCCGCCACGCACGGACATCAAGCGGCGTGAAGTCATACATGCATGTGAATTTCGTACTTGGAATTATGTCAGCTAACGCGGGGACAAAAAGTATGGCAGCCTAGTTGTACCATCATGTTTCTACGTTCTATTGTTTTTGCTGGTGCTTAACTTTTGCACAGGTGTATAGATATTAAATTCCAATTAACGGATTCACCGTTCCAATATTGCCTAAATATTTAAGATATGTATTATGTGTTCTGACATTTATGCTCTTAAAAATATTTTGAAATGTATTTGATTGAAAGTTGTTGCTGCTTTAGGCAGCAATGAAAGTTGTTGCTGCCTAAGGCAGCAATGACTTTCAGTCAAATTATTTTCTAAATCAACTCCAGCTCACCATACCCCTGCTGCTAACTTGGTGATTCAGCCAGATGTGCATGTGTTAAATGGATTGTGTGGTGGTGGGGAATAACCTGCTATAAAGACCACCTACCTGACTTTAGAGACCATTTTCTTCAATTGTATTTAAACCTCTAGTAACCGTCTGACTACTGAGTTTTTGCAGACGACATATTCCAAAGGTTATATCTCTGAACCTGATACATATTTTGAAAACAATTGAACTGAAAGTTGTTGGTGGCTAAGTCCAATTGTTTTCAAAATATTCAACAAGTCAAGAGATTTTGAAAATAGAAATTATTGGCTGCACTGGCTTGCAGCAGTGAGACAGTTAAGAACCCAGCTGTAGTTATCACTGATATCATCTATTATTGCTTAAACATTGTTCAAAATCACTAATGCAAAAGAACTGTCCAGAGATTGTTGTCAATATCTCGAAAACTAAACCATTTGACTGTAAGTCAGTGGAACTTTGGAAGTGACACCGATGGAGCGATACAGGCCCATTGGACCTCTTGTTTACCTTATATGGTCATTGGGCGAACGACTTTCGATAACAGCTATGTTTCTCACTTAATTAATTGACATTTCTGGAGTCTCCCTCCATCTGACGTCGAATGGCGTCATAATGGTGACGTCACAATCATTACGTCACAAAGGGTTTCATATTGAAGGTAATCAAATCTCAAAGTCCGACACGTTGTATGAATTGTATGTCTTTGTAATTCTTTGCTATTTAATAAACATGCTGTTGAATATTTTGAAACTAATTTGACTGGCGTTGTTGCTGTCTTAAGCAGCAACAGCACCCAGTCAAATTAGTTTCAAAATATTCAACAGCTTACATGTACATTTTTTTTGGAAATTGATAGTCAGGGTGTTCAGAGATCGATCGATCCCAACACGAGCGAGATGTGGGTGGAGCTGAAATGACTGGCTCGATAACCGAGACAGTCACTCCAGTGGTAAGTTTTCAAAAATAGGCTTCTCTCAGCCGGAAAATAGACACTAGCTAAGAAAAAACTGGAGTTTCTTGACCATTTTCATGGTCAAGCCGGCCACAAAACAGCACCTGCAGTGGTCTTGAGGAATGTCTATTTGCATGACAACAGAAAGCTATTTTTGAAAATTTGATTGTAAAAATTATTATTTTCTTGAAAAATCTTGACCGTTAAAGAGTTATTTTATGTAAGTAGAATTTTGAGCGCTTTGAGGCGCGGTTGACACAAGAGGGGGTAAGGATGGAAGATGTTGTTACCATGCCGTCAGAAATACACGTGACTAAAGCGTACTTGTTATACATAGCGTCACATGCTTGACAAAAACGCCACACTTTCAAGCGCGGGGTAATTCCACAGAGGCTACCACAAAATTAGTGATCATGACGGTAATGTTTAGGTTGGACTACTGCAATAGTCTCTGTATTGGTATGGCAAAAGAAAACATCCACAAGCTCCAAACTATTCAGAATACAGCAGCACGAATAATCTCACGCCAGGCAAAAGATGCACACATCACTCCGATTCTCCATAAGCTTCACTGGTTGCCAATTGCTCAACGTATCCAATTTAAAATCCTCTGTCTAGCTTACCAGTGTGTCTCAGGAACTGCACCTACATACCTTTCTGCATTAGTCGAGCCATACCAACCAACCCGGTCACTTAGATCCCTAAACAAGCAAATGCTCAAAATCCCAAAATACAAAATGAATTCATACGGCTTTAGAACATTTTCTTTCTCGGCCGCCACTGAATGGAACAACCTCCCTATTCATCTAAAATTGTCAAAAAATCTTACAACATTCAAATCAAATCTTAAAACTCATCTCTTTAAACAAGCGTACCAGAATTTAAATTAATGTTTATATTATCATTTCATTGTCTTGCGCTACGAGCATGCTTGCGTGGAGTTTGGCGCGTTATAAATTCACTTATTATTATTATTATTATTATTATTATTATTATTATTATTATTATTATTATTATTAATTAAACATATCTATATTCATTTATTCAATGGACCCAAAACATAGCCACTATTTTACGGATAATGCTATATTTTCAAAATGGCCGCCATAATTCCATATACGACACTGAACGGTATATGATAGTTCAGGAACATTCTATCTATATTGACACAACACATTTAAAGCTGAATACATTTATAATGGAGGCATCCAGTTTTAGCTAATCCCCGCCCATCTCTAGTTAAGCTCCAGCCACGCTTTGCCCGTGATGGGAGCAATAGATCCCTGAACTCTCCGAATATCAATTTCCAGAAAACTATACAGGTAAGCTGTTGAATATTTTGAAACTAATAACCTATGGCAGCAATAACGACCAGTTAAATTAGTTTCAAAATATTCTAAAGAATGTTTATTAAGTAGTAAAGACATACAATTCGTACAACTTGTCGGACTATTAAGCATTCATGACGTAATTGATTATGACGCCAGCGTAAATGTGACATAGTTGATTATGATGTCATATGATTGACTGAAAAACTGGATTACTCAATCGACATTTTCAGAGTATGCATCAATCATATGACGTCATAATCAACTACGTGACGTGTAGCCTGATGTCATAATCAATCGCGCCATGAATGACGTAGCTAAGTTCGCCACGAACGCTTACTTGATGACGGACTAAGCGCTGTCGTACGAATTGAATGTCTTTACCATTTAAAAAACACGCAGCGCCCTTAAGGTGTGATGTCACTGGATAATGTGATGGCCTACGATATTTATTATTAGTAATGATATCACGTGAATAGTTATATGAGTGTGACAAAAATAACGACACGTTTCAGTTATTATATGAATCTTGCACAAAAGAGATGGCACGCCATTCCCATGGTAACACCTGTCTCCCGGTAAGCAAAACGTCGTCTTTTTTTCCATTCGCTATTGATAACTCTTGTCTCGCTGAAGGTGGCCAAATCTAAACTATCTGCAGAAAGCGAACGAATATTGTCTCTTTTGAAAATACATTTACCGGCGTTTGCAAGGAGTTTATATCAACACCATCAGGAATACTAATATTAGGGACATTAGCTAAGGGCGAAAATTGTGAATTTAGTGGTAAGGCGGTTAAGTTTCACCGCGAGTCATAGACGGTAATACGACCTGCGAGTCAATTATCCACAATCCATCCTGATTAATGCGAACGCCTTAGCTGTGTTCAGCGTAGACAGTATACGATAGCCTGACATATGTATTTTGATATTAGGCGCTACCTCTTGAGGGAAACAAGATGCAAGTTGTTTAAGATACCGGGTCGTCGAGTACATGTCTTGAAGAACCACAACATTCCAGTTCTAATAGATAGGTGGTTTTAATAGACAGGTCTTTGCGCGAATTTGAAGAAAATCCAAGATGTATTTCTAGAACACGCACCAATGAATTCAATTAGCGAAGGATTTATGCCACAGAGCCCATTGTGAGTCCCTAGTCCCACAAGACTGAGACAGAAAATGACCAGTCATTGTTCGTAAACAAGATGTAGAGATGGTAGCAGGAAAGGAAGCTATGGCTCGGGGGAGGGGGGAGAGAGAGAGAGGAAGGGGAGAGAGAGAGGGGGGAGGGAGGGAGAGGGAGGGAGAGAGAGGGAGGGAGGGAGGGAGGGAGGGAGGGAGGGAGGCTTGATGCATAAGTATACGTCAGTCAGTCGGCTTGCATGCCCATCGATCAAATTTTCAGATCGTTGATAAAGTCGTGTATGATTATATTCCATGATAAAACCGAACACACAGTGTGTGGTGAAGGAAGCGACGGCTTCCCGGGAGGTTATCTGAATCTGAATAGCCAGGAACGACAATGTGTCCAGCATCCAACTGAACAGCTAACACATGCAATCAAGTTAATTTGTAATTTAACTGCGGCTAAGCTCATTGACAAAACATTTTTTTGCGACATATATACCATGTAGTAACTATTACGTCGACTATTTTAAAACAATTTTACGGGAAACCATTTCGAAATAGTCAACAATTTTCCCGCATGATTGCCCTGAAATTATACATGTATAACACAATTCCATCAGGTAAATGGCAAGTAAGATCTCTATGATAGGATACCTGGGGATGAAAACCGGCTAACTTACTCGAGTTCAGGTTCGCTTTACTCTCCCAGGCTATGCCAATAGCATATGGGGGTGGCAGCGGAGCTGTTGTAGCATTTTTATAGATATTATAATGGCCTGTGTACATCATAATGGCCTGCGTACAGCATAATGGCCTATGTACAGCATGATGGCCTGTGTACGGAATAATGGCCTGTGTACAGCATAATGGCCTATGTACAGCATAATGGCTTGTGTACGGCATAATGGCCTGTGTACAACATAATGGCCTATGTGCAGCTAGTACAATAATGTGAGCCGTTAAGTGTATTGGCCTGTACATTATATAGTAGTAACAGCAGCCGCAGCCGCAGCCGCAGCCGCAGCAGCAGCAGCAGCAGCAGCAGCAGCAGCAGCAGTAGTAGTAATAGCAGCAGCAGCAGCAGCAGCAGCAGCAGCAGCAGCAGCAGTAGTAGTAGTAGTAGTAGTAGTAGTAGTAGTAGTAGTAGTAGTAGAACGAGGTTCAAACCCAGGCAATTCTACGGCACCTGCCGCCTAGCGTTTTGGGAGCCGAGTAGTCTACTGACTGGCCCACCATCCAGAAGATATAAATCCTTTTTCACCGGACCAACTTTCAACCACCCGACTCACAACCGCACGAATTGACCGAACCTGATAGTGTCCATTCCAGACCTGCCATATCTCTAGGCACTGACATGTATGTAGTTTTCTTTTATATTATTGCCAAGCATTAGTTCTAGGAACCCTGTCATTGACGACACACTCGCACTAGGATGTAGCGCAGTCATCATTGGAATGTTATTTTTACATTTTTCAATTTTCAACCTGATCGAGATTCGAACCCAGGCAATTCTACGGCACCTGCCGCCTAGCGTTTGCGAGGCGAGTACTTTATCCACTGGCCCACCATCCGGAAGACATAAATCCTCTTTCACCGAACCAGCTTTGAACCACCCGACTCACAACCACACGAATTAACTGGAACTGATATTTTTACCCGAGTCGGGTTAGGACATGGCAATTTTGCGGCACCTTTCGCCTAGCGTTTGAGAGACGATACTCTACAACCAGACCAGCATCCAGAGGAAGACTCCTCTTTCACCGGACTGGCTTTCAACACCCTCCCCCACCCCACCTCACAACCACAGGAATTGACAGGCATTTTTAATGGTACAAATTTACGTAATTTCTGAAGCACATGCACATTGCACATTGATAATAGTTCTTTAGTTTTATTCGGGTTTGTACTTTATAGTATTATGTAAGCAAAACAAGCGTGGTTGTAAGGTATATTAACTTTCCTAAAACTACTGACTATGACATAGAATGATACATGGTTTGAATAACGGTTTGTACAGCACGAGAGCTGGGTCAGAACTGACCTTTGATATAGAGCATTGGATATAATGAAGCTGGTGAGAGCGCATGCGCTTGAGAATGTTTTATGAGAGAGTCCGGGCAGCAGCCATCAGAATTAGATAAAGTTTAATTGCTCTAATAGGGCTACGAGTTCACATCAATACACTACATCTCTCCCCTCTTTTGAATAATTGTCTACAGTAAGAAACTGTGCAGTTATATTATAGATAATGAAACAATTGACTATTCCATTGAACTGATATGTGACAGATATATTCGCAATTTCAAAGGGTCAATTTAAACGAACTTACTGGGGATGCGCTGACTACACAGTTCCCCTAGCCAATCAAGGGAATTATTATGTCCCTATCTGCACTGATTGGCCCATAATAATGCTATATAATATAACGGTAGGTTATATTCCCCTGATTGCAAATTTGGTGTATAATATTCCGTTATGAGTTCTACACGTAATAGCGAGTAATATACGTGGTCCAGGTGGAATTATTATGCCTGATGACAGGCCTATTGCAGAAAGTGTATTATTCGTTGAATGGTTTGTGTAAACGGTGACGAAACGGCTGACGATCTGTGTCAGTTTTATTCCAAAAATGCTCGCTTCTTTTAATATGTTCATGATGTCATCATTTCGAATAGCTTCTCGGATTTCATTTAATGTCATGGCTTTCGACTGACGAAATTAATATATTCATTAGCGATGTTTCTGTCTGCACGCGTATGCGATGACAACGGATACCGTGATAGGTAATCGGCAAGATTTTGAGCACCTGGTCGGTAAAACACTTTGAAGTCATAAGGTTGTAGTCGTATTTGCCATTGCCCGATTCTGACAGGTAGTTCCGCTGTTGGTTTATTAAATAGTGATTGCAGTTGTTTGTGATCTGTTATCACTTTGAAATTTGTTCCATAAATATAACTATGGAAACGTTCACAGGCCCATATGATTGGCAAAGTTTCGCGCTCTATCTGAGAGTATTGTTTCTCCACATCGGTTAATGTACGGCTCGCATACGCTACAATATTTGTTTGTTGGACAGAATCTTTCTGTGTAAGAAGTGCACCGAGACCTACTACAGTAGCATCTACGATTATTTCGATTTCCTTTCCAGGATCGTAGTACGAAATAACGGAATCATTAGTGAAACTGTCTTTTGTCAATGACGCTGATTGTTGAACAGTAGCCATTGGGAAATTATCAACATTAGGCAAGGCGGTTAGTCCAAGTTCAGTTGCTGTTCTGTAACCTAATAACGATCCAGCACATTTGTCCACAACAAAAAATGTTCCTACCGATATACATGATTTGGATTCTACGGTGGCTTCAAATTTTCCGACGATTGGCAATGGGACATTTGATCCATAAACATATAGATGAATGTTTGCGTTGTGTAATTTCAGACGTCTGTTTCGCTTGGCAATGTTTGCATAATGTTCAGCATCTATTAGGTTTACTGATGCACCACTGTCTATAATTATAGGTATTTGGACACCAGCTACTGTGATGCTAGTCTTAGGCTGTTTACCATAGACAGATCGTACATAGTTATCACGAGATTTGTTTCCATTAACTGCAAATGTAAATTCGTCATCCGAAGTTGAACTTTCTTCGCTGGTGGGTTGTTCATGTACTGTGCGCACCGTTCCGTTTTGACCAGATCTGGTCATTAATGGTTGTTTTCCTGACCTGCAAACTTTCTGAAAGTGATTCTTTTTCGAACATCTATGACATGTTTGACCAAACGCTGGACACGACATTTGGTTATCGTGAGGCCACTCTCCTCCGCAATTGAAACATGAGCGTGATTTAGCAGTTTTATTCCGCATTGAGTTACGCTGCTCTCGGTTTGCTGAGCGTTTTATGGATGTCAGTGAGTTCACGTGATTATCTCGAGACATCGGCTGTTCCATCGAATGCACCTGCGTATCCGCGCGCTCCATTGCGCGACCAATTTGTAGAATGCTGGCTAGCAATGTATCAGTATCGCGCAACACTCTACGCTTGAGGCGATTAGAAGTACATTTTTCTAGCACCTGGTCTGCAATTGGGTCATCTGAATTGATATATTCACACGTCAATGATAGAGTCCGCAACCGCGTGGCAAACTGATCTACCGATTCACCTGGTTCTTGCCTTGCTTGTTTGAACACGTACCTTTCATAACGAATGTTCATTTTCGGCAGGAAATATTCATCCAGTTTGTCACAGGCAATTTTGTATGATTCTCCCGTGTCCGTTAAGCCCTGGAACACTTTCTGGACCGATTCACCGGATAGGTGAAGCAATAACGCTCGTTTTTGCTTGTCATTTTCTATTCCCGCAGCATCCAAGTATATTGTAAATCTATCCCTCCAAGATTTCCACTTGGAGCCCAATGATGCATGATCTGCATCTGCATCGAATGGAGGTAAAGCCGGTAACCCAAAGTTCATATACATAGCCATGGTGGATATTGTCCAGTAATGGTACACGTGAACCTAGACTATTCAGCCGTACAACTTCAGTAGAAATCAACATTAGCTACACTGAAATATGTTTTAATTAACTTGAACTGTTAATTGTTTAAACACTAGATTTACAACACTGTTTCCGTCGTCGCCATTTATAGTATTATGTAAGCAAAACAAGCGTGGTTGTAAGGTATATTAACTTTACTAAAACTACTGACTATGACATAGAATGATACATGGTTTGAATAACGGTTTGTACAGCACGAGAGCTGGGTCAGAACTGACCTTTGATATAGAGCATTGGATATAATGAAGCTGGTGAGAGCGCATGCGCTTGAGAATGTTTTATGAGAGAGTCCGGGCAGCAGCCATCAGAATTAGATAAAGTTTAATTGCTCTAATAGGGCTACGAGTTCACATCAATACACTACATACTTATGATATAGTATTGTGAGATATATTTGGATCGAACATCATTGTATTTAATACACCTGTATAGAAAGTGAGATTCGTCCTCTATCTCATTACATACGTTCTTCTCTAGCAATATTTTCCCATCTCCCAGTTTAGATTTTTAATTTATGGTGTATGGTTCTGAAATGAAAAAGGATAATCGCTTCTCTGAGTCTAACGTTGGAATGTGAGTTGGTTTGATGTGTTGATTCCATGCATGCAATGGACCTTTGCATTTTTAGCTATGCCCCGCCCATCACTAGCTAAGCTCCACCCACACCTCGCCGTGGTGGGATTGATCGATCCCCAAATGCCCTAGCTATCAATTTCCTGAAAACTATACAGGGAAGCTGTTGAATATTTTGTAACTAATTTGACAGGGCGCTGTTGCTGCCAGCGCCCAGTCAAATTAGTTTCAAAATATTAAACATAATATTTATTAAATAGTAAAAGCAAACAATTTGTACAACACCGCATAGACCGTCTTCAAATATGCGTTCGTGACCTACTTATCGACGTCATTCATGACGTCATTCATTATGATGTCATTTCACACATCACGCAGTTCATTATGACGTCATATGATGGGTGGGTACTCTGGAAAGGTGAATTAGCTATATATTTATATATTGCATTTCCAGTGTTTCTCAATTTAGGTATATATTTCATTTGCAGTGTATCTTTGATCAATTTAACGATGTGTTCTTTATTTACATATTAAACTCCGATACTGTCTTTTTGTCCTATCGTTAGTAACACGGATTTAAAGGATAACTAATCTGAACTCTTGATGGCTATTCAGGTAATCTAAGATGGCAGTCATAAACTATGCAGGTAATGTTAAGCTTTTCATCATGCCGCTAAAGAAAGATATTCAGGCTTTAGTAGCTAAATGTTGCTACGTTTCTACAGCCTATGATGACTGTCATGATTTACTTTTCAACCAATCAGAAAAATCCTAGTTTGCCTGCCTCGGGATATAGCTCAGTCATAGAGGCGCCAGCTATAGTTTGGCAGCGTGGTATAAAAGCAACTATACGGGTAAGCGGTTGAATATTTTGAAACTAATTTGACTGGAAATTGTTTACTTTGAGTTTCCAAATTGCCTATGGCAGCAACAACTTCCAGTCAAATTAGATTCAAAATAATCAACGAGATGAATATTACATAATAAAGACTGTAATGCATTGGCACTTACGTGACATCAGGCGCTATCGCTTGAGGAGACAAAATTGTGGCGCTCACTGTTCAACATTTAAGTGATATTACAAAGCAGATAATTGTGATACAGAAACGGGAACGTGACAGGATTTGAATGATCTTGAATCTATAAACCATAATCTATCGGTGCAGTATAACATTTGAGATGAGATTAACATCGCTTTAACAGCTTTTCACCATTCACAGCTAAACTTATTTATCTCCTTCCCTACATATATAATAAAACACTGAGGACAATTATCCATATCCTGCATTCACTAAGCCCTCTGTTTTAGATTTCGGGTCCTATACGCATAGAAGTTTGCTTAAGTTTACTTTGAGTTTCCAAATTGTACCGTAATCCCTACTGTTAGGGTAACCAAATCTTTCAAAATGTTGCTGTCTGGAGAGTAACGCTTTAACACTCATATCAACCAAAAATGCCTTCTGCAGTGTTCATGGGAAATGTCCATTTGCAGGCCAAGAAAAGAGTATTTAAAAAAAAGATAACCATTGGAATGCTTGGCTTGATAACAGAGCCAGCCATTCCGATGTTTAATTTAAAAAAAATATTCTCTTTGACTGCAAATTGACATTTTGTATGAGAAAAGTGAAATTATCTTGAGAAATACTCGTGTTAAAGGGCGCATTAATACACGCGTTACCCATCCCGTGATCACTTGGCAGAGTAAATGACGTCAAAATAAGCGTTCAGACGGATTTCAGACTGCCGACCAAATTATATATAAACTTATACTCTGTAGAGCGGAAATGTTGCCTAGATACGTTATTTATCCCGGTTGCTATGGCGATGTGTCTTTCGTCCTTCTCAAGAACACTCGTGAGAGAGTCAACAACTACGGCATGGATTATGATTATTAAAGTATCATTCGATTAATCAATTTATTTCCGTCAAGGTAAAATACACGCATATGCAGGTGCGCACGCAGACACGCGCGTACATCCGAGCGTGAAAGTTTCCGAGGGGGGGGGGAGATAGCGCAATCTGTGTATTGACCAATGGGCTTGGATCCAGCGTTCAGTATTGACCAATGGGCCCGGACCCAGCATTCAATATTGACCAATGGGCCTGGATCCATCATTCAGTGTTGACCAATGGGCCTGGATCCAGCATTCCGTATTGACCAATGGGCCTGGATCCAGTATTCAGTATTAACCAATGGGCCTGGATCCGGCATTCAGTATTAACCAATGGGCCTGGATCCAGCATTCAGTATTGACCAATGGACCTGGATCCGGCATTCAGTATTAATTAGGAACTATATATCGTATCCATGAATGGAAAAATAGTCTGATTACAGAATATACGAATCACATCAATGCAATAATTAAATGTTAACAGATCTAGTCATCTTTTCCAATTTCAATTTCAATTTCAACTTCTTTATTTACACCCAAGCCACAACGTGGCACAAGGGGAAACAGAAGTACAATATTTTACTTGTCTAAATGGCGGTTTGGCTTACATAAGATTATTATTATTATTATTATTATTATTATTATTATTAATATTATTATTATTATTATCATCAAGAATTTGGGAATTTGTGCTGAGCCTGTGTACATTTACACGCAAAGAGGAGACCACTTCCGAAAGACCTCCACCGGTATGGCCGGTTCGGTTACCTTGCCGGTCATTCCAGTTACACGCTTCCAGAAAATAGCCCCCTCCATGCATACAAATCGTCGTCCCGTAAGACCATTGCAGATACCGTTTTCTCAGGCGCATGGCCATTATAGGGTTGGGTTGACAGAAGAGAGACCAAGACCTCGCTTCCACTAGTCGATTTCGCACCCGATTGGTTGGCAATTGTTGTGTTACATGTGTTGCATACAACAGTGTTTTGGATTGTAGTGAATTGCGCTTTTACTCTGACGAATTTTGCCAACAAATCAGCCAGTGCCACCGATTCATAAACATAACTCTTGATTCGGCACTCTGATTACGATTTTGTTGAGAGGGAAGCGGGGTGGGGTGGGGGCGGAGGGTGAGAGAACGTATATAATTTATTTTTCAGTTCACCCGTTTAAAAATAACGTCTACAAATTTGCAGAGTAATATTAATTTTGATCTGTTCCGAACATTCACAAGTTGGTTTATCTTTAGGGTATTTGAGCGTAGTCTATAATATTTCTCGATATATTCTTTTCTTTCACTATCAAAGGCTGGGCATTCAAGGAGATAGTGAAATTCGTCATCTAGGACATTCTGAGCACATATTGTGCACACTCGCTCGTTTCGAGGTAGTGGATTTTCATATTTTCCGCGTTCTACAGGTAGCCTGTGGTTACTCATTCTGAATTTACAAAGTAATCATGAGAATTTCTGAGGTAGCGATATTAAATAATTTTCAAATTGGAAATTTTCCTTGAAAATCCTATAGCTGGTACAGCCTACACAGCCTCGCACAGGGTAATCATATGGCATCTTTTTGGGGTGGGGTGGGATGGGTGAGGTGGGGTGGGGGTGGGGGCGGGGGTGAGTGGGTGTGTGTGGGGGGGGGGGGGCACGCTCATAGTTGGTGAATTTTTATTGTACCGTCTCACCGATTCCTGTGTTAAAATGTGAGCCAAATCGTCAGAATAATGTATTATTTCCTCAGACCCAAAAATTGATGTTTGACTTATATTATCTAGAAATGAGGTCGGGCTAGCAGTAGCTTAAGCCACATAGTCACCAGGTTAACACTTAATAGTAGTAGATATGACGATAACTCACGAGATGTGTTTGAAAAAGGAATCAGATTCAGTTTCGCAACACATTATATATTAGATGTTAATGCGATTATTTTGATGATGGTTGATCCAAATCCCATCGTTAACACTTTAACCCATTTATGACGAAACCGGTCCCTGCAGTAGTCTCGGGAAATGGCCATTGGCAGGCCTAGTGAAGACTATTTTTGAAAATTGACCACTGGAATGACTGGCTCGGTAACCGAGCCAGTCATTCCGGTGGTCAATTTTCAAAAATAATCTTCACTTGTCCTGCAAGTAGACATTCGATAAGCAAATACTTTAATTTTTTGACAAAATTTCATCACTACAGGGTTAATGGCTAAATTTTGCAAAGAAAATATCAAAATGTCGAATGTTCATTTGCAGGCCAAGAGAAGACTATTTTTAAATATTTACCACTAGAATGACTGGTTCGGTTCTAGTGGTAAATTGTCAAACATACTCTCTTCTTGGTCTGCAAATCGCCATTTCTCAAGACCACTGCAGAGGCCGGTTTTCGGACGTCTTCGTAATGAAAGCTAAAAAACTCATGTGTTTTCTAACTCAGTTGAACTAAACACGTATGCGATACAAATATAAAGGCCAATGGGCACACCAGCACCATGACATAAATACGAGCACGTGACCACAACATCGAAACTAACCTTTTCACTTTTGCCGTTGATTTCCAAGTAGATGGTTTTGGACGCATCTATTGACGACCCGTTTCCCATGTTTCAATGTCCGATTTTTACCGCACAGCACAAAATAGCAGAGCTTTAGGCTAAGTGACTTGTACTGGTCAACTTAAAAAGGGAATTATGTTGGATTTTGAAAAAGAAAGATTATATAGAGCATAGTTCGTCTAATAATAGTTCAATAGAAAATTCGGATTGTTTTTATAATAGATATATATTTAAGCATATTTAACTAAAAAACAAAATGTGCCTCGTCACGTGGTTAAATATTCACGTGCAGGGTGTGAAGCTTGTACTTAAAGTTCACAATGATAAGCATCTCTTTTATCCGCTTCTATTGGCTTGGTTCTATTCTCAAAGCAACAATCTAAAAATATGTGGCACAATCGCCATACAATTGTATCACGTCGTAAGAAAGTATTCCTTCAGATCTAAGTAAGCCTATGTTTATATTACTACGCGAGTATTATTTAACAAGCCAAAACTGATTCGTCTGTGTAATGCAGTCTTTTGTGCTACTGTCCACTTTAGAAATTTAAGTCAGATAAATAAATAAAAATTGTGCGCAATATCGATATAGAGGGCCTATATTATACGCTTTTGAACATTTTCGTGCTGCATCACTTCCTGTTATTGAGAATGGCGTCACTTTTCTTGCAGCTGTCCATTCGAGCAAGGCGCGTAGAATGATTGACAGAAATCACGTTTCCGGTGCATCTCTTTCGCTGTGATTCTCGACTTCAGAAAGATTCTGAAAATAAAATGTATTATTATTATTATTATTATTATTATTAAGTTATAACGTTAACTATTCAAATAGAAATCCAGTTTTAGGTATTCCCCACCCACGGTGTTCCCTTGTTGGGATCAATCGATCCACGCACTCTTTGAATCACAATTTCCAGAAAACTATACAGGGAAGCTGTTGAATATTTAGAACCTAATTTTACTGTGCGCTGTTGCTGCCTATTCATGTTTATTAAAGGTGCATATTCACAGCAGAATGGATCAAAATAACATTGCTAATATTTTATACTTTTAGAGGCTTAAATTGTGTGCCTAGATGTAATGAAACGAGATTAATCTTAGCATATGATGATTCCATTACGTATAAATTAATATCATGTTTTAAGTTGTCAAATTGAATTGGAGGCACGAATCTCTAATTCAAATTCACATCTAAACCTGCGAAATTTTTTTTTTGCTTGTGTTCAGGATATCAAGATGCAGTGATATTTGTAAGACGGCTTGCTCACTTTTACCGAGTGGAGATTGATGTGTTATTTCGTGGACGATATTTTGTTTGTTTGTCGTGTCGCATTACTAACTAGTTGTTGTAGGAAATATTCCATGGTTGTTTTTAGAAATGTATCTTCGTCTTCATTTTACGAAAGTCAAGTTCTCTAGTTAATCGATGGGAAGTTGAAATCCCCTACAATAAGAATGTGGTCAGCATTAGCCGTTTCGACATTGTTTAGCAGATTTGACAGCTTGTTATTAATTGGGTTGTCTGATTTGGGACTTCTGTAGATGCAACCAACAAGAATTCTTTCCTTTTGTTGTGTCATCCATGTACTCCATACCGATTCGTTAAACTCGTGATCATTTAGTATGTCACAGTGGTGGGCATTTAATGATTCATTGGTATAGATAATGGTTCCGCTTGATGGATTTCTATTCAGCGAGAGGGTGTACTCATCAATCTACAGTTCATATGTTTATGATTGTGTTTTTCGGTGAGACTTCCTTAATTAGTATGATGACATGACGAATCTTGTGTACATACCTTTCAAGCTCAGCTTTTTAATATTAAGAAGACTATTCGCATTTGTGTGTATACATGTATTGGTTGCTGACTTCGGATTGTTACTGTTTCTTATTTGAGAATGCTTTGGTATTGATCTTGTGTTGGTATCTGTACACTCACCAGTTAGTCTTTGTACACGCACCTGTTTCTTATGACTGGTGTGTTTGTGTTTTTGCTTTGTTCTGTTTTGTTTTGTTCTTTCGTGTCTTCCTTGCTGCATACATGTGTTGGTTATTTTTTTAAATTTTTATTATGACTGGTAGTGTACTCCAGTGGTTCATCGTTAGGTATATCTAACATTTCATTGTTTAGTACTGTGTATGGGTTTAACAGATAAGTACCTATTGTGCGATTCTGGAACTGATTTGTAGCTTGGCGTATCTTCTCCATGGTTGCGCTTGGGCATAGTAAACATCCAGTGACTCTGTGACAGTGTTCATTACAGAATAGAGGCAATAGCTGATGTTTTCTGACAGTAGGCAGAGGTCTTCATGGTTAGGATGGACGCCATCCCAAAAAGAGGGTGTGATGTGGCCTGCTGAATATTCCCGTGTTTTTGATGAAGTTGGCATTGTGCCAATTTGTGAAAACCACAACATTCCATGGAATACCTCTATCAAGTTGTTGCCACATTTGTTGTTTGGTCGCGGTTGAATGGATGTGACAAGTATCTTGGTACTTGGTGTCATTCTTTATATTCAAGTTCTATTAATTCGCTATGGTCTTTGATCATCCCTCTAATTTGCACCTGCCAATATCATTAGTCCCGATACGGACTACTATAACATCAAACTGTTCCGTCTTGAGCAGTAGTTCCAACTTGTCTTGGATTTCTGCTATACTTGCTCCACTGAAGGATTGTATGGTTATGTTTATGTCTTCAGTGGACATGTAGAGCCTGCTAAGGGGGTTTTTAAGGTGGAGCTGCCGATAAGCAATGTGCTCTTTGGCATGTCTGTGGAGTGTGCTGTCTGCCAGCTGTTGCAGTGGGAGCGGCTCCTTGGATAACTGCCAGGTGTTAGTTTGCTAATTGCATCATTATATGTGTACGTTTCATTTTTTCTAGGTCTGTGACTGTCGACCTTTGATCTCTGGGCTATAGAGGATTTCTGTTGATGTTTGGCACCTCGGGGTTTTCACTGGTTCCTTGTTGCAGCATGGTAATACAGTTGTGCTCTTTATTTGGGATGAGTGGTGGAGTACCTTGTTTTCCCATTCGTTCTGACGTCATTCTATGTTGGTTAGGACTGGTGATCTCCATAAACCTGGCCACTTGCAGGTTATATACTTGGATTGGGTTGCACGTTGGTCCCGTGATTCTGTCGCTATCAGTGATAGTACAAACTGGCAACTGATTTATACAGTGTCAGTGAGTAGACGAAAACTGGTATATTTTTTATACAAAAGATTCTGCCAGAAAACCTGAAATAGGTTACAGCGTTATTTCTAAAAGTTAGAATGTAATTTTCTGATTTATCATTGTTTGAAGTGAATTTTCGATGTGGTATACTGTGTTGCTATGGCAACTTAGTTTCAAACAACACTATGGTTGCACGAAAACTGGTGTCGTGATTCTGATCGCATAACTCTGAAAAGAAAATAAATATTTAGAAGGTTTAGATAGTATCTGTATCTGTATCTGGCATTTCAATTGGCATGTACAGCAAGTAGACTATTGGACAAGCCGAACATACGCAAAACTGCCAATAAAACAGACTGTCACATCGGGTATCATTGTTAACCTTGGTCAATTTCAAATACAGACGATGCGTAAATTTTAACTTTTATCTTTAGCGATTGTCGTCGCTATCTTTGTCTGAATGTAGATACTCATTTTGATAAATTGGTGTCTCGCGAGATCTTCGATACGAGATTGCAAAAGTATTTCAAAGGTAATAAGTGGCCATTGGGTAATCATTTCCGCCAGAATTGGGTGGATAAAACGAGTAATCATTGAATAAGCAGGGTATAAAAAAGAGTACAGTGTTACCAAAAGTGCAGCGTTCAATCCAATATCTGCAATGACCATGCTGATTATATATGCAGCTATAGAAGCATAAAAACAATGATAAACCATCTCCAAAGATTGTTACATCATCGCGATGTTATCTCTGCCATTTGTCTCTTTCTTGCTGATGGGTTCTCCACCAGAATGACGTAGCTCCGTCATGGAAATAAACAAGTCCATTGCGAAAATGTATGAATTATAAGTTTCAAATGAATACACAATTTGCACACCACATTTTGTGGCATATTTTGAAACTAATATGACATATGCAACAGCAGCCCATATTCAAATTAGTTTCAAAATATTAAACAGCTTATCTGTATACCAGGGTAGAAAAAGAATAAAATAGTATAATTTCACATCAAATTATTTGTCCACATTTACCTCCTGAAGTGCATGAGATGCTCTCTGAGATCATCTGGTTTTCAAAAATATTCGGCGATCTGCACCGACAACCCCCACCCCTTCTCTCATATTGACAGAAGCTCCGCCCTTTCGGGACACAATCCCACGCGCGGGGATCATTTTGGCTTATTTTATATCATGATATTTAAACTTCAGGAAACCTAGCAAATTCGTACATTCTTACCCAACGACCCGTCGCTTTTATGACGTAGCATCATGGCCGGTCATTACGTTAGAGTTGTATTCTGGGAACGGATTAACACCTCTATTTGTAGTTTATTATTTATATAATTATGACGTCAATCAAAACGCGCCAATTGATGCTCGCAGATGACGCCAATTGTGTATTATGAACATGGTAATGAATGTTAAGATTTATATCCGGTGTGTCTAGTGTTGGGACATGGGTGGTGTGTTAGTGGACGGGTGATTGCGTCATCTGGCTATTCCGGTGACAATATGTCAGACGGCAATCTTATGTTAAGAGACAAGTGATCGGAAAACGTGTCATCGCTATCATGCAGCCACCACCCTCACAATCCCCACCCATGACAGGTGTCTCATCCTCCATACCAATGACAGGTGTTTCTACTGTAACTGGCTTATCCCACGACAGACAGTCGGAATGTAAGGCTGTGTTCACACTGGAGTGTTAATACGAAGTAATGCTATACTGAAGTACGCCGTCACTCCGGATTGACTCTCTAGTGTGAACAGGACTAAGAGATGAGGTACTCTAAACTATGCCCCGCCCATTTCTCACTATGCCCCGTCCATTTCTAACCATGCCCCGCCCATTTCTAACTGTGCCCCGTCCATTTTTCGGTATGCCCCATTCATTTTTCGGTATACCCCGTCCATTTCTAGCTATGCCTCGCCCATTTCTAACTATGTCACGTCCATTTCTAACTATGTCCCGTCCATTTCTAGCTATGCCCCGTCCATTTCTAGCTATGACCCGTCCATTTTTAGCTATGCTCCGTCCATTTCTAGCTATGCCCCGTCCATTTCTAGCTATGCCAGTCCATTTCTAGGTATGTCCCGTCCATTTCTAGCTATGCCCTGTCCATTTCTAGCTATGCCCCGTCCATTTCTAGCTATGCCCCGTCCATTTATAACTATGTCCCGTCCATTTCTAGCTATGCCCGTCCATTTCTAGGTATGTCCCGTCCATTTCTAGCTATGCCCCGTCCATTTCTAGCTATGCCCCGTCCATTTCTAGGTATGTCCCGTCCATTTCTAGGTATGTCCCGTCCATTTCTAGCTATGCCCCGTCCATTTCTAGCTATGCCCCGTCCATTTATAACTATGTCCCGTCCATTTCTAGCTATGCCCCGTCCATTTCTAGGTATGCCCCGTCCATTTCTAACTATGTCCCGTCCATTTCTAGCTATGCCCCGTCCATTTCTAGGTATGTCCCGTCCATTTCTAGCTATGCCCCGTCCATTTCTAGCTATGCCCGTCCATTTCTAGGTATGTCCCGTCCATTTCTAGCTATGCCACGTCCAATTCTAGCTATGCCCGTCCATTTCTAGCTATGCCCCGTCCATTTCTAGCTATGTCCCGTCCATTTCTAGCTATGCCCGTCCATTTCTAGCTATGCCCCGTCCATTTCTAGGTGTGTTCCGTCCATTTCTAGCTTTGCCCCGTCCATTTCTAGCTATGCCCGTCCATTTCTAGCTATGCCCGTCCATTTCTAGCTATGCCCCGTCCATTTCTAGGTGTGTTCCGTCCATTTCTAGCTTTGCCCGTCCATTTCTAGCTATGCCCCGTCCATTTCTAGGTGTGTTCCGTCCATTTCTAGCTTTGCACCTACACGCATACGGGCAGAGTTGATGATGTACTTGATGGGTGCGCTTCTTTTAGTAGTTTGTATTCTGCACGTTCTGATGATTCAGCACGTGTGTAGCATGTCGCTATGGATACGACATCGCTGTGTGCCACAGCGCCAATCATAGTTTTCTCCATCAAAAAATCCCCTTTAATACCCTTAGCGATGACGTTTATCACTCAGTTTCTATTGCCCAGTCGTCTGAAATATTAGAATAGTTCGAATATTCGGTCGCATAATTATACGAATATTCGAATATAGATTCTTATACGAATACCGAGCTCTAGTAATTTCTGAACAGGCTGATTAATTGAGTGATTATAACTGTTATTAACCCGTCTTGCGTCAACTTAACCATTTAATGGTCAAGTTGGTAAAATGGCCTCTGCAGTGATCTTGAGAAATGGCCATTTGCAAGCTAGGAGAAGAATATTTGTGAAAATTTACCACTGGAATGACTGGCTCGGTAACCGAGCCAGTCATTTCAGTGATAAAATTTCAAAAATACTCTTCTTGGTCTACAATTGGACACTGGGCTAAGCATAAATTTGAATTTTCGTGATCATTACACTTTTGATGAAAGTCCATTTGAAGGATAACAGAAATGTATTTTTTTTGGTAAACTTTCGTTATAAATTTACAAAAATACTCGTTGGCTGCAAAAATCAAATTTTCCTTGAAAGGTATTGACAATTAAATGGTTAATTGAAATAAATACAGGAGGCGTTAAATAATCGATCGTGATCACTCAAAACAATAATCGCACACGCCTAAATTGGTATATGCGGTATTGGTATATATTGATCAGAACATTAAACCACCAACTAGACATCGAGACCAAGAGATGGGAGGGGATTGATCGAAATGAGCGCATCTGTAATGCATGTAATTGCATAGGTGACGAATTGCACTTTCTTTTTCATTGTACAACATTTAGCACTGAACGACAAAGACTAATCCCTTCTTACTACCTAACCAATACCTCGATAGAAATATGCAACAAGCCAGTTCTCCAAAGAATTTGTAAATACCTTTTATATGCCAGGAAAGAACAAGTCACCAAGTCTATTATCGCTGTTATTAATGTACTTGTATATTACTATATACATAATGGTGCTCGGTAATAGGTTGATTGCGCAATTTTGGTGAACATCTTACATTTTAGGAAGCAGTCATCTGAAACTGTCAAAACACTTTTGTACATTAACAAACTTTGCTAAAAGAAGTATGTGGCAGTAAGCTCTCAAATAGGTTCACAATCAACGTTGTTTGATAAATATCTTGCTATGCGGAATCTGAGGGTCCTATGTCCCGGGTGAGCGTTAGGCCATTTGGTTTATCCTAGATATGATATGATAAGATATTTATTTGTATTTTTGCCTGTTTAGGCAAATCATCATAAATTACTCGAGACAATCAATACAACTTACAGTAATTAAAGGTGCATGTTCGCGCCAGAATGCTTGAGAATAGAACTGTTGAGCTTTTGGGGGCTTGGATTGTGTACCTCGATGTATTCGGGCGGGGTGAGTCATGGCGCATGATGATTTCATTCCATATAAATAAATTTCGTAAGGTTAGTTGTGAATTTGAATGGGAGACTCGTGCCTCTAATTCGATTTGGCAGCTTAAAGAAATTATATTAATTAATATGCGTAGTCAAATCATCGCGTGCTGGGATTTGTTTCGTTTCATTGCATCTGGGTGCACAGTTTAGGCCTCTAGGAGTATGTGGTTTTAGCAGTTTTGTTTTCGGGCATTCTGCTGTGGATATACACCTTTAAGATCTATACATATATACATGATAAAATGGATCCTTCCAAGTATATCCCTTGATCATATGACGTCATAATCAACTACGTGATCTGTAAGATGACGTCACAATCATGACGCCATGAATGCCTCGATATAGTCAGTCTTAAACGATTAATAGTCTGACACGTACGAATTCACCTTTCCAAAGTATCCATTCATCATCTGACCTAGTATGACGTCATAACCAGTTCAGCGCGTGTATGATGACGTCACAATCATTACGTCACAAAGGGTTCCATATAGACAGTCATCAAATCTCAGAGTCTGACACGTTGTATAAATTGTATGTCTTTGTAATTCTTTGCTATTTAAGAGACCTTATATATATATATATATATATATATATATATATATATATATATATGTGTGTTTTAAATGTACACTCAAGGGAATAAATCAATCAATCATGATGTAATTAGTATTTATTTATTAACCGCGTGATAATCATTGTATATTTTGTCACTTTACTTGCCATAATAATTGTTATGAATATATAACCCCCTATGCTGCCTCGGTAGCCTGAGTGTAATACACGTGAAACTGTAATAAACGTGAAACTGATCTCAATCTCTCCGCGACCATCTTTGTCACAGGCGCCTCATCAACATATGATCTCGTTGACGCTTAACGAACCCTATACATAGTACCGACATCATATCACGCACACACAAACGTGTTTCACAACTGGGTAATATATATATAGTTGTGAAACACGTTTATAAATTTACAGGACAAACGCAGAAATTTTAAAAGTTCTAATTTCAATTTCGAAATAACGATGTTTTTTTCGTCATTATTTTTTGTGGCGCATTGGTCTGAACCCTTAGTAAGTGATGCGTCGCGGAGTCAAAAACGAAAAGAACAAAATGGTGCGTTCAAGCTGGTTTCAGGGATCGACTTTATTGGAAACATTTTAAAATTTCTGTTTATGTAATAAATAGAATCTCAACCTCGTCGAATATTTTTTCGCATTGCACTCGTTAAAGCTCGTGCAATGGGATAATTTTCGGCACTAATTAACTCTTTTATGACGAGGCTGGTCGTAACCGACCTCTGCAGTGGTATCGAGGAGTGTCCATTTGTTGGTCAGGAGAAGACGATAGCCAAAAATCTATCACCTAAATCATCATCGTGACGTATCCCGTCATTTTTGACGTCGTCGTCGCTAGGAAACATTTGCGGTGTCATGTGGTATATGGGATTATTACGCATTATCTAACCAATGAAAATGTTTTTGCACGTTATCTAACCAATTTAAATCTTTCGTTGAATATTACAAGTGTGTTCATATCGAGAAATATTGAACTGGCTGAAAACCTTGTTTAATTGATAATAAGTAAAATGGCATAAACTGAGAGCGAATTAAAATATAATGGTCTCTATATCAGATAAATTTGGGAACTCAGTGCGTAGTTTCAATTATTGGGAATGAATATGTGCAGAGTTACAACGCCATACATTGACCATAGTAAATGTCTACTTCTAATTTGATAAAAATGAGGCAAGATAATAATACACCGAAGATAAGTTAGCTTTCATCATAGATTATGATGATTAGTTCAATTCATTCTAATCGTTTATTTTCTTCCATATGCAATTGTGGAATCCATTACTTACTAAGCCCCGCCCAGTTCTAGCTAAGCTCCACCCAAGCCTTGCCCGTGTTGTTGCGGTCAATCGAACCCTGAATTATAAGATTCCCAATATGAAGGAAACGATGCAAGTAAGCTGGTGGGTATTTTGAAACTAATATGACTGTTGCTGCGGGTCCTGTCGGTAGCTATAGCTGCGACAGCGTTCCGTCAAATTGGTTTCAAAATGTTCGACAGAATGTTTAATAAATAATAAAACCATCAAAGACACAGTCCTACAATTCTTACATCTGGCGGACTATTCCAGCTTCACGACGGAGTATAGTCGATCATGATTGTGACATCAACCTATATGTGACATAATTGATCATGACGTCAATACTTGAGTGGCAGATTGAATTCATTCATTGAGGGATCCTATCTGTTACTCAAGTATATGGCGCCATGATCAAAATACGTCACTTGTTGAAGTGTGTCCGTCACGTTAGTCCGTTAGTGACCACCTGAAAGGAGGATTCCACTTTATCCATCAATCATATGCCATCATAATCAACTACGTGACGTGTAGGATGACGTCATAATCAATAACGTCATTCATCTATGTTCGTCACGAACGTTTAATTGATGACAGACTAAGCGTTATTGTACTATTTAATAAACATGTTGTTGAATATTTGGAAACTAATTTGACTGGGAGCTGTTGCTACAATAGGCAGCAACAGCACCCGGTCAAATTAATTTCAAAGTATTCAACAGCTTAGCTGTATAGTTTTCTGGAAAATGAGATTCAGAGAGTGCAGGGATCGATTAATCGCAACGCGGGCGCGGTATGGTGGAGCTTAGCTAAAGATGGGCGGGATATAGTTAAAACTGGATTCCTCCTTTGTATGTATTTGGCGAATGAACAATTTAATAAGCAATCAGCTGTGCCAGCAAAAGCTCCCAGTCAAATTAGTTTTAAAAAATTCAACAAATTATCAGCATAAATACAAAAATTGAGATTTTTGTTAAAAGCGGGTGAAAGGTAGTAAAATTGATCCAAACATATGTACAAAATGGACGGCGCTTAACCAAAAGTGGGAGGAGCTTAGCTAGAAGTGGGAGGAGCTTAGCTAGAAGTGGGAGGAGCTTAGCTAGAAGTGGGAGGAGCTTAGCTAGAAGTGGGAGGAGCGCAGCTAGAAGTGGGAGGAGCTTAGCTAGAAGTGGGCGGAGCTTAGCTAGAAGTGGACGGGAGCACAATTGAAGGAAATCTCACCTTATCTTATGCTAACCATTCACGTGATAGAATTTGCCACCCATAATCCATCCCTGACATTTTAGCTTTTTATCATGCTGACAAAGAAAGATATTCAGGCTTTAGTAGCCAGATGTTGATGCATCCTGTGATGGCTGCCATGATTTACTTTTCGACCAACCAAAAAAATCCTAGCGTGTCTGCCTTGGTATATACAGTCAGTCATAGAGGTGCCCGCTGTAGTTGGGCAATGTGATATAAAAGCGTTCATACAGGTAAGCTATTGAATATTCTGAAATTAATTTGACTGTCAACGAGATGAGTATTACATAATAAAGAATGCAATGCATTGTCACTTACATGACATCACACACTATCGCTTGAGGAGACAAAATGGTGGCGATCACAGTTTAACATTTACGCAATACTACAACGCAGATAATTGTGATACAGAGAAGGGAATGTGACAGGATATGACTAATATGGAATCTATAAACCATAAGCTATCAACATTTAAGATTGGATTAGCATCCGTTTAAAATGGATTCCTGGATTAGAAAGCGTATGGTATCGGATAGTGGGAGGGTGGGAGAGGGAGGGGGGTGTGAGGCAGAGAGAGAGAGAGAGAGAGAGAGCGAGAGAGAGGGAGGGAGAGAGAGAGAGAGAAGAGAGAGAGAGAGAGAGAGAGAGAGAGAGAGAGAATCACTGCGCACGTGGGCGTATGCATATATAGATTAGCGGTGACAGCAGCCAGGCTCACAATGTACAAGGCCATATGACGTAATTAACAGTCCTGATAACGATGGAAGAAAATGCTGTGTTCAATTAAACATTGCCCCCACATATTAGCAAACGCATCAGCGAGGATAGGGTATAGGGAGGATGGTAGTGTCAGTAGCTCCACAGAACATCATATTACACATCGTCGTCATCGCCGCCGCCGCCGCTGCCGCCGCCGCCGCCGCCGCCGCCGCCGCCGTCGTCGTCGTCGTCGTCGTCGTCGCTATCATAACCATCACCAACAACATCATCATCGTCGTTGTCATCATCATCACCAACACCATCATCATCATCATCATCATCATCATCAAAATGCACTGTTGAGTATTTGGCTCGGATTGTTCACTTCTAGCAGAAAGCATGGCACGTTGCATGTATGGGTTTAAAGATCTGCCGCTTCCAAAAATAGAGAATCCAGTTCACAGACTAAGCCCTCCCGCTCAAATCAACCAAATTCAAGACGACCGCCAAAACACCAAATATATTCCATAGTATATATAGTAAAATTTATTATAGACATTTAAAGTCAAAATTTGTATGTATTCTAATCATATTATATATTATGTATGATTACGGTATTCTGCGGCTGTAGTAGTAGAAACACCCTACAGCTAAAACCAGACCTTCTTCGCCTTTACCCACTGTGTCTTGTCCTCAGCCGTAATCATTCGCTTCCTCAGGTCCATTCTTGACTTGAGTGTACCGAGTCCTGCTTTCTTGAGGTCACCTCGTAGCACGCTTAGCTCATTTATGCAATGACGTCCTCTCCTGGCTTTGTATTTGCTGGCTCCGACTAGGGAGAATTCCAAGGCTCTCTGCGCCGGTGTCTCTTCTGGCATCCTTAGCACATGGACACACATGGACCATCTTTGTCGGGCGACATTTACAGACATCATATTACGCATCGATCAATCGTCAGCGCATTTTACAGGAGTATCTTATCCTAGAGACGTGTCACTTTAAAAATGGCTAAATTATCTACGTGTCCTGATCATGGGCAATACAAAATGTGATCAATAACCGTGTATAATACATATACATATTTGTGAGACAATGCATGAATTCATTTCCTCAGTCAATCATATGGCGTCATAATCAACTACGTGACGTGTAGGCTGCCGTCATAATGATTACGTCATGAATGCCTCGATTTAGTCCGTCTCAAATGCTTAATAGTCCGTCAGGTTGTATGAATTGTATGGCTTGCTATTTAATAAACATGCCGTTGGATATTTCGAAACTAATTTGACTAGGCGCTGTTGCTGCCATAGGCAGCATCAGCACCCAGTCAATTTAGTTTCGAAATATTAAACAACATACCTGTATAGTTTTCTGCAAATTGATGGTCAGAGAGTTCAGGGATCAATCGACCACGACACGGGCGAAGCGTGGGTGGAGCTTAGCCGGAGATGGGCCGGGCATAGCTAAAGCTGGAAAAGTCCAATACGATTTACGAATAAAATGTCAGAAACTTACATAATATATGAACATAAATAGCATAGCCATTTTATTCAGTTTGCTGACCAATTTCGAAATGGTCGCCATACGTATGCGATTATAACCAATGAAGTACATGTTTCATGGGAAAAAATCAAAATGCGTGAAAAGTAGGTCCCTGTGAGGTCACACTGACCTACTTTTCGTAGGCCACATATCTTAAGTCTATACTGCATACATCCACCAAGTTTGATTGCTGTGTACGAAAAACTCTTGAAACGACGGCCCGAAATAAAATTTAGTGACTGACTGACCAACTAACTAACAAAGGAATATCACGGCTTATATTTTGACTTTTTGACCGCAAATTTATCAAAAATCTTCAGGACCCCACGGACAACCTTCCATTCAAGTCTGGTCAAGATCTCTCCAGTAAAACCAAGGTTATTTTGAGAAGGGTGGCTTTCACACCTTTCAAATTATTCGTTAAAATATTAGTTTTTAATCTGGGCACCCTGGCCTCGACCTTTAACCCTTCGATCCAAAATTTCTCGCACATCCTCGGGACCCGATAAACCACCGTCCACGCGAGTTTCGTCAAGATATAACCAGAGATATTTTGTCTAAATAGTTTTCAAAATAATCCTTTTTTAACCTGGTCCCCGTGGCCTTATCCTTTGACATTTTGACTCCACATTTTATCACACATCTTCAGGACCTCACGAGCAACCGTTCCTCCAAGCTTGATTACCGTGCACGAAAAACTCTTGAATCTACATCCCGGAATAAGCATTTGTGGTTGGCTGGCTGGCCGGCTGGCTGGCTAGCTGGCTGGCTGGCTGGCTGGCTGGCTGGCTGGCTGGCTGGCTGGCTGGCTGGCTGGCTGGCTGGCTGGCTGGCTGGCTGGCTCACTGGCTGGCTGGCTGGCTGGCTGTCTGGCTGGCTGGCTGGCTGGCTGGCTGGCTGGCTGGCTGGCTGGCTGGCTGGCTGGCTGGCTGGCTGGCTGGCTCACTGGCTGGCTGGCTCACTGGCTGGCTGGCTGGCTGGCTGGCTTGCTGGCTGGCTCACTGGCTGGCTGGCTGGCTGGCTGGCTGGCTCACTGGCTGGCTGGCTGGCCGGCTGATTACGGGACATGACGGTTTATTAAGGCGCTACCCGCAGGTAAAATATGTAGCGATTCTTCTTACGTATTACGCGTTGCCAACGAATTAAAGGGTAATTCTTCACAAATAAACATTGCTGAAAAAGGGAATGTATATAGATGTATTGTCTTGGCATAGGCCTATGATGTTCAACGAAGGAATCCAGTTTTAGCTATGCCTCGCCCATTTCTGTGGGATCGATCGATCCACGAACTCCCTAACTATCAATTTCCAAAAACTATACAAGCAAGCTGTTGAATATTTTGAAAGTAATTTGACTAATTTGCTGTTGCTGCCTAAAATATTCAACAGAATTTTTATTAATTTATAGCAAAGACGTACAATTCGTACAAAGTGACGGACTATTAAGCGTTTAGTACGGGATAAAATCGAGTCATTCATGATGTAATTGATTATCACGTCAGCCGTCACGTCACGTCGCGTCGCGCAGTTTATTATGACGTCAATGTGATTGACTGAGAAACTGGATTCCTGAATTGCTGGTATACCGTGGTGCAATCTCTGAACAGTTCACGTGGGAGTGACCAGGTCGATACAAATACTAATTAAAACACACACATTTGTTGCGAGCGGATAATGACTGTGATTGCAAGATTGTGATCGCGGTGATTATGCATTGTCACAACATTCACGCTGGTGTCTCGCAAACGCTTCAGAGAATACTCAGCGCCATAAGGTCAAGAACAGCGGTTGGACCTTTCCAGTTTATCCATCAATCATATGACGTCATAATCAACTGCGTGACATGTAAGATCACGTCATAATCAATTATGTGATGAGTGACGTGCAGAAGTTCGCCACCAACGCTTAATTAATGACGGACTAGTCATTGTTGTACGAATTGTATGTCTTTACTATTTAATAAACATTCTGTTGAATATTTTGAAATTAATTCGACTGGGTGCTGTTGCTGCAACAACACTCAGTGAAATTAGTTTCGAAATATTTAACAGCTTACCTGTATAGTTTTCTCGAAATTGATAGTCAGGGAGGTCAGGGATCGATCGATCCCAACACGGGAACAGCGTGGGTGGAGCTTAGAGCTGGAGGAGGTGTGATTAAGCTTATATCGCTTCTGAAAGCAGATGACACTAAGCATCTCTCCCGTCCCCACAGACCGCATTAATGCCCGGATTATCGATTCTTACACGCAGCATGTTCGACTCTTAACACATATTCTGTAACAGCGGGATGCAGATTTATGCGAACCTTTGCCATTAACTAAGGTATGATTTCGAGCTAGCTTAAAGACGGATTTATTCTGGTCGCTATGCAAATCTAATCCAAATACAACAAACAGTTCGCGTCGAAGTCGATTCACCGAACATAGTTAACTATCATTAAATAAACACCAAGATAACTTCACATCGTTAACTAGCTAGTTAACCATGGTCGACCGATATCCCGACCTCGTTCGCAAATGATTAACTCGAAATTTAAGTAACATTAAAAATGGCGGCCAATCGTCGTTTGAAGATAAACATGTAACTGTTTCCATAGCTAATACCCTTCCATTTTTAGCTATGCCCCGCCCATCACTAGCTAAGCTCCACCCACACCTAGCCGTGTTGGGATTGACCGATCCCCGAATGCCCTAGCTATTAATTTCCTGAAAACTATACAGGGAAGCTGTTGAATATTTTGTAACTAATTTGACTGGGTGCTGTTGCTGCCTATGGCAGCAACAGCGCCCAGTCAAATTAATTTCAAAATATTCAACAGAATATTTATTAAATAGTAAATGCAAACAATTTGTACAACAGCGCATAGACCGTCATGCATTCGTGACGTACTTATCGACGTCATTCATGACGTCATTCATTATGATGCCATTGTACTCATCGCACAGTTTATTATGACGTCATATGATGGGTGGGTACTCTAGAAAGGTGAATTACATTATTGCATTCCTACGGTATGCCATATGCCGCTTCCCTTCCCTCTATATCGCCTAGTATCACGTTATGACGCTTCGTGTCACAAAATATCCATTTTCATAGCCATAGAATATTCGATTTTGTTACTGAGATTGGCTCACGGCTTCAAATATTCTGCAATGGTAATTCGATAGGGAATTGGGCGCCGACTAAATATTATGCAGGTTCAAGTTCAACTTTATTTACCTCTTAACCGTCATGTGGCATGAGAGGTTACAACGTATATACAATATGTACACAAAGTGACTAATCTATATATATTATTATTATTATTATTATTATTATTATTATTATTATCTTCAATGTTATTATCATCATTATCATTATTGCAGTTACCTTCCATCTCGTTATTATGGTGGAAGTAGTGGCTAATAGTAGTAACAATATCCGCAGTAGTAGCGCATGTTGTAGCGGTCGTTGTGGGAACAGCTGTAATAGCGGTAGCAGTAGTAATAGTAGTTGCTGTTCTAGGAGAAGTACTAAGATCATCATCAACAACAGAAATAATAATATCACTTTCAACTGCTGTTGCTAGTAGCGGTAGTAGCAGCGGCAGTCACAGTTAGGGGCGTAGTGAGGGGGTGGCGAGAGGGGTGGGTGCCCAGGGCGCCGGCTGATAGGGGGGGGGCGCCTACTCAGAGCCAGCAAAAGAAATTAAAGGTCTTACACCGTTACAGTTGCATGGTGTGGGGGGGGGGGCGCCAGATATTCATCTCCCCCCGGGCGCCATGCATCCCTACTACAGCCCTGGTCACAGTAGAGGACTAGAGGTAGCCTGTGTCAACAGCCGTAGTGGTAGAGGGAGTCGTCGCTGCAATGGACATTATCGTCTCAACGCCGCTGCTGTAGTGTTGCTGCCGTCCAATGTTGTTGTCATCATTATTTTAGTTATTTGGAGTGTTTAACCATTTTTCTGACGAATTTGCAACGTTTAGATAGCAGACTAAGTTTAGGATTATAGAGAAGTTGATAAAATTTGTGAAAGTTTGGTCGGTAGCAATAGTATTTTGGCAGAATATCGTTTCTAACTTCCTTAAAAAAGTCGCATAGAAATAGATAATGATACTCATCTCCGATGTCTTGTTTGTCACAGAGTGAGCATATCCTATTTTCCCTTGGTGTACCGTCCCATCTTCCCCGTCTCTATTGGTAGTTTATGATTACTGCTTCTAAATCGTGTTAGTATTATTATGTTTATATCGTTTAGTTTTAGTAGGTACGGTTCTATAATATATAGAAATACTATACGTTCTTCCTTTTGAGCAGTTGTTGATTTCGCCAGTCCAAGATTGGATAAATTGGTCTACGAGGGATTTTTTTTTTTTGCTAGATTCTTGTTCATCATGGTCTGGTTATTCCATAGGTACCCCTTCCCGTTGAACTTAATGTTACCTCAATATTTCGTAGCCAGTTAAATTGTGTCCCATTGTGTCGATATTCGTTCAGCATATGCTTATACAGAAGATGTGGAAGTTTGGTTTCTGTGCCATTTACTAAGGTAATCCAGACGTTTATTATTTTATATTGGGTGGTTATTTTAACAGGGTATCTATTTGCTTCGCCATAAATCATAAATTTAGGCGTACTCCTGCTCACATTCAAAATTTTACGAAGGAAATTTAATTGTATCTTCTCTAATATATTAACTTTCTCAAATCCCCAGACTTCGCAACCATATGTAAATATCGGGATGGTCATTGCTTCGAATAGTTTCATCTGACAGTTTATTGGGAGGTCTACCTTATCAATCCGTGAATAGAGTGCGTATAGTGATTTATTTGCCTGGTCGTGTAAGTACCTTTGCGCAGTAACATATCGTCCATTATGGAAGAAATGGATTCCTAAGTATTTATATCTATCTATAATTTCGATGGCCTCACCATCTATGTCAAAGTGAAATCGTTCCCACCCCCGTTTGTTGCTTCCAAATATTAAGACATTTGTTTTACTTCTATTGATTCTCATGTTCCATTTTTTACAATATGAGGTAAACACATTAAGCATAGTTTGTAGTCCATGCCTTTCTTGAGCTATGAGGACAGTGTTATCTGCATACAGTAGTAACAATAGTTTTAACAGGGGACATATATCTTCAGCCATGTTTAACCCATTACAGCCTTTGTTTTCCATATAATCTTGTAGGTCGTCAATATAGAGATTAAAGAGAAGGGGGTGAGAGGTTTTCACCCTGGCGCAGTCTCCAGTTGTATGTAAATGAGTCAGATGTTGTGTTGTTTAGACATATTCTGGATTTAATGTTAGCGTAAAGGTTGCATATTACTTTACAAATTTTCCCATTGATGTGATGCTGCAGTAGTTTTCCCCATAATGCCTCCCTAAATACTTTATCAAATGCTTTATCCAGATCAATGAATGTGCAGAATAGCTTCAATTTATGTTTTTGGAAAATGTCGACTAGCGAATGTATGACAAACACATGATCAGAAGTGGGGCACTTACTTCTAAATCCGGCTTGCTTTTCATTAAGTTTATTATGACTTTCTATATGCAGATTTATTCTCCTACTCAATATTGATGTAAACAGTTTAGCCAGGCAGCTAATTAGCGTAATCGATCTGCAATTTTGGGGTTCGTCTGTCTGTCCTTTGCCTTTGTAAATTGGCCTTATCAATCCTTCGGTCCATACGTATGGAATACGTCCTGTGTCCAAAATATAGTTGAAAAGAGCTTTGTAGACTGGTAGCATTACATGTACTGTTGCCTTTAAATATTCATTTATAATACAGTCTATTCCTGGTGCTTTGCTATTGTTAAGTTTTCTACCGCAAGTCTGATTTCCTCCAAGGTTATTGTTTTGTTTAAAAGCTCATTCGATTGTTGTTCCTCGTTAATCACCTCGGCAGTTCCAAGTAATTCTCTTGTTTCCATAAGAGATTTATAAAAATTAAACATAGCATCTATGTTTATTATGCACGGGACAGGCTTCGGGTCACTCTCTTTCAGAATCTTCCACTATTTACGGGTGCCTGTCTTGCTCAATTCCTCTATTCTCTGTTTGAATATTTGCTTGTATCTCATTATTACCCTATTCATAGCCCTTGTGTAGGTCTTGCTCGCTTCCGTCAATTCTAAGAGTCGCATTGCTGTCCTGTCTTGTGTGTATTTACGTTTGCATTTGTGGTAATTCAATTGCCGTTGGTTGCATTCATCGTCAAACCATGGTCTGTTATCCTTCTTTCTCAGGTTACTCGGCTCTCTTGTCCTCTCGTTCACGTCATAGTCTGTATAGTTTTCCTCCGAAAGTGATGTTGATTTTATACGCAGTGTTATATACGCTGGATTCGTTATTACTTTCTCCAAAAAAATCATTTGATTTATGCGTTATCCAGTGAGATGGCCGCGGTGTTGTCTTGTTTGAGTCGGATGAAGTTTCACACTCCCTACATAGCGTGGACAGGGTTTTTTTATGGAAGGTGTATAAGAGTTGAAGAGCTGGGTGAATATCTGAAATCAGGGGAGAGAAATCTTCAATGTTAAACTCTTCAACAAGAGAAGACTATTTTTTCAAAGTTTCTCATTTGAATGACTGGGACAAAAAGAGTGAGAACTTTACACAATCATAGTCTTCCCTTGGTCGGCAAATGGACATTCAATAAGCAAATATTTGATATTCATGCCGCAATTTTGTTAAAAAGTGATGGATAATATTTGTCCATTTAGTGCTATGAATGGATACTATCTGTGATCTGTCTAAAGAAGGTAATGGTTGCGCAGATCCATCTACGAGACAAAAGAGTGATCCGACTCGTCACTCATATTACGTCGATTTCAGAGTAATCATAAAACAGCAGCTTTCAGTCAAAGTAGTTTCAAAATATTCGACAGACTGATTCTCACGCTTTTAACAGGGGTTTGCTATCTAGTGTGGCCTGGTGGGGTTAGGGGTGGGGGTGGGGGTGGGGCCGCTCTTGGCTGGTGTGGGCTGTGTGTAACTGGACCCGTTATTTTGGAGCCTATTAAGCAGGCGCTTCCTTGAGATAATGTAATATTATACTCTCTGTATTATGATAGATACACGGATCTAACAGTTGTTTTCTTAGTATTGCTAAACACGAGGTTTTTGGATGAATCTCGCGAGAAGAGGACTTTGCAATGTTATCTTGACAATCGATTACGAGGACAAACATTGGCTGATTATGATAGAAGCTTTTCTGACGATCCGGTGTGAATGCCTTCTTTAACTCCATTATGCTGTACCGGGACTGTGCCGTATCGCGTGTAAGCACAATGCATACGACTAATGCATCTTTGCACCGGATATCCGGCAAATAATACCAAATTATTCATTCTATATTGTCAATCCGCGTATTGACAGAAGCATTACTTTGTACTCAGGCTTATTAATCAAGTAATCACGATTGCTCTTAAATAATCTATCGTGATCACTCAAATCAATAATCGCGCACGTCTATAGTGAAGGTGCCGCGTTGCAAATGGCAGAGAGACAGACGTGCCTCGTCTCTGAAGGCAATGCAGTTCGTGCGTATAATGTGATGAATAGATTATCCGCCATTGCTTGAGCAATAGACGTACTGTGTGCATTGTCATCCTATCTGAAGTTACCAGATACCGGTACATTTGTTTTGGTCTGAATATGATGTTGTGGTATGGTCTGCACATGGTGTGGTCGCATGGTCTTGCACACGATGTGGTCGCATGATCTGCACATGATGTGGTCGCATGATCTGCACAAGCTGTAGTCGCATGGTCTGAACATGATGTGGTCGCATGATCTGCACATGATGTGGTCACATGATCTGCACATGGTGTGGTTGCATGATCTGCGCATGATGCGGTTGCATGGTCTGCGCATGATGCGGTCACATGATCTGCGCATGATGCGGTCGCATGGTCTGCACATGATGTGGTCGCATGGTCTGAACATGATGTGGTCACATGGTCTGCACATGATGCGGTCGCATGATACGTGCATGATGCGGTCGCATGATTTGGTCTGCACATGATGCGGTCGCATGATACGTGCATGATGCGGTCGCATGATTTGGTCGCACGGTCTGCACATGATGTGGTCGCATGGTCTACACATAATGTGGTCGCATGGTCTGCACACGATGTGGTCGCATAGTCTTGCACACGATGTGGTCGCATGATCTGCACATGATGTGGTCGCATGATCTGCACATGATGTGGTCGCATGGTCTACACATGATGCGGTCGCATGGTCGACACATGATGTGGTCGAATGGTTTACACATGATGTTGTCGCATAGTCTGCACATGATGTAGTCGCCGGGTCTGCATATGATGTGGTGGCATGGTCTGTACATGATGTGGTGGCATGGTCTGTACATGATGTGGTCGCATTATCTGTGCATGGTGTGATCGCACGATCTGCACACGATGTGGTCGCACGATCTGCACATGATGTGGTCGCATGATCTACACATGGTGTGGTTGCATGGTCTGCACATGGTGTGGTCGCATGGTCTGCACATCATGTGGTTGCATGGTCTGCACATGGTGTGGTCGCATGGTCTGCACATGGTGTGGTCGCATGGTCTGCACATCGTGTGGTCGCATGGTCTGCACATGTGCTGAGCACATAAAGCTCTTCGATATCTAAATTGTCAACAAGAGACGACTAATGAATTTCAACAATGATATTTCAGTTCAGGGGCCAGTCACTTTATTCGTTACCATCCCTACACTTTTACGCAGCCTGTGATAGCCCTACACAGATATGCCAACCACGAAGAAATACCGATTTCCCGTGAACATTTTGAACTCAAAGGAATTGGTAGCAATAAAGTAATAGTATTTAGAAAAACGTAAGAAAACTAATAAGCAGCCATTTCAGATAGGAGGACATATTATAAAAATAGTTGATGAATTTTTATTTCTAAGAGTCCCTGTTGAATACACCGGCAGTTTCATTTCATGCAAACACAGCGATCTTAAATAGGTGGTGAATTCTATTTACGCTCTAATAAAAAAAATCAAAGAAACCGATATACCAATATATTTACGATGTACACTTCTTGATTCTATTGTCTCACCAGTCACGCTATATGCCTCTGACATCTGGTGCTTGAGACTATGGCTATATTAGACAGTTGTCAGATAAAATCCTGTAAAATTACTTTAAAATGAAGAAACGTTGTTACTCTAGCTATTAAGTACTGGTATATAATGTAATCTGAATCGCTTCCGGGCAGATATTCTAAATATAGGAGATGGAAAGTTATTCTATTTTCTTTATTATACGTGTTTATATTACAGCCAAGGGAAAAATATAAAATGTAGATAGATAGAACAAATAAAAGCAATACGTAACTCAATATAGTGCATTAATATATTTGTCACGGAAAACATAAACAAAATACGTATAACTCATCGGATAAAGACTGATATACAAAATCAATGGATCTTTCCATTTTTAGCTATGCCCAGCCCATCACTAGCTAAGCTTCGCCCACATCTGGCGCTGTCGGGATTGATCGATCCCCAAAGGCTCTAACTATCAATTTCCTGAAAACTATACAGGGAAGCTGTTGAATATTTTGTAACTAATTTGACTGGGTGATGTTGCTGCCTATGCCCAGTCAAATTATTTTCAAAATATTCAATAGAATATTTATTAAATAGTAGAATTCATATTTCCAGAGTACCCACCCATCATATGACGTCATAATCAACTACGTGATGTGTAGAATGACATCATAATGAATGACGTCATGAATGACGTCGATAAGCACGTCACGAACGCATATTTGAAGACGGTCTCAGCGTTGCTGTACAAATTGGATGTATTACTATTTAGTAAATATTCTGTGTAGTTTTCAGGAAATTGATAGTTAGGGCATTCGGGGATCGATCAATCCCAACACGGTGAGGTGTGGGTGGTGCTTAGCTAGTGATGGGCGGGGCATAGCTAAAAATGGAAGGGTCCATTGAAAGAAGTGAACGGCTATGTGAAAATTGCAACTGCCTAGACGACGAACTGCATGTTCTCTTTAACTGTGTAAAATGCAATACTGACAGAAAAAGATGCATCCCTAGTTATTATTAAATACGAATAATCCGATCGAAAAAGCAAAAGGACTCCTCTCGATATATAACAAGCCCGTACTAACAAAACTCTCTCTCTCTCTCTCTCTCTCTCTCTCTCTCTCTCTCTCTCTCTCTCTTTTCCCCATATAAACACACTGTATAAACCCTTACTCTCACATGCAATGCGTATGGCATAAGTGCGATAAAGTGAAAAAACAAAGAAAAAAGCAAACAACGTCGTTTTATTCTGATTATTTCATGGCTTTCTTGTTTCAAACTAGTTGCTCTAGGAGCGACACAATGCAAGGCCTAAGTTTCCGTTGTCCACCAGTTAAACCTAAAACACCACAACCACCACCACCATCACCACCACCACCACCACCACCACCACCACCACCACCACCACCGCTGCCACCACCACCACCACCACCGCCACCGCCGCCGCCGCAGCCACCACCACCACCACCACCACCACCACCACCACCACCATCACCAAAACCACCACCATCACCACCACCACCACCACCACCACCACCACCACCACCACCACCACCACCACCACCACCACCACCGCCGCCACCACCCCCACCACCGCCACCGCCACCGCCAGAAATGGGTGGCACATAGTTAGAAATGGGCGCCACATCGCTAGAAATGGTATCCCATAGCTTAAAATGGGCAGTGCATAGCTAGAAACAGGTGATGCATAGCTAGAAATGGGCGGCGCATCACTAGAAATGGGCGACGCAAAGCTAGAAATGCTAGAAATGGGTGGCACAAAGCTAGAAATTGGCAGCACATAGATAGAAATTGGCGATGAAAAGCTAGAAATGGGTGGCGCATAGCTAGAAATGGGAATGGCATAGCTAGAAACTGGCATCGCATAGCTAGAAATGGGCGGTGCATAGCTAGAAATGGGTGGTACAAAGCTAGAAATTGGCGGCACTTAGCTAGAAATGGGTGGTGCATAGCTAGAAATGGGTGGTGCACAGCTAGAAATGGGTGGTGCATAGCTGGAAATGGGCGGGACATGAAATCTGTGAGGCATCACTAGAAATGGGCATCGCATAGCTAGAAATGGGTGGCACATAGCTACAAATTGGAGACATAAAGCTAGAAATTGGTGGCACATAGCTAGAAATGGGTGTCGCATAGCTGGAAATGGGAGGCGCATATTTAGAAATTGGCGACGCAAAGCTAGAAATGGGTGGCGCATAGCTAGAAATGGGTGGCGCATAGTTAGAAATCGGCGGCGCATAGCTAGAAATGGTGGCACATGGCTAGAAATGTGTGGCGCATAGCTAGTAATGTGTAATACATAGCTAGACATAGGAGGCGCATATTTAGAAATGGGCGGCGCATATTTAGAAATGGGCGGCGCATAGCTAGAAATGAGTGGCGCATAGCTAGAAATGGGTGGCGCATAGCCAGAAATGGGCGGTGCAAAGCTGGAAATGGGCAGCTCATAGCTAGAAATGGGCGGCGCATAGCCAGAAATGGGCGGCGCAAAGCTGGAAATGGGCGGCGCATTGCTAGATATGGATGTCTATGAGTCTGTAGAAGACATAATAAGAATGATGTCAGCTCTATCCAAGACAAAGCAGTCATAGCTTTTAGCAGCGGCACTTACAATGTATTTTCCGCATATGTGTTTGTGCATGTTTACACGGTAGAATTCAGACATGATTCCAATGCGTGCTCCTGCTTCGAATGCCAAGGTCAGATGGTATATGAAAGTAAAAATATCTGATTGTAAAAGTAGTGCAGCAAATCTGGTATCCAGGTACTGACCGGGCCCGTCTAGTGGCGCTTATGGCTGAAGGAAGGATGAGTTAGTTTGCTTGAGCGACGCTGTGACGTTTGTGCGCACAAGATGGCGCTTCTTTGAGACGGGTGTCGGGCGCATATTCTGTTACCAGAGAAATAGGTCAAAACCATGGCTACATATAGCTAGAAGAATACCAAGTTTTAAGTTGGCCAGCCAAAAACCCTAGAAGGAAACGTGATTCAAATTCCAAAAATTTCCCCAACATTCCCTATGGGAATTTTTTGGGACACGGGAAATCCGAGATGGCCGCAGATCGCTTCGTCTCAGACGTTCAAAACTAACAAATTTGAAATCAGAACACCATTTTACGCATGCCTATTCGTTTTGACTATCAACTTCCTTCAAATAAAAAAGTTCAAAATGGCCGCCGAAATACTCACAGGCCATTGGCCGATTGCGGCCAGGTCTTTTGGTCTACAAAGCTTTCTTCCTCACCTTTGACTTTCCCCGGGGGATCTATGACATTTCCCAAATTTAAGAAATATTGATCAAGTAGTATCAGAGAAAAACACCATTATCTATGTTATTACGTCACCAAGATGGCCGCCGCAGACATGAGCCAATTAAGTTCTCTTGAACAAGTTTGGTTCTTAGCTCAACCCAGATACGGGTTTCTGAGTTTCATATCAATCGTCCTGGTCGTTTCAGAGAAGACATTCTTTTAAACTCTGCAAAATAATTTACATATCTTTTACGTCATCACGATGCCGGCCGAACGGCTTGCCCAATTAAGTTCTCTTGAATGATTTTTTATTCGGGTCCATAACTAAATACTATATTCTGAGTTTCGGCGAAAAGGCCCAGTGGTTTTGTAAAAGAAGCCTATTTGAAAATCCGCGAAAAATGTATGAAAATCCAAGATGGTCACCGAACCAATCAGCTAATCAGATTCATTTGGAGCTAATAACTATCCGACATTACTTCCTAGCAGCCTGTGAAGTGTAGTCGATTTCGCGCCGGAAGTTTCAAGTTATTGCATTTTTAGCCAAAGAGCGGAATAATAATAATAATAATAATAAACAGAACGAAAACAATAGGGTACCAACCATGATAGCTTGGCCCCCCCCTAATAATACTCTTTATTTAAAGAGGGTATAGGCCTACATCGTCAGATATAAACCATATAGGAGTGCAGAAACGCACGTGTTTTGGTCAAACTTACACATTTTGTATTTGCAGCGAAATACTACGGAATCCCGTTTTAGCTATGCCCCGCACATCGTTAGCTAAGCTCTATCCACACTTCGCCGTGTTGGGATCGATCGATCTATGAACTGCCTCACTTTCAATTTCCAGAAAACTACAGGTAAGCAGCCAAAGCTGTTGAATATTTAGAAACTAATTTGACTGGATGTTGGTGCTGCCTATGGCATACAATTCGTACAACAACGCCTAGTCTGTTATCAATTAACCGTTCGTTACGAACTTATCTACGTCATTCTTGATTATGACGTCAACCTACCCGTCGCGTAGTTGACTATGACATCATATGATAGATGGATAAACTGGAAAGGTCAATTATCAACTGCTAGATGTTATATAGATTTGCTTGTGTATCCATTTTGTATTTGATTCATTCTATAGTATTCGGGAAATATGCTTCTCCGTACGTAAGCTTCCATAGGAAATGTATGGTAGTAGGCCTAATATTTAAACGGTGTTGTCGTCTAAAGATCTTAAACCGGACGACTTAAGGCTTTGCAGCCTTTGGGGCCTATGGTGTCAAACTGTCAATCGCCCTTTTCTATTACTAAATATTCGAATAAAGATTTTTAGGTTTACTACCGCTACCGCTACCGCTATCGCTACCACCACCACCATCATCACCACCGCAACCACCACCACCACCACCACCACCACTACTTCCGCTACCTACCGATACCGATACCGATACCGATACCGTACTACTACTACTACTACTACTACTACTACTACTACTACTACTACTACTACTGCTACTGCTGCTGCTGCTACTGCTACTGCTGCTGCTGCTGCTGCTGCTGCTGCTGCTACTGCTACTACTGCTGCTGCTGCTGCTGCTACTGCTGCTGCTGCTACTACTGCTACTACTACTGCTGCTGCTGCTGCTACTACTGCTACTACTACTGCTGCTGCTGCTGTCATCAAGGTAACTTACCAGATAATCAGAAGGAAGCTATAGGCATATATGCGCCAACTAAATACACTATAAATATGTGGCTCAAAATTTGACTGGAAATTGTTGCTGCCTCAGGTACCAGCATCTGCCAGTAAGATAACATCCAATATAGTCAACAAAATCCTTCTTAGATCGTGCGGTATTTATTGCATTTGGGTATGCTTGGATGGAAACGATAAATTAGGGCACCTTTTGTCTTCATGACCATGTGAAGAGTCATAAATGTTGGCAATTCGCGGGAATCAACAACACCAGTAATAAAATACAACAATAACAGTTAAATAAATATTTAAATACGGAAACTTACGAGCGTCATTCGAACCACGCACAGATGACGGTAGACGTTTCCAACGACGCCGGGTCGTCTGCCTTACGGTGTCGTCTGCCAAATCAGTTTCATTTAGTACTGTCGTAGTTATATAAAACGATTATCCTAAGTAGACTTTCCGATGACGAAAAGGAAGACGCGTTATTGTCAAATTCTCGCGTGATAATGTCTTGTTTTTGTTCACATTTGTCTCGCGCCCTCTCTCACTCTGGCTTCTGCCTCTTCTCAGCTCTCTTTTCAACGGAAATATCGATAGATTCCAGCTCCATAAAAAATACGACAATTTCTTTTCCCCAGAATCCTTCACTCTAGTTATCAGCGCATGCGCATTGTACGCCGATTGCGAAGGCAGATCTCGGTGGCAGCCGTTGAATCCTTGGCCGCGAGATAGCCGCTGGTTTGTTTTGCGGCGTTACCGTGGTAGCAAGATTAATGCAGATGTATATTGCCATGACGACGTATTTCACGGTTGCACTATTGATTCTGAATATCGGCAATCCTTATCCTGCAGGTTTATCATCCTGACCATTTGAACTCCACAAACCCTATAAAATGAATGATTTTTGGGAATATTTAGAAAACAATGTGACTGAAAAGTGTTGCTGCCTAATGTGTTTCCTGGTTATCCGCAAATGGCCTGTATGATTTCCGTATATAACGTTACAAGTTGACCGTGTTAGGCGTTAGTAGTTCAGCGTTGTCAATATGAATGTCGTTTGAGGATTAGCAGGTCTCTTATTTCAACAAGGGGCTCGGTTTCAGGTATGGATAACAATTCACATGTCACAGCACGTATAAGGCCCACTATATCTGGCTTGTCATCTCAAAGAGAAATTGCTTAGGAAAATTCGGACTTTTATTTATATACAAGTCTGGCAGAATGGACCTTTCCAGTTTTAATTATGCCCCGCCACTCTCTATCTAAGCTCCACCCACACTGCCGTGTTGGGATTGATCGATCCCAGAATGCCATAGCTGTAAATTTCCTGAAGACTATACAGATAAGCTGTTGAATATTTTGTAACTAATTTGACTTGGTGCAGTTGCTGCCTATGGCAGCAACAGCGCCCAGCCAAATTAGTTTCAAAATATTCAACATAATATTTATTAAATAGTAAAGACATACAATTCGTACACCAACGCACATAGTCCGTTATCAAGGTTCAAATATGCGTTCGTGACGTACTTATCGACGCCATTCATGACGTCATTCATTATGATGTCATTCTACACGTCGCGTAGTTGATTGTGACGTCATCGACGGGTGGATAAAGTGGAAAGGCATGTTCCATTGCGTAGTTGGCGATGTTATCCTGACAAAAGGAACAGAGTACCTCTGATATCTCTCATAATATATAATCATATCAAGTTCAAGTTCAAGTTCACTTTGTTACACTCAGACCTTGTATAGGCATCTGAGGTATTACAGTTAATATTATATTTTATCACGGGAGATTTTATATACATAATTATATTCAATATAGATTTATCGACAAAAAGCGATTCGTACAATCGAAAGTAGCATAAGGAGAAAGGTCGAAATAATCGACAGCTATTAGATTGTGACTCAAATCGTACACTTGAAAATGCACAAAGGGGAGGTAACTTGAGAAATTTTTCAGCCAAATTAGTTTCAAAATATTCGGAAGTCATTAAATTGCTAAATTATAAACGAGGTACAATTCGTAAAAGACACAAAGAGAAACTCAATTGAACATATTCACAAGTGAAATTGGTTTCAGAATAGCAAATAGTCATTAAATTGATCTATCAATAATATACAATTCATGCACACGAAGGTGGTATAAGAAGCATTGAGCATTTTCTCCAGTTAATGGTGAGAGGGCGACAAGGGGGCACTGTCGTATCCATATATCGTGTGGTGAATTGTTAAAGGATACGTTATCAATCTTTAACAAACTTGTGTCAACTTAACACACTAATGATCAACTTGGTTAAAAACGACCGCTGCAGTGATCTTAAGAAATGCCCATCCGCAGGCCAAGAGATGAACATTCCCGAAAACTCACCACTGGAATGACTGGCTCGGTTACCGAGACAGTCATTCCAGTGGTAACTCCTCAAGACTACCCCTCCTGGTCCGCAACCGGACATTGGCCAAGCCGAGATCTGAATTTTCTCGACCACCACACTTTTGATAAATGAGAAATCTATTTTTCGGTAAATTTTCGTTATAAATTTACAAAGGATACTTTCCAAAAATCAAAATTTCCTTGAAAAGTATTGGCAAACAAATGGTTCATTGAAGTAAGTAGTATTTTGAGAGACACAAGAGGGGTTAAATTGCAAATTATTACTGTACATATACAAGGCTGTTACACTTAATGGCATATTGGGAAATATCAATTACATGTCCTCCTCACTCGCCATCATTATATTGCCTGGGTCTTCTTGAAAATATCAAAAACGTACATATCTTTTTAAGCACAGGTTCGTTGCACATTGTTAAAAGCTCTTGTTTTGTTAGGATTTGCGCTTGCAATATAGTAAAGTGGGATAAATTTTGCCCATAAATCGTTGTATTTGTTGCATTTATAAAGAAAATGATTTTCGTCATCGAGTTCATCACAAGTTGTACATAGTCTGTTTTGTCTATCAATTTTCGTCCATCCCCCGGTTTCAATGGTCAGTTTATGGTTTAGTGTCCTAAAATGAAATGGAGTAATGGCGTTTCTCGTTGTGAGAACATTAAAATAATTTTCAAATTTAATGTCTTATATAATGTCCTTGTAGAATAATAGTCTAGTCGATGTGCTAAGTTTATCTTTCCATGTATTCTTATATTGCATTTGGAGCGTATTCTTTGTCACATTTACTATATGGTGCTTGTTGATATACTCCGCATTAAATAAGTGTTCTTGATTTGTTTCTCGGAGGATCGACTTTATTGCTGTTAACCATGCAAAGTTAAAATTGGTTTCCTGTTCCAATTCTCGACAGATATAGTAAAGTACAGAGGACAGTTTTCCGTACTCTGCATTCACTAGATCTGTCCAATACCTGATCATATTAGTCTTGATGGTAATACTTAGTGGATAACGCCCTGTTTCTCCATACAACATTAAATTGGGTGTGCTTTTCTTTGCGGTCAAAGTGTGTTTTAGAAATTGTATATGACAAGATTCAAACATATCAAGGTTTTCATATCCCCAAATTTCCGACCCATACAAAAGAACTGGCATTATCATAGCGTCAAATAACTTCCATTGGAGGTCTAATGGGATGTCGTGCTCTCTGATTTTTCTAAGCAATTGGAACATGGCTTTTTTACCCCGTTTTAAATTTCGGGTCCTACACTGATAAAATCCCCCATGATTTTTAAAAAGTACTCCCAGAAAGAGATACCCGCTTACTATTTCAATTTGTTCCGGACCAAGATAAAATATTTCATTATGTTCTTTACTTTTAGAGAAAACCATTACTTTTGTTTTGCTTAAGTTAACAGTTAATTTCCAATAAGTACAATAGTTGTTAAAAATATTTAATGAAGTTTGAAGATTTTCTGCTGAGTCAGCCTTTATAATAGTATCATCTGCGTACAGCAGTATGGCTAAATACAAATAAATGTCTAGTTGTTCATAACTTATATAACTAATGGACGCCAGACCTAGTACTCCTTCTTGCTTTAAATAGTTTTCCAGATCATTGATAAAAATACAGAATAGAAAGGGTGACACAGTTCCCCCTTGTCTTACACCAGTGGCACTGATAAAACATTCTGATTTGTCTTGTTTTGCGCCACAAAAGACTTTATTGCCTGATACATGTTATAAATAATGTGATAACATTTGCCTGTTATGTTGTTTCTGATGAGTTTATGCCACAAGTCAATTCGCCACACCGTATCAAATGCTTGCTTGACATCTATAAAGCAGCAGTATAGATGTTTTCTTTGCATTAAAAGTATTTTGCTGATTGTGTATAAAGAAAATATATTGTCAAGTGTTGACCTACCCTTTCGGAATCCTGCTTGTGCCTCTGTGAAAATCTCATGCCGTTCGGCATATGTTTATAACCGTTCATTCAGCACAGACGTGAATAGCTTTCCCAAACAACTCAGTAAAGTTATGGGTCGATAGTTGATGGGATCCGATGGGTCCCCCTTATTTTTATAAATCGGAATAATTTTACCCACTGACCAAGACTCTGGCACACAGCCATTATTAAAAACTGTATTATATAAAATTTCATAGACAGGTAACATAATTTCAGATGAGCTTTTTATATATTCATTTAGGATTTCATCGATACCACTAGCTTTTTCATTTTTCATTTTGTTTATTGCTTTCTGGTTCTCATCTTGGGTTATTGGTACATCTAGTTCCTGACATGGTGGTATGTTTGCGTGTATAGTGGTCGTATTGTAATCATTATCTTCGTCAGTTTGTTCATTAACAGCCTTAAAATGCCCAAATAATTTTTTGACTTCTATTTTCACATCTGTGTCCGTATTATTACACTTTCTATTAATTATTTTCCAGAATGCTTTTGAGTCAGATCGTTTTAGGTGTCTCAGTTTTGAGTGCAGTTGCTTTTGATGTTGTTGGGAATGTTTGGCTATTGCTTGTTTATAGCTCTTACTAGCCATTTAAGATTTTGTATGTTATGTTCGGTCCTGATTATATGACATTGTTTTTTTGGCCTTGTGATACGCTCTGCGCTTCTCTTTGCATTCTCACACAAACCATTCATGAAATATTTTGTACTACCGTGCCCGTATATTTTTTCCTCCACCCGAATGTTTTATGTGCCGCTTTGAGAAATAAGTCACCAATCATTTCTACTACATTATTCAATTTAGCTTGAAATTCACCATTTTCTAACTGCATAATACAACGTTTAATTTCATTTACTTGGTTAATATCAATGTTTTGCACAAAATCGATTTGCTTTGACGGTATCCGCCTTATCGGTTTGTTTTGATTTTCATGTTGACTTATAGCGTTAACCATGTGTTCTATATTTGGACCAGTGCTCCTTACCGTGATTAATTTTAGACTACAATGAATGTCAGATAAAAGAGGGTCAAACTAATTTACTGTAAATTCTTTAAGCATTTCAGTAAAGTTCCTATTCCCTATTACGTAGTCTAGGGTACTGTTGTGTGTTGTTGTTGTTACCCCCCCCCCCCCCTTGTATTTATCGCTACATGCTCTGCCGTTTATTATGAATAAGTTGGTGTTTTTGCACATTTAGATGAGTTTGTTACCAGGGGTGTTTATTAGTTGAGCAACACATTTGTTATATCTTTCTACTGGGCATCCGCTTGTCAGGGGCAGATCCAGGCATATCAGTTAGGGGGAGGGGCCGTAAATGAGGAGAGTCTAAGAGGGGCTGTCTATTGTCACCAGCGGGGTGGGGGAGGGTGGGGGGGTGTCGTGAGGGAAACTTTGAAAACAAGATCCTCTGAGAAGTCTTCTCCTACATTCTGAGTGACAAAAGTTATTTTATTTTTCATTCGAATATGTTTTAATATCATGGACGGAATCCAAGAAATCTTGAAGTCGTAGTCTCAGGTGTGTGATCTAGGCGCAATCTGGATGCTATCAGAAGCTATCTGCTACATTTCTGGTTGCATATGGTAACAGACCATACTTAGTTTGCTTCCATGTTAAAATGTTGGGTTTGATTTTAAGATGGGTGGGGTATTTTATCGACGGTGGTGAGAGGAGGGGGTGGGCATACGCCGGAAAGTATTAAAATTAAGGAAAAAGATTTCTCCCAATTTTAAAGCCGTGTGCCAAAGTATGTACGGTGACATCCTGTATGAATTTCCGCGGATAACGTCAGTGGCCGGGTAGGCGTGAGGGCGCGTAGTCAGCGGGAGGGCGGGCAGGCGGATGGGTGGCTAGGTCGGGCGAACGTGTGAGTGAGCGGGCTTGTGAGCGGGTGGATGGATGGTGGATGGGCGGTTAGGGTGGGCGGGCTGGCGTGTGCGCTTGTGGTTGAGTGGGTGGCCTCTAATAGTTCCAGGATAACGTCTTTGTTTTAACTATGATTTTTGCCACTAGTACAAAGCACAAATTTGATTCAAAACAAGTTTGCCAGCAGAATTTCCCTGCATGACATATTGTCGCGTTGCGTGGGCGGCTCTGTGCCGGGCCCTAACTCTCTCTTAGCGCCGATCAGCCGGGACTGACAATACCGCAGGGACACAACAACTGACGTCATGCATCTCTATGTATCAACAAAAGATGAAACAATGGACCTTTCCAGTTTATTCATCAATCATATGACGTCTTAATCTACTACATGACGTGTAGTATGACGTCATAATCACTGCCGCCATGAATGAACGCCTATTTGATGTCGGACTAAGCGTTGTTGTACCAATTGTATGTCTTTACTATTTACTAAACATGCTGCTGAATAGTTTGAAACTATATGGCAGCAATAGGAGAGAGTCAAATTGGTTTCAAAATATTCAACAGCTTACCTGTATAGTTTTCTAGAAATTGATTGTCAGGGTGTTCAGGCATCGAACGATCCTAACACGGGCGAGGTGTGGGTGGAGCTTAGCTAGAGATGGGCGGGGCATAGCTAAAACCGGAAATGTCCATTATGACATCGAATATAATCATCTAGGACAGGACTGTTGTCAACCTCCGCAGAGAGACCATCTGCCATGATATGTATGTATAGAGCAATTCTGCCTGCTCCCCTAAGTGGTCTCTATAGACAGGTTTGACTGTAATATCATCTACTAAACCACATGAGCTACTGTCTGGGAGTAGTAGTAGTAGTAGTAGTAGTAGTAGTAGTGGTAGTAGTAGTAGTAGTTTTCAGTTTGTGATTTAGAGTCCAGAGGTGAAACACGGTAACGGCTTACTTAAATTAGATTCGTAAGAAAACCTTCATATCCAAAGTATTCTTTAATTTCGTTATAGACAGTTAATCTGGTAGAAGCATCAATTTCCCTTCTCCATCGTGCTAGGTATTGATTTTGCAATGTTTCTTTTGTGACTTTATCGATATAATTTTGATCAATATAGTCCTCACTGATTAACTGTTCTTGACCTATCGCTTGAAGAATAGATGTGATACACGCTAGCCACTTACAGTTAAAATGTGTGTTATTACCGAGCTCTCTATATAAAAGGTAGACGGTAGAGGAGAGTTATCGAGCCAGTCATTCCACTGGTAAATTTTCGCAAGCCTACTACCGAAACAATATGCTTAATGACAGTTATTTAAAGGCAGTACGGGACTATGTGATTCCCTATGTCATCTACATGTGTAATAAATCAGCATCAATGCATTTTAAATACAACATGTGTCTTTCGATTCTCTTTATCTTCCTACTCTCCCCGCCCACCCCTCTCTCTCTCTCTCTCTCTCTCACTCATTCCTTCTTTCGCTCACTCTTTCCTTCTCTCGCTCTCCCTCTCTCTTCTCCGCTCCCTCTCTCAATATGCCCCTCTTCCCCCCACCCCACCTCTCTCTCTCTCTCTCTCTCTCTCTCTCTCACTCATTCCTTCTTTCTCTCACTCTCTCTCTCCCTCTCTCTCTCCCACCCCCACCTTTCTCTCTCTCTCACACTCATTCCTGCTCTCTCTCTCTCGCTCACTCATTCCTTCTCTCTCTCTCTCTCCCACCCCACCTTTTTCTCTCTCTCTCTCACTCATTCCTTCTCTCTCTCTCTCTCTCTCTCTCTCTCTCTCTCTCTCTCTCTCTCTCTCTGACTCATTCCTTCTTTCTCTCTCTCTCTCCCACACCCCCACCCACCCTCTCTCTCTCTCTCTCTCTCACTCATTCCTTCTTTCTCTCACTCACTCTCTCTCCCACCCACCTCTCTCTCTCTCTCTCTCTCTCTCTCTCTCTCTCTCTCTCTCTCTCTCTCTCTCTCTCTCTGACTCATTCCTTCTTTCTCTCTCTCTCTCCCACAACCCCACCCACCCTCTCTCTCTCTCTCTCACTCATTCCTTCTTTCTCTCACTCTCTCTCTCTCCCACCCCACCTCTCTCTCTCTCTCTCTCTCTCTCTCTCTCTCTCTCTCTCTCTCTCTCTCTCTCTCTCTCCTTCCTAAATAACGTGTCGTATTTGTTTTTTGGTTGGATAAGTTAATTCTCAATTTCATCAAATGTAGGCCTACCTATATTCAAATAGCTAACCATTTCAACCAGAGAGGCCATGCACAGTGAAATCTGTCTATAGCGACCACCACGTGGACCTTCAAATTATGGCCACATAAGACAGGCGGTGACTCTATAAAAACCAATTTCACCTGCTAAATAGCTAAACATATGGTGGTTCTTTAAGACGGTTGGCCATACGACCACGCGTTATAAAGAACCGCAATTGTTTGGCCCCAAACGCACGTGGATGCTATAGACAGGTTTCAGTGTACGACAAATCATTTGTTATGTAAGTGTGGTCAAAACTACTGACCGGTGATCTCGTAATATAAGGTAGCTATTACAAAAATTAAAGCAAAAAGGTTAATGTGCTTTTCACCTGTTACCTGGCTGCTGCATTGGAATCCGTGCGGGAAAACTCCACAAGACCACAACCCCACCCACCCCCCCCCCCCCCCCCCACCCCCTTCCCGGTGTCAATACTGGGCATGCCGCTAAAGATGGAATATGCCGACGATCTGGACTTTATATACACCTGTGCAAAAGTTAAGCACCACCCTATTTTTACGCACATGCGAGGGTATATTCATGTGCTATGAAGAAAGCAATAGCATAAACATTTATGTACCCATCCATCTTAGTGCAAGAGGTAATAATGCAACTAGAGGAATGCTGATTATGATGGTGGGGAAACACTGTATGTTTTTGTTTGAACTTGAAAACGAGGCCTGAATATGGTTATGTTGACACAACTGACAACTATTGCCCTACAGTTGACACACGTGGCTAGATTGTCATTAATGGTGTCTGAAAACGAAGTTTAACATCTGTGCACGAGTTTGAGACTGTCATTATTAATACCGGGTATATCCATCTTGTGCCTGGATGACGGCCTGGACACGACGTCTCATGCTGGTCACCAACCGACTGATACGCCATTGTGGTATTCGTTGCCATTCAAGATGGAGTGCGTCTGTTAATTCCTGTAGGTTCTGCACAGGAGGATCCCTCCTTCTCACCATGTTTCCCAGAATGTCCCAGATATGCTCAATAGGGTTCATGTCAGGGCTCCTTGCTGGCCATGGTAGGGTTTCGATGGCATTCTGGCGGAGGTATTCATGCACAGCTCTAGCACGATGTGGTCGGGCGTTGTCATCCATGAATATAGGGTGGGTTCCAGGTGCATGATTTACAAAATGAGGGACCACAACTCTATCCAGTATGGAATCTTGATATCTTTGTCCATTTAGTGTTCCAGGTACAGTCAACAGATCCAGCTTACAATCAAATGAGATGCACCCCCATATCATAACGGAACCTCCACCAAATGGATCTTCTTCCATGATGTTACGTTGGTCGTACGCCGTGCGTCTGGACGTCCATACACGAGTTCGACCATCTGTGACATGAAGCAGGAACCGACTTTCATCGGACCAGTGTACCCGTCTCCAGGATCTCACGTTCCAGTGTCTTCTTTCGTTGCACCACCTCAGACGCTCCTCTTTGTGGTGTGCAGTGAGGAGAGGACGTCTGACAGGTCTCCTAGCTTTCATGCCAGCAGCATACAGTCTCCTTTTGACGGTAGACATTGACACTCTATTGCGCGTTTCCCATTGCTGGCTGAGCACTCTGCTGTTGGTGAATGGAGATCTCCTAAAAAGGCGTACTAGGGCTCGATCATCACGGGCAGTAGTCTTCTTCGGTCTTCCAGATCTAGGCCTGTCCTTCACCTCGTTAGTTTGCCCATGTTTTGCAATCAAACGACTGATTACAGTATGGTTAATGTTCAGCTGTCTGCCAATCTCTCTGCATGACATACACGATCACTTAACCTTTGTCTTGCCATAGCGGTTCACAATCAAGAGCTAATTCTCTCTGTACAAATAAACCACGGTCATGAACACAAAATTCCTAATCTTGTCGCCTAAATCTGTATGTAATGTTCTACACCTCAAACTGGACTTTTACATAACTGAACACTGTGCTGTTTCCCGCCACGCACGGACATAAAGCGGCGTGAAGTCATGCATGCATGTGCATTTCGTACTTGGAATTATGTCAGCTAACGCGGGGACAAAAAGTATGGCAGCCTAGTTGTACCATCATGTTTCTACGTTCTATTGTTTTTGCTGGTGCTTAACTTTTGCACAGGTGTATAGATGAGGAAAATACCCTCATTGACGAACTTCTTCCAATAGCTGCAAGCAAACTAAAAATTGAGAATATCTTTATGAATGAATCCAAAACAGAGTTCACCCACATATACCTATCTACAAAGCATGAAACTAAAGAAAATGACGATCCACTCCGTGGCGGCGAACCATGGAGGAAAAGTAAAATCCTGGGTTCACTGCTTTGCAGTACTGCTGACATTGCTGCACGCTGCATCATGGGGAACATAGGTTTCCAGTCCATCTGGAAGCTATGGATTCGTAGATCAAAGATGCCCTTGTTAAAAATACTACGTTTATACAATGCAACCTGCGTATCCTTGATCATGTATAACTGTAACAGCTGGGCAGCTCCAAAGGCAGCTCTAGACAAACTTGACGCCTGCCACCGCAAACACCTACGCACCATCACTGAACACCGATGGCCAGAGAGCATAATTTCCAACGATTCACTATACAAGATGTGTAATACGCCGTCGCTGTCTGTAAAAGACGCCCAGCAAAGATGGTCCATGTTTGGCCATGTGCTAAGGATGCCAGAAGACACACCAGCACAGAGAGCCTTGGAATTCGCCCTACTTGGAGCCAGCAAATACAGAGCCAGGAGAGGACGTCATTGCATAAATCTACTAAGCGCGCTACTAGGTTACCTCAAGAAAGCTGGATTAGATACACTCAAGTCAAGAATGGACCTGAAGAAGCTAAGGATTTTGGTTGAGGACAAGACACAGAGGGCAAAAGCGAAGAAGGACTGATTGCAGCCGTAGGATGTTTCTACTACTACAGCCGCAGAATACAGTAATCATACATATTACAAAAAAGTCTTCCACGGTCAGAAAACGGATGGGCATGCTTCAATGGAAATGAAAAGAACTAACCCTTTTACCACGACAAATCTCGTACTTTACATAATTTACGATGCACGAATTTATGTTGAATATTTTGAAAATAATTTGACTTAAAAGTTGTCGATTTCTTTGAGAGCAACAACATGATGTCGAATTAAAGTTGAAATATTTAACATGATATCCCGATATGGGACGCTGCAATGTCAAGGTTGAAAAGCGTTAGACGTTCTCCTTCCAAAGACAGTTTCTTTCTCAACACGAGAACAGTCAGGTAGCAATACAGCGTTGTGGCCCCCACATTTTAAATACTCAATAAGATGTTTGCGAGATTACTGACCAAAACACGACGTGTCTGATCAATGGGCAGGGTGGCTGGATGTGTGGACGTTGACAAGGGAACTCGTCTCAACCTGGAAAGGTGTGAACACATCGAGCCTGTCGTTCCGGTACACCGGGCAGGCCGGCTAATGACTAAAACAAAGTTACCCCTGGCGGAAATATAACAAGTCTAAGGGAAGACCATCCATACTGGCAAATTCGCTAGTTCATTGTTGGATATCACAGAATTTGGGGTTCTTTTATCAAACCATACTTTAACCCTATCATGTCGAAGCCGGTCCAAATCGGTCTGTTCAGTGGTCTTGAGGAATTTGTTGGCCAAGAGATAATTTGTGAAATTTTACCACAGCAATGACTGGATCGGTAACCGTGGTAAAATTTCAAAAATACGTTTCTCTTGGCCTGCAAAAGGACATTCCATAAGGAAATATTAAAATTTTCTTGACAAGATTTGGTCAGTAAAGGGTTAAAAATTGGAGGTGAGAGATTTCTAACATATCCGAGAGGCGTATGACAGTCCTGGCGGTATCGCTGTGTCAAATAAGGTGAATTTCAGGTCAAATAAGGTGTCAATTTACCTTATTTCTTAATTAGTTGGAACATCGCTTTTGTACCGTGTCTTAAATTTTGTCACCTACAAGAATAAAACCTGCCATTTGTTTTTTAAATAGTTCTCAAATAAAGGTACTCATCTACAATTTCAACTTCTTCGCCCCCTGGAAACAATTTGCTCTGTTTGTGTCGTAGGTGCGGCATTGTCAATGAAAATGTTCAAATCTTTCCTGTTCCTACGATTAACGCTTTGGCAAAATTCCCAATTAACAATGAGAATACTCAATTATAATGAACCACATGTGAGTAATATACTCAATTGACAAATTCTTATCTGGAGCTCTGTACCGCCCCGCCCCTACCGCTGAATCTAGCGATGGAGGAACTACATGCATCGTGGTGCTCACGTGAGCACTGCCCACCCCTCACCCACCCCTCTTGCAGCTGGATCGAGAATTATAAACGATGTCATTGCCAAATCTACCGGAGATAACATCCCCATTTTTTTTGTCCTGTTCGAAGCAACGTTAATAAACAACAAGTTTTACAAGGCTCCCTGAGCAACTTTCCTTCCCTGGATATCTTAATTGACGAATCCGTTCTGTTACTCATGCATATGACGTCATAATCAATTACGTCAGGTATAAGCTGACGTCACAGTCGTAATTGACAGATAATACTCTGTCATGAAGCTGGAATAGTCCGTCAGATGTACGAATTAGACTTTGATGGATTTAATAAACATTATCTTGAATATTTTGTGACTAATTTGACGGTCAAATTAGTTTATAAATATTCAACAGTCTACCTATATAGTAGCCTTAAAATGGAATTTTGGGAAGTCGTCGTTCAAAGTATATAGTTTCATCGCAAACACGCCCAAAACGTGGGCGGAACCTAGCTATGGATGGGTGGGGGCATAGCTACAAATAGATTCATCAATTTAGCAGCTAATACCGTACAGGTGATAAAAGCTGAGGATAAAATAAATCTATTGTAAAATCAACAATGATACTGTATCGGTGTAAGTGACTGCCGAGTCAAGCAGTTCTGACACACTACAAGACAGGTCCACTATAACTCAGTAACTCGCGAGACTGGCCACTAGCTCTGCCTCTATTTCATTATAGATGCTAAGTTTGCTAAGATAAGTAATCTCTGTCTACCAGCCAACAATCCTCTGCGCTTTAGCAAGTCAACTGACTAACAGATTATCTAGTATTTGGCACAGGTCAATGACATTGCAAACCAGTCTGATCTTGTCCATACCCCTCTGAAACCGCCATGACAATGGACCTTGCCGGTTTTAGCTATGCCCCGCCCATCTCTAGCTAAGCGCCACCCGCACCTCGCTCGTGTTGGGATCGATCAATCTCTGAACACCCTGACTATCAATTAAAAAAACCCCACCTACACAGGTAAGCTGTTGAATATTTTGAAACTAATTTAACTTGGTGCTGTTGCTGCCTTAAGGCAGCAACAACGCCCAGTCAAATTAGTTTCAAAATATTCAACAGCATGTTTATTAAATAGCAAAGAATTACAAAGACATACAATTCATACAACGTGTCAGACTCTTTGAGATTTGATAACGGTATATATGGAACCCTTTGTGACGTAATGATTGTGACGCCATCATACAGGCGCTGAGCTGATTATGACGTCATGTGATGGATGGATAGATACTCTGGAAAGGTGAATTTACTGGTCCCTTTATGTAGTACCACATCGATATGGGCTTACACTGGTCCACCTATATGACGTCACAATGATACAGGTCTACCTATAAGACACCATACTGATAGATGACTTACTGGTACATCTATATAATACCTCAACGATCCAGACTTACACCATTCTACCCTATGTGATACTACACAGAAATACAGGATTATACCGGTTCACTTATATAACAGAACAACGATACGGGCTTACATGGCTTGACATGACCCAATCGTGACTTAACACGTTCGTGTCTTCAAATTATATCAATTCAGGCACGAACGTCATCTGTGATGAATTAGAGTATCTGAATCTCGAACCAGCACTTGGTGACTCAATGGTGACGTTACCTTGGATCAGATGCCATTCGCACCAGAAAACTAAAACTTCGAATCAGAAAACGTTCTCGACACATTTTAGCAGTCCTCTGGACTGCGGAGGGGACCTCTAACTTCAACACAGATAAAACACAGAGGCCACAATGAGAAGCAGGATTCTACGGATCCGAGGATGTTTCGGCTCTGACTGACTGAAGACCCAGGGAACATCTTTTACTACTAAGCGACTAACAACTCATTATGTGAACAATGGCAGTCTTTCACGGGCGTTTCAAAACATCGACAAAGCTACTGGGATCTTCTACATCCTCGTGTTCTATAAATGGTGACCTGTCACAGATTGGTACGGTATAGACAAACTTATTGACAAATGCGTCAAATCCGTGACGATGTTGGAGTGGGATGGTTGTGGGTGGGGTGGCTGTAGGTGGTGGGTGGGTGGGTGGGTGTTGTTTGATGGAGAACGATCGGTTGCAGGTCTGCAGCTCCTCCAACATTATTGCACGCTGCATCACTGGAATAATACAGTATCTTTTTCATAGAAATCCACAATGTATTGACTACATAGGTCGCAGTAATATTAGAATTGGCCCCAGTGGTTCACGGCGTATCGAAATAATATAGGGCATACTACTAACAAATTGCTACACCTGTTCTAAATAAGTATACATAAATACCAGAAAAGCAAAATGCTCCTACCCGCAATGAAAAGTTAACCCAATAATATAATTAAAGAAATTGACGTAAAAATAGATAATTTGCCCGTGAATTGCACACTGTTTGAACGCATTTGCTGATTCATTTTGCTCAATAATGCCCGGCTGACGTCATATATGAGTGACGGCTGCACGCGACAAGCAGTAGCTGTTGTCCTTGGAGTATATCAGAGTGTCATCTCTTTGTCATGGAACCGCTATCAGGAGATCCCTCAAGTGAACAGACGTAATTGTGGAGAACGCGTGATGCTACAGCATAACCACAGGGCAGGTTTCCTGTAATCTCTGCCTGCCGGAATTGAACCACCAATGCTAGAGTCATGCGAAACCATATTAAAGGAGTGACTGGGTTGACGATATCCACTCAGACTCTTAGAAACAGACTGCACACGTGCGAGTTTGTGTCCCGCAGACCTGCTGTGAGGTACCACGATCAATTGGTAGTGAAATAAAAATATCTATAAAGTGAGAGCGGAATCTAAGTGCTTCTTTATTACTCAAAACACAGGGTTTCAAACTTCCTGGGGGATGACCCACAGACCACCCCGCCCCTCCCACCATCCACGCTCAAGGGTCATCCATCTATTTTTAAAGTCCTTCCGCCGCCCCTGTGTTGGTGCCCAAACAGATCTATACTGCATGCATAATAGCTCTCGGACTGAGGTGGTGCTATAGGGACGAAGTTCCACAGCCCTTTGTCCGCCTCTGTGTTGAAGCAACAGGGCTAGAGTTTTTTCTGATGGATGACAATGCGTGGTCACACAGACAAGAGTGGTTAACCTCTACCTGAGAAACGAGGGTATCAAGCGAATGGAATGGCCACTTCAGTCTGCGGTCGTGAATCACATAGAGCATGCATGGGACCTTTTGCAGACAACCAGTCCACCTCGACCAGTTCAACCCTTCAGCCTCGTGGAGCTTATGCAGACTTTGACAGATGAGTGAGACAACTGTCCGCAAATGTAGCTAAGTCCCGTGTAAGGCCATATGAAATATGATTGACGAAGCTAGGGCCCGAGTAAGGCCGTATGGAATCTGATTGATGTAGCTAAGACCCGAGTAAGGCCGTATGGAATCTGATTGATGTAGCTAAGGCCCGAGTAAGGCCGTATGGAATCTTATTGATGTAGCTAAGGCCCGTGTAAGGCCGTATGGAATCTGATTTATGTAGCTAAGGCCCAAGTAAGGCTGTATGGAATCTGATTGATGTAGCTAAGGCCCGAGTAAGGTCGTATGGAATCTGCTTGATGTGGCTAACGCCCGTGTAAGGCCGTATGGAATCTGCTTGATGTAGCTAAGACCCGAGTAAGGCCATATGGAATCTGATTGATGTAGCTAAGGCCCGAGTAAGGCCGTATGGAATCTTATTGATGTAGCTAAGGCCCGTGTAAGGCCGTATGGAATCTGATTTATGTAGCTAAGGCCCAAGTAAGGCTGTATGGAATCTGATTGATGTAGCTAAGGCCCGTGTAAGGCCGTATGGAATCTGATTTATGTAGCTAAGGCCCAAGTAAGGCCGTATGGAATCTGATTGATGTAGCTAAGGCCCGAGTAAGGTCGTATGGAATCTGCTTGATGTAGCTAACGGCCGTGTAAGGCCGTATGGAATCTGCTTGATGTAGCTAAGGCCCGTGTAAGGCCGTATGGAATCTAATTGATTTAGCTAACGCCAGAATAAGGCTGCATAGAATCTGCTTGATGTCGCTAAGGCTCGAATAAGGCTGTATGGAATCTAATTGATGTAGCTAAGGCCCTAGTATGGCCGTATGGAATCTGATTTGCAGCCCTACTTTTAATATTTTCTCAATTTTTGTGCGTTATCGTTAGCATTTTTTTTTTAGCATAGGCCTATATTCGCATAATCCCGTCAACGTTTTATAAAAGTCTTTGTGGAGAGTATTACGATAATTGATAGATGCGATCTGTTACGCAAGTATATGACGTCATAATTAAGTACGCCACATGTAGGCTGACGTCAAAATCAAATTGCATATTGAGTGACTTAACCAAGTCCGTTATGAACATTAAGTAGTCAGGGGCGCCGGAAACAAATTTGAGGGGCGTGGGCAGGTTTCACAAAAAGGGCACACTGAATGGCATTGTCTGGAGGAATATTTGAAATGGGTGTTCCCCCCCCCCCCAGCATCTCATAGAAGGGTGTTCGTGGATACCCACCTACCTAACCACCACAAGAAAAACATTTTGAAACATTGAAAAGTGCAGACTCATGACTCGATTTCCTGAATTCTGAGTTTCTTATGATTATGTATAAATGTTAGAGCAATGTTAATCGAAGAACTTACGTATTCTTTGATCAATTGAACATATTCCCAATTCACAATGTGAGCGAGCGGGCGGGCGGGTTGTTGTATCAGACGTACGCGTGTGTCTGCACGGAGGACATGTGCAGTTTGGCATGAGAATATGTAATTGAACCTTAGTTCCTAATTATATTTGCAATCAGCGGGATTCAGAGGAAAGGTGTTTTTTGTGAAAACTAGGTTATTCAAGACAAATTTACCAATCATGTTGAACATGTGAAGAAGGTTTGTTCAGCTCTTGCCTTAGATGAAGACCATGAAGTATCTTGAGTTTCATGTCAAGCGGTTTCACAAAATATCTTAAAATGTAATTTTTAAAATAGTGCGAACTCCAAGATGGTCACCAACAAAATCGATCAAGCGGCTTTCCGGGACCAATCATAGATCAGGCCCTATGGATCCTTCCTGCACAACTGTTCTCAATGACTCACTTAAAGAATACGATGGACGTATGTTGGATGAACAGACAGATGAGGTAGCAAAACAGTTACGTCACATTAGTAACAAACTATTCAACAGCTAGTGTGTATGGACGAAGTAATTTAAATTATGATTTCGCAGCCTCTTACTAAGCCATATTGGCGTGTGGGTGTCAGAGGTACGTTTTGGCCCGGGCTATTCAAAGGAGGCCTTCAAATGTCTGATTTTGTTTACGTGGGGATGGTGGCATCATCTTTTATGGTTAGAACTCAAAGGGCTTGACATGGCTAAACATCATTCGTATCTCGCGAGATCTCCTTCGATACGAGATCGAGAAAAGTATCACGACAGTACGAGATGGTAGAGGGGGTGGGGTGGGGTGGCGGGGTTGTGGGGGTGGGAAGATCATACTCATATGAATAGGATAGTATTAAAAATCCAAGAGAATAATATTTATTACTTAGAGATGTAGGAGATATAGGAGATGGCTTCTTAGCGCATCTAATATTTACATTCATTCTAGTCACACCCTCCTCCTATTCTATATGTCTGGTTGGGCGGGGCACAAATCTTAGACACATTCCTCAAAGACACACATCGACATTGCACTTCGGCTATATGTATACAAATTATTTCTACCTTTGAATCTGCTTCACACGTCAATTAAAAATTTCAATTTGAGAGTTGCTGTTAACTCTAATATCCATTAGTGGTTCCACATTGCTGCACCCAGCCGCCCACCATTGCACATGCATTCTATTCTACCCACTAAGCAAGGCATTGTCGGAGAGTGGACCAGTATCACTTCAAAAATTCAAATAGCCTATGACTATGTATCTTACCTTTACTTGCAAAGATACACGAAACGTTTACAGATAAAAAAAAGTCAATATGTCACATGTAACTGCCACTACATACATAGCGTTTGCATTGGTGATTTGATTCGGCCTAGAAGCACTCCCATATTACTTTATGGACTTGTATTAATGTCAAAACTTCTGAACGTTAATACCACTGCTCAGTCTGCTCTGAATATTCTAAAAATCTTGTTTAAACTTCTAAAGTTTACTCATTTTTCGCATAGAAATGGGTAAAGGGCACAGCTGCTCCCGTTCCCCCCACCCCCTGCCCAAAGGGCAATGCTTCCCCCGCTGCCCCTGTGCTTCTGGCGCCCCTGTAAGTAGTCCGTCAAGTGTACGGATTGTATGTCTTTACTATTTAATAAACATTCTGTTGAATGTTTTGAAACTAGTTTGATTGGGCTATATAATTTCAAAATGTTCAACAGCTTACTTGCATAATTATCTTGAAAATTGGATTCTGAGAATTAAGGGTTGAAAGTATATAAATATGTCGGTCGGTCGGTCGGTCTGCTTGCCTGCCTGCCTGCCTGCCTGCCTGCCTGCCTGCCTGCCTGCCTGCCTGCCTGCCTGCCTGCCTGCCTGCCTGCCTGTCTGTCTGTCTGTCTGTCTGTCTGTGTCGCAACTCTAGCGCATTTCGTGACACCTGCGTCACAACTCTAGCGCATTTCGTGACACCTGCGTCGCAGAACCGGTCTCCGCAGTGGTCCTCCGGAATGCTCCCAAACAGGTCTCCACAGTAGTCGCCAGGAATGCTCGTTTTCCGGTCAAGAGACGACTATTTTCCTAAATTTACCACTAGAATCACTGTATCGATAACAGAGCCCGTAATTCCAGTAGTAAATCTGAAAAAATGTGATACTTTTGACATGCAAATAGATAATTAATAGATTTATAAGGAAATATTTTAGAAAATCATGACAAAATTGACCAATTAAAGGGTTGATATGATTTGTACGCATATTCCCGTCATTTTATAATACAAATAAGGCTAATGTAGTAATCACACGATGAGAAATTGTCTGCCGGCTGGATTTCTACAGACTACATATTCCATTGGATTTTACTCTGGATATGCTGAATGTTTTGAAAACAATTTGACTGAAAGTGGTTTGAGAGCCATAGAGTTAATAAATCATATATGGCATCTGTTTATGTAACTATGTTCAATATGTAAACATAATCAGTGTTACATTTCACACATCATCCGCCTTTCTGAAGGCGTTAATAGGGCAGTTAATAAGCGCCGCCTTTCTGAACGCGTTAATACGACACTTAGTAAGCGGCGCCTTTCTGAACGCATTAGTACGACACTTAGTAAGCGACGCTGCTTATTAGGAATCTCCAACTCGCTAAGCTCACAGCGGCCACACACCTGCCATATGAAGCAGATAGATTGTTAGTCATTAAGAATTGATTGAAATGAAATGCTTGAAACAACCCATAACAGGGGCGGAGCTAATGTGCGTGTGCGTGCGTGAGTGCGTGCGTGCATTGAAATGAAATGCTTGAAACAACCCATAACAGGGGCGGAGCTAATGTGCGTGTGCGTGCGTGAGTGCGTGCGTGCGGGTGCGTGCGCACCTGTGTGGTAGAGGGCGGAGTGGGAGGGGTCGGCGGGGTGGGGGAGGCAACCCTCTCCTTGATAACTTGATAACCTACTTTGGTTAATAACTAAAAGTTTTACAACGTAGAAGAGATTAATGATTCCCAACAGTGGGGGCGGAGTGGGGTGGTGGGTGGGGTGTGTGTGTGGGTGTGTGTGTGCGTGCGTGTGTGCGTGCGTGTGTGTGTGTGTGTGTGTGTGTGTGTGTGTGTGTGGGTGTGGGGCGGTGTAGGGTCGGGTGGAGGGGTGATGGTGGAGGTGTGGTCTGGCGGGGGTGGGTGGTTGGTAGTGCTGGGGTGGGTGGGGTGTAGGGGGTGGGGGTGGGGGTGGGGTGGGGTGGGTGGGAGGGGAGGGGGGAGGGCAACAAACAACAAGAAACGCAGTCTAACGCGTAAATTGATAGCCTCACCGTCGTTGGGTGATGGTATTTACAAAATTTAGATATGACCAGTGCATTTTACTCAATTTCTCTGGGCGGCATTGCTCTTGAAAAGATGTCTCCGAAGATTGAGAGGTGGTCTGTAGTTGTCTGTAGTTCCTGCCGAAGGATATTTTGAAAATCAGATGTCTGAGAAGCCTTTTCCCACACTCTGAATGGCGAACTAAACCTTTACCTCATTGAACTCCAGAGCAAACCTTTGTTTAATTTGGTGTACGAAATTGTGAAATAACGTCACATCTAATTCACAACTTTACATATTCACTGTATTGAAAAAAAAAGTACACATGCTATGATTTACGGGGAATTAGGGAAGTTTCCATTGGAAATTACAATCAAATGTAATATGATTAGGTTATGGGCGGGGCTATTAAAGCGGTGGTGTGGGAGGGGGTGTTGGTGGTGGGGTGGTGGTGGCGGTGGGGTGGGGTGAGGGGGTGAGGGGCGAGGGGGGGGGGGGCTGGGGTGACATGGAAAACTACCATCTGTTCTTTACATGTTAAGCTATTTAAGCGTTGATTACCTAGCAATATAGAATAAAACAATTAAATGGATCGATAGTATTAAACACATTCTAGAAGTAACAGGGCGGATAGGTATGTTTATAACGGAAAATCTGAATAGCAAGCTACTAGTCAAACAAGTAAAACACACCCTAGAGCAGCGATATATAGACACAAGGACTTCCAATTTACAAGAATCAACACAGCTCAACTTCTAAAAACAATTACAAGCAGAATTACCCACCACCACCACCACCACCACCACCACCACCACATCCAACCCACCTCCTCCTGCGACCATAAAAAGCAATAAAAAATAATTTAGTTTAACATCGACATATGAACATAATAATCTTTATCCGCATTTGTTCAGCAATATTCCCTATATATTCACCATTAGTCACTCAACCCTTCCCTGTCTTCACGAGTAACCTTTCGTCCGTTCTTCTCGATTCCGCGAAAAAACGAAAGAGAATCGAGGAGTGGGGCCAGGTTTACAAAATTAAGTATAACAACCCCCCCCCCCCCTCCCGCCATTTCACCCTTCCCTGACATCACGAGTAACCTTTCGTCCGTTCTCCTCGGTTCTGCGAAAAAACGAAAGAGAAACGAGGAGTGGGGCCAGGTTTACGATATTAAAGTATAACGGCACCACCCCACCCCCACCATATCACACTTTCCCCGTTAATTGTCTGGTTGCTGAATTCCTGCAGACTGCGTCTTCCATGGGGACCAAATCTTACATTGCTTATCATCATAAGCCTAATACAAGTAGTAGTAGTAGTAGTAGTAGTAGTAGTAGTAGTAGTAGTAGTAGTAGTAGTAGTAGTAGTAGTAGTAGTAGTAGTAGTGGTAGTAGTAGTAGTAGTAGTAGTAGTCGAAGTGAACGCACGCGTTTATTTAGCTCTGCAATTGCTGCCCGAATTTGCTAGTTTCTAGCGCGATTTTGTAGATAAATTTTATACATATATTTCGTATTAGTATTTCCTTTCAAACTTTATGTTTAATTTGTAAATTCTTGTCTTGGTTGGAGCGCATTTTGTGTCTCCATTTTCTAAAGGCATTCCTCTTAGCTGGCGGTTTGTGCCATTTAATAGGGCTCCTCTTACTGTGGTCAATGCAATACATTTCTCCCATCGCCAGACTGCTATTTCTATAGTTCGTAGGTTAGCGCATTATATTTGGCAAGATCGCTTGAGTGAGTGGATTTAATTCCTTTGTCATTTGTAAGCACAAGCCTAGTTCTTTAACTATATAAATCCTTATAGTCAGTTGGCTGTCCCGGGTCAACTCGAACAGACTAACAAATATATGACTGTAATATGTTGGTATGCATTAGGAAACCACTTTAATCGGTTAGGTGTTAGTGGACCACTTAGAAAGTGGTTCAAACTAACAAATATACGACTGTACTCTCTATTCGTATATTTGTTGGTAGACGTCAGGGTTTCAAAAGGGGATACTATTTATTTAGTGTTTAGCTCTTTCCCCGACGTCTTGGTGTTATATATTTGTATTATATATTGTAGTAGTATGGGGTTCCTCTTTTTATAAAACACCATGGCAACCTCATATAAGCGTACCCTGAGTCTTAAAATCACGACAAAGGCTTGGGGGGTTTCGGCAATTGAGGTGTATCATGGGTTGAAGGATGTAGTTGGGGCAGGGCCACGGGTCCTTCAAGGTCTCGCTAATGTTTCCAAATCTGTATGGAATGTCACCGTAGTTAATGAATGTGTGAAGGAAAAGTTGCTCGACGAGGTCCTTGTCGTGAAGGGTGAGGTGTGTAATGTGGAGGAAATAGATTCTGATCGTCTATTAGTCAAGATGAAGGTTCCATTAGAGATCCCAGACGAACGGGTTATCACTAGAACACGAGACCTATCCATTTGATCGAACCTTAGAAAATGGCATCAGAAGAATTTGGTTTGAAAAGGTAGAACAACCTCTCCCAAGCAAGGTCACCATAGATGGTCGATTTATCTTGCCATTATGGTACAGGGGGCAAATCAAAGAGTGTAGAATCTGCTTAAGCACAGAACATCTTGCAACAGATTGCCCTAACAAAAACAAATGTCTAGTTTGTGGATCATCTGATCATTTTAAGTGGCGATGCCCACAGAACAAATATGGAAAAAAGGGTGTTGATAAAAGTGCAGGGCAAGTTGTCTCTAAAGAGAATGTCATAGAACCGGTAGCTGCTGAGATTGTAGCTGAAATCCATACTAGTGGGAAGCACGTTGCTAAGGAAAATGTCATCGAACCAGTAGTTGCTGAGATTGTAGCTGAAGTCCATGTTAATGAGAAGCATGGAGAAAAAACTAAGAATCCAATCGCTGTAGTTGCAGGCGATGAAATAGAGGTTCTAGATGAGGGGCTAAGTCTTACTCCAGTAACAAGTCAATCCAAGTTGGATGTCAGAGAGGCTAATTCCACACAAGTTGAAGATGATGATCAATACCCTCTGGAAGAGAGTTTTAATTTAGGACAAGTACAATTCAGGTCGCAAGATACTGAAACTAACTTTGATTTTCCACTGAGTACACTCAATCTAGACGACTTAAATAATATAGAGAAAGTAATTGGTGTCTCGGATCGATTGAGTGGAACAAAGCGACAGAAAGATGGAGAGAGTTCTGAATCAGAAATAGAGGAAAGTGATATAGAAGACGAAAATATGTCAGTTGCTGAATCTGATATATCCATTCAAACACAGAGTTCTAAATCACCTGATGAAATGGTCATGTACAGGTCAGAGGCAGGAGAGGTGTTAGTTCCATATGTGACGGCAAATGGTGTTAAATATAGGCATATGCATCATGATTCAGATATATTAAAATATAAGCATTTGGAAAAAGTTGAGCTAAGTAATGCAGCGTTTGTGAGTAAAATAGGTAAATGGTCTAAGAGAGGGTCGAAAAAACCAAAATCTAGTTAGCTTAATAATGGCGGTTTTACACAGCATTTTATTACCTTTTATGCTAATTTGCACACTCAATTGTAGAGGCTTAAATAGTGACATAAAGCAACGTCACTTACTAGAGACTCTGAAAAATGAGCAGATTGACATTGCTTTGATACAGGAAACAAAAATTCAGAAGTCAGAATCATACGATAATTTAGAAAAGATTTATGGATCCAGAATATTTTATTCGTTATCTCAAGATAATAGTGCAGGCGTAGCAATTGTTATACTCCATCGTTGTTCAGCCTATGTAAATATAATCTCTTCAGTATCAGGTGCAAATGGTCGCTTGGTGAGAGTCACGCTAGATATACAACAAACATGTATCACGTTGCTGTGTATATATGCACCTGCATCTCATCAACTACGTCGTAATTTTTTTAAGGAGATGTCTAAAACAGCACTAGATAACATCACTGAAAACTTAGTAATGGGTGGTGACTTTAATTGTGTCATAGACAAAGAAAATGACAGGAATGCAACTTCAACTTATACTGATACATCACATGGACTCTTAAAATAAATATGTGATAATGAAAATTTAGTTGACACCTATAGAATATCAAAACCTCATGGTAAAGATCTTACATATTTTTCGGTAGATGGTAAAGTTGGTTCAAGGATCGACAACATTTATGTGAATAGTTTGTTAACAGGGTACTGGAGAGATGTTAATATTAAGCCAGTTGCATTGTCCGATCATAACATGGTTTGTGTAACCTTTGCCCATGCTGACTGGGTAACAAAAGGGGTCGGGTTTTGGAAATTAAACACAACACTGTTGGGAGAAGAATTTTATAAGAATAATATAGAGAGTTGTTGGCAACATTGGATTAATAGGAAAGCATCATATAAGAGCACATTGCAATGGTGGGAGGATGTAAAACTGGATTTAAAGTATGTTTCCCGAAAGTATGCTATTAGAAAAGCACAGGAAATACGCAAACGCAAGAAAACACTTCATCGATCACTGATGAAAATTAATGCTAAAGTAAATAATGGTGAAGATAATTATTATGAATTACTGGTTAAAATTAAAAGTAAAATAAGAGATATAGAACAATATGAGTTTGAGGGTGCAAAAATTAGAGCAAGAGCCCAGATGCACGCAGAAGGGGAAAAGCCAACCCGATATTTTTGCACATTAGAAAAAGCACGGGCAATAGATACGGTGATGTGCTCATTAAACATGCCGGATGGTTCAACCGTCTTTACCAACAATGAAATGAGTACTATTGTATGCAATTACTATGAGTCATTGTACAAGTCAGAGGGAATTGATGAAGATGCAAAATTGGATTTGTTAGCAAATATAGACAAAAAGGTGTCAGACACAGGCAGTGAATTTTGTGATCAACCCTTAACACTAGAAGATTTAACTAAATCCCTTAAAGGTATGAAACTAGAAAAATCACCGGGGTGTGATGGCCTTCCAGTTGAATTTTACCAAACGTTTTGTCACCTTGTAGGTCCAATAATGGAAGAATTAGGCACTGAAATCTTTTAGAAAGGCCATTTACCACCACCTATGGCTAGGGCATACGTAAGACTAATATATAAAGGAAATGACAGACGTCTAATTCAGAACTACAGACCAATTTCTCTACTATGTGTAGACTACAAAATAATATCCAGAGCACTAACATTGAAACTAGGTAGTGTTTTAGGAGAAATCATTGGAACAGAGCAGACATGTGCTGTACCCAGGAGGACAATTCTAACCAATAGCATGGTAATAAGAGACCGTATACAATTGGTTGAGAAGGATAGCATCCCTTCAGCTGTGATTGCCTTGGACAATGAAAAGGCATTTGACCGTGTGGAATGGGATTTTCTTTTTAATTCTTTGCAATCGTTTGGGTTAGGCTCAAACTTTATTAAATGGGTTAAGATTTTATATACGGATATCAAGAGTAGCTATTTAGTGAACAATCAATTATCCAGAGAAATTGTCTTAGAACGTGGCGTTAGACAGGGGTGTTCCCTATCGCCATTATTATTTGTTATTGTGATGGAATCACTTGGCATAGCATTGAGGCAAAATAATAACTTTCAAGGCATATGTATTCGTGGCATAGAAAGACCACTTAAGCTGTCACAATATGCTGATGACACAACTGTGTTTACCAGTTCAAACAATGATTTTGCAATTTTAAACCACGTACTGGAAAAGTTCCAAAATGCATCTGGTTTGAAAATCAATATAGGAAAAGCCAAAGGATTATTTTTGGGGCCATGGAAAGAGCGGAATGACCAGCCACTTGAAATCAATTGGTCTAATGATACCATTAAGATTTTAGGCATCTATTTTGGCAGGAAACGAATACAATACAAAATTGGAATGAACGAGTATCTAAGCTTAAGAGAATATTAGCAAATTGGAAGCGTCGTCGTCTTTCAATCTTTGGTAGAGTGTTTGTTGTCAACAACTTGGCATTATCTGGGCTATGGTATACAGCATCTGTTGTACACATGCCAAAACATGTAGAAAAGGAGGTTAATGAGTTGATATTGTCATTCATATGGGAAGAAAAGAATCATTTAGTTTCCCATTGTGTTCTCAATAATGCTATGTTAGAAGAAGGACTTTATTTAATTGATATTAAAGTGAAATGTGTTTCATTAAGGTTAAAATTTTTGGATGATCTTATTACATCAGATGAGATGTGGGCATGTGTTTCACGAGCTCTCATGGAGAGAATTGTAGAACCATTTCTGGCGGCGCATGTTTTTACCTCAAAGAAGCCACCTCCGAATAGCCACATGATACCAGATGTGTTTAAAGATCAAGTTAAGGAGTTAGAAATATTTGACACCTACGTGCTGGAAGGAAGTACTAGAACAGCAATTGTGGGGCAATAGTAATATATGTTATAACAATGGAGTACTTTATCTACCATCCTTTGCAAAATATGGCATTCAACATTTATCTGATATGATACACCCTCAAACACGTAGATGGATTTCAATGCAAGAAGTATCTAGAAAAACACATATGAGGCATATAGATGTCCAGCGGTTGCTAAATAAAATAAAATATGCTGTACCAATTGAATGGTATCGTCTGCCAAATGTAAATAATAATAGTTTGACTTCACAACCTGCATTAGTTCTTGATGATGAGATGTTAAAATACAAGATGAGATCCAAGGAATGGTACCATATTATGAGACGAAAACAAGTAACACCTCCCATAGCAATTAGGAGATGGGATGACTCAAGCTATAAACCATCCAGTTGGAAAAATGTATGGAAAATCTTACATTCTCCATACATACCAAATATGGCTCATGATTTATTGTGGCGATTACTACATCGACGGCTATGGGTGGGACACTTGACATACAAGTGCAATATTACGACTTCTGATAGGTGTTACTTATGTCAAACAGACGAGGAAACAATCGAGCATTTATTTGCGGAATGTCCAATATCGTCACAATTTTGGGACTATATCAGCCAAATCTTGGCAAAATTTGGAGCGAAGCCCATTGTTCTAGACACGCATGTAGTCTTATTTAGAGAATTTGGATCAAGCGGTGTAAATATCATAAAGTCTGAAAGGACTATTTTAATAACAATACTAACCATAGGTGTTTGGGCCATTTGGAAACATCGGTGTTCACAGACGAAAAATCCATCTATGGGCAATCACAATAGAGCAATAAAGGCAATATTTCGTTCATTGCTGCTGAATCATATTCCTTGCGAATATTTTAGATTAAAGCAGCATGCTAAAGAAAAAGTATTCAAGGACATATGGTGCAAAACAAACATAGTTTCAATAGAGTTGGGAGCTGTAAAAATAAATGAGCCTGCACTAGCTTAAATCATTTAATTACTACAGCTGATTTATCTGTGTCTTTTAATTAATCTGTGTCATGTAATTCATTTTAGTCTGCACTTTGATATTGTTATGTTTAATAATTCATGTTAACAAATAAACAGACTGGGGTAATTTAATAATCAATCGATAAAATAAGTTGCCATTGAATTATAAAATTGTCCCAGGTAATTTTAGGAATTTGCACAGAGTTTTATAGCGTTATTTGTTCCAGGGTAATTTACAAAACCTTACAACAAAGTAAATCAAAAATGGAAAAAAGAGCGCCATCTATTTCCATCTATTTTTCTGTAATTTTCTGCTGACTATATATGTTATGCTACCCAAATGCTACTACGCCCGCTGATCTTTAAAGACTCAGCCCACTGGCGTCAATGATTGACTTATTTGTCATTGATTGACGAGTCACTTTTCATTTGTTGAATAGTTGCACTCGCCACACGGGCCTACTACCACACATGGATTGAATGGTAATTTACAAAACCTTACAATAAAGTAAATTGAAAATGTAAACAAGAGCGCCATCTATTTTTCTGAAATTTTTCTGTCGACTATATGTATTATACTATCCAAATGCTACTACGCCCGCTGATCTTTAGAGAATCAGCCCACTGGCGTCAATGATTGACTTATTTGTCATAGATTGACTAGGCACTTTTCATTTGTTGGATAGTTGCACTCGCCACACGGGTCTACTACTACACCTCGGTTGAATAGTAATGCCTTTGTTAAGTTTTGTTTTGCTATCGGAGCTTTATCAGCCTATTGTTTTGTGTCTATACTTTTTAAGCCATATGTATTTATAGATTGTATTAATGCTCATTATTTATCATTGTTTTGGTGTAATATTAATCAAGAATACTAGTTCACCAGGTTTTTTTCTGGGGGGTTTGCAAGCCTTTTTAAAGGAGTTCCTCCGTGAAGTTTGTCCGACTTCGTAAGCGTCAGTTTTTCAAAAAAAAGAAAAAAGTAGTAGTAGTAGTAGTAGTAGTATTGGTAGTAGTAGTAGTAGTAGTAGTAGTAGTAGTAGTAGTGGTAGTAGTAGTAGTAGTGGTAGTGGTAGTAGTAGTAGTAGTACTAGCAGTAGCAGCAGCAGTAGCAGTAGCAGTAGTAGTACTAGTTGTAGTAGTAGTAGTAGTAGTAGTAGTAGTAGTAGTAGTAGTAGTAGTGGTAGTGGTAGCGGTAGCGGTAGCGGTAGTAGTAGTAGTAGTAGTAGTAGTAGTAGTAGTAGTAGTAGCGGTAGCGGTAGCGGTAGCGGTAGCGGTAGTAGTAGTAGTAGTAGTAGTAGTAGTAGTAGTAGTAGTAGTAGTAGTAGTAGTAGTAGTAGTAGTAGTAGTAGTAGTAGTAGTAGTAGTAGTAGTAGTAGTAGTAGTAGTAGTAGTAGTAGTACTGTAGTAGTCGAAGTGAACGCACGTGTTTATTTAGCTCTGCAATTGCTGCCCGAATTTGCTAGTTTCTAGCGCGATTTCGTAGATAAATTTTATACATATATTTCGTATTAGTATTTCCTTTCAAACTTTATGTTTAATTTGTAAATTCTTGTCTTGGTTGGAGCGCATTTTGTGTCTCCATTTTCTAAAAGCATTCCTCTTAGCTGGCGGTTTCCGCCATTTAATAGGGCTCCTCTTACTCTGGTCAATGCAATACATTTCTCCCCGCGCCAGTCTGCTATTTCTATAGTTCGTAGGCTAGCGCATTATATTTGGCAAGATCGCTTGAGTGAGTGGATTTAATTCCTTTGTCATTTGTAAGCACACGCCTAGTTCTTTAACTATATAAATCCTTATAGTCAGTTGGCTGTCCCCGGTCAACTCGAACAGACTAACAAATATATGACTGTACTATCTATTCATATATTTGTTAGTATACTTTAATCGGCTAGGTGTTAGTGAACCACTTAGAAAGTGGTTCAAACTAACAAATATACGACTGTACTCTCTATTTGTATATTTGTTGGTAGACGTCAGGGTTTCAAAAGGGGACACTATTTATTTAGTGTTTAGCTCTTTCCCTGACGTCCTGGTGTTATATAAGTATATATTTATTATATATTGTAGTAGTATGGGGTTCCTCCTTTGATAAACCACCATGGCAACCTATAAGCGTACCCTAAGCCTTAAAATAACAACTAAAGGGTGGGGTGTCACGGCTATCGACGTGTATCATGGGTTAAGACGTCGTTGGCGCGGGACCTGCTACTTTGCAGTGGCTTATCAATGTTACTAAAACTGTATGGAATGTAACAGTGTCAAATGAGGGGGTCAAGGAAAAGCTTCTGGAAGATGTTCTTATTGTAAAAGGTGAAGTTTGTAACGTAGAGGAAATCGAGTCAGATAGGTTGCTAGTGAAGATGAAAGTTCCACTAGAAATTCCAGATTACAGAATCATGAGTGAACTCAAGAAGTATGGCAAAGTGCAAAAGATTGAACGGGAAATGTATCCCTTTGACAGAATGCTAGAAAACGGTGTAAGACGTATCTGGTTTGATAAAGTGGATAGCCCTTTACCAAGCAGATTGACGCTTGATGTCAGCTTTGTCCTGCCTTTATGGTATAGAGGGCAAATTAAAGATTGCAGGATCTTCCTAAGTACTGACCATTTGGCAACAGATTGTCCCAATCGAAACAAATGTTTGTTCTGTGGTTCAGTTGACCATTTTAAATGGCGCTGTCCAAAAAATCAAAACAAGCCCTCAGTATCAGGAGATAATCGCACATTAAAGGATGCAACTGAGTCAAATGCTTCTGAAGCAACCACTACGGAAGCTGTTGTTGTGGTTCATGCCACTGTAAATGACACAAACAAATCATCAAATCCTGTTAAAGTAACTACAGTTGATGAAATTCATGTATTAGAGGAGGGTATAACCTTAAGTCAAGAAAATAATCAAAATGCAGTGGAGCCAAACGTTGCTGTAAACGATATGCAGGAAAATGATGATCTTACAGAAGAGCCAGTTTACAATTCCTTAGAAGATGAATTAAAATTAGGACAGCATAAGTTTAGGACTCAGAAGACAGAAAGTTCAGTCGATTTTCCGCTAAGCTCACTTGAATTAAGTCAGCTTGAAGATATGGTAAATGATGCTCCTGCCAAATGTTACTTAAGTAGCAATAAGCGTCATATAGAAGACAATAGCTCAGAATCTGAGATTGAAGTAAATGATATGGATAATGATACACTGTCAGTTGCAGAATCAAATGTGTCCATTCAAACACAGAGTTCACAGTTGGAAGATGAAATGGTAATGTACCGATCAGAAGGGGGTGAAGTGTTAGTGCCATATGTAACGGCGAGAGGCCTGAAATATTGTATACTGCGCCATGATTCTGATATTTCCAAATATGAATATTTGTCTGTGGTAGAACTAGGAAATATTGAATTCGCAGGAAAATTAGGTAAATGGTCTAAGAAACGAGCTAAAAAACCAAATCAAGTTAATCTAATGATGGCGGTTGTAAACATCATTTTACAAATTATGATTATCTGCACTATCAATTGCAGAGGATTAAATACTGAATTCAAGCAGCGCCACTTGCTTGAAGAATTAGCAAATGAGAGAGTTGATATTGCTTTTCTACAAGAGACCAAAATTAAAAAAACTGAAGTGTATGAATCTCTCAAAGATATTTCAAAAGGGCAGAATTTTTTTTCTTTATCACAAGATAATAGTGCGGGAGTGGCCATTCTTATCCTGCCCCACTGTCTCAACTATGTTGACGTTATATCGTCGTCATTAGATACAAATGGACGATGGATTTGTGTATCAATTGATGTACTAAACACAAGTTTAAATTTGATGTGCCTTTATGCACCTACCTCTCATCAATTGTGCAGTGAATTTCTAAATGATGTTTCCACAATAATTCAAGACAGAACGCCTGAAAACCTACTTATGGGCGGTGACTTTAATTGCAAAGTAGACGAGGCTAAAGACAGAAACTCTAGGTCTAATTTTAATGACACATCGCATAATATTTTGAAACACATTTGTGAAAATAAAAGCTTGTTAGACACATATCGAATTGAAAATCCAGAAGGCCAGGAATTTACTTGGTTTTCAACCGATGGAAGGTTAGCTTCAAGGTTAGACAGGATCTATGTAGATCGTTCATTGAAAGGTTACATGTGTAAAACTAACATAAAACCAGTAACTTTCTCAGACCACAATATGTTTTCCATCACATTAGACAATGCTGACTGGGTCAAACGAGGAGATGAATTGTGGAAACTTAATGTATCATTGCTACGACATAGTTGCTACCGCAAATGTGTGGAAAGTTGTTGGAGGCATTGGGATGAAAGAAGAGGTTCTTGTGAATATATAACAGACTGGTGGGAAGATGCTAAATCAGACCTGAAATATATTTCAAGGCAGTATTCCATTAGGAAAGCACGTGAAATACGAAAACGTAAAAAGGCGCTTCAGAGGTCGTTGTGTAAAATTAATAAGAAAAGTAATGATGGGGAATATAATTATTACGAACTATTAGTTAAATTAAAAGGTAGACTAAATGAAATAGAGCAATATCAGTTTGATGGCACCAAAATAAGGTCACGAGCACAAATGCACACCGAGGGCGAAAAGCCTACACGTTACTTTTGTAACTTGGAAAAAGCAAGAGGTATAGAGAAATCAATGCGCTCACTTAAGACTAATGATGGAGTATCAGTGTGCTCAAATGCAAAAATGATTGAAACAGTATCCAAATTTTACAAATCAATGTATAAATCTGAGGGAAGCGGCTGCAACTAGAGATGTTTTAGCTAATGTAACGAAAAGACTTCCAGATTCATGTCGCGAAAGCTGTGACCAATCAATAACAATTGATGATTTGACAAAGTCCCTCAAAGGTATGAAGTTAGAAAGGTCTCCTGGATGTGACGGACTTCCAGTTGAATTTTATCGAATATTCTGGCACATATTTGGGCCAGTAATAGAAGAAATAGCAACCAGCATTTTTAAGCAAGGGCATCTCCCTACATCGATGGCCCAAGCATATGTTCGGCTTATATACAAGAGGGGTGACAGAAATAAAATACAGAATTATAGACCAATCTCTCTACTCTGTGTAGATTATAAGATTATTACTCGGGCACTAACATTAAAACTTGACGCAGTCCTAGGCGAAGTCATTCATGATGATCAAACCTGCTCTGTGCCAGGAAGATCAATATTAAACAACACTTTGCTTATATGGGACCTTATTCAATTAGTTGAAAAGGATTGTATCCCAGCAGCAATAATAGCACTTGATAACGAGAAGGCGTTTGACAGACTAGAATGGGATTTCTTGTTTAAGTCTTTAGACCATATTGGCTTTGGTTCAAGATTTGTTAAATGGGTCAATATTTTATATACTGATATAACAAGTTGCTATTTAGTAAACAATCAGCTATCCAAACCTGTAGTGTTGGAACGAGGTGTCAGACAGGGTTGCTCACTGTCCCCGCTTCTATTCATCATAGCTATGGAATCGTTGGGGGCCACATTGAGGCAACGCAATGACTTTCAAGGAATATGTATACGTGGCGTAGAAAGGCCACTAACAGTTTCTCAATATGCAGATGATACGACTGTGTTTGCGGGTAAAAATACGGATTTTAGAATTTTAAATGGAGTATTAACAGATTTTCAAAAGGCATCAGGGCTTAACGTCAATAAAGATAAATCTAATGGATTATTTTTGGGCGATTGGAAGGGCAGAACTGATAATGTGATGAATATTAACTGCTCAAATGATGTCATAAAAATTTTGGGTATTTACTTTAGTAGAGAACAAAATGTATTACTAAACTGGGAAGAAAGGATATCCAAGCTAAAGTGTGCATTACTAAATTGGAAACGACGTCGCCTAACTGTCTTTGGCAGGACATTTGTCCGTAATAATTTAATTTTATCTGGACTATGGTATACCGCTTCTGTAGTTCATATGCCCAAATCAGTAGAGTCAAAGATCAACACGTTACTTTTGTCCTTCTTATGGGAGGACAAATCCCATTTAGTATCACAGTCAATCATCACCTGGATTTGGTTAATGTTTCAGCAAAGTGTACCTCTTTAAAATTGAAATTCTTGAATAAGTTACTTACTTCAAACTCATCTTGGTCAAGTGTTTCAAGGGCACTTCTCCAAAGGTACGTTGACCCATTTCCAGTAGAATGTTTATTTATGTGCAATAAACTGCCACCTAATCATCAAAAGATTCCAAATGTATATAAAGAACAGCTCGAATCCTTAAAAATATTTACACGATCAATGCCACAACCCAATTGTTGTGAAGATGCCTTAGAGCAACGTCTTTGGGGCAACGAGTTGATTCGTGATAATGATGATGTATTATATTTGCCCTCTATGGCCAAAAATGGTATTCAATATTTACGTGACTTGGTAAATCCGAAATCTCGTAAATGGATTGCGATGCAAGATGTAGCAAGAATAACATCAATGAGACATATTGATGCTCAGTGCTTATTTGTTAGAATAAAGAATGCAATACCTGCTGTATGGTTCAAATTGCCGAAAGCACGTGGCAACATTGATATGTTGCAACCAACAATAGTATTTATGCCAGAACATATAAAATACAACATGGCATCTAGAGACTGGTATAGAATTCTAATGCAAAGTCGGAGACAGACTCCTATTGTGGTTAGGCATTGGAACAATTTAGGATGCACGTTAAAGAACGGAAAAATGCCTGGAAAGCAATACATCTACCTTGTCTACCAGTAAATGCACAGGACCTGGCATGGCGATTACTCCATCGAAGGCTATGGGTCGGCCATCTTACTTATATGTGTAAAATAACAAGTACAGACCGGTGCTTATTATGTAATATTGAGGAGGAAACGATAGACCATCTATTTACTCAGTGTCACATACCTACAGGCTTTTGGGTATATATCAATATGCTCCTTGCTAAATTTGTAACCAAATATGTGAATTTAGTGGCTGAAACAATTTTGTTCAAAGATTACTCAACTATCGGACTAATCATTAATAGCAAGGAGAAAGAATTGTTAATAACCCTGTTATCTGTAGGAGTGTGGGCCATCTGGAAGCATCGGTGTTCAGAGGCCAGAGATAAAACAGGCAACAACCATCAGAGAGCCATACAAGCTATATTTCGATAATTTTACAGGCTAGTAGAACATGGGAGAGAAAGTAGATTTAAAGACGTATGGTGCAAAACTGGCCTAGTATCAATTGAATACAAATATCTAAAAATATCAGAAGCGGAACTTGTATAAGCTAGCACACTCGCTGCTTGCTGTATATTGATAAATGCTATTTTAATTTAATTTAATTGCCTTTATTAAAAAAATTGTAATGCCTTAGGAGACTCTAATCTTGACGAATATCCTAACCTTGGGATCAATATATTTAAATATCAAATGAGCATTATGTCAATATTCTGGAGGTGATCCGATTTTCAAGTTAACAGAGTGTGATATCTTACAATTAGCTTCCTGTTGTAAATATTTACTGTAGGTGTATTTGTTCCAGGGTAATTTGCAAAATCTTACAATGAAGTAAATTTAGAATGTGAACCAAAAGCGCCATCTAAGTAGTCATAGTTTGTATACGTTTGCTTTGTGCATTATATTATATAAAGGCTACTACGTCCGTTGGGCATTTAAGAATCGGCTAACTGGCGTCAATGAGTGACTTTTTGTTACTTATTGACGAGTCACCTCGCCACTTGTTGGCGAGCTGTACTCGCCATTTGGCCCTACTACTATACGGTGTGCTACGTTAAACTACATACGATCTACTTAGCCTGCCGGTCATGAATCGGCTCAATGGCATCAATGATTAGCAGTAGCTTACTGCTAATTATTGATGAGTCGCTTTACCACTTGTTGGTTAGCTATGCTCGCCATTTGGGCCTACTACTACACGGTGTGCAAATAGCAATGTCCTTGTTGAATTATGTTATGTTATCAGATCTTTATTAATTATGTTTTCTATGTGGTTATGCCACGGTTGTGGTATATGATAATAGAGTATTTTAGCTTGCACTGTTTTGACATGTTAGGTTTGTATTGTTATTCTATTAATAAAGCCTGCTATTTCAACCGATTTTTTATGTGGGTTTGCAAGACTTTTTAAAGGAGTTCCTCCGTGACGTGTATCCGACTGCGTCAGCGTCGGATTTTCAACAAAAAAAAAAGTGGTGGTAGTAGTAGTAGTCGAAGTGAACGCACACGTTTATTTAGCTCTGCAATTGCTGCCCGAATTTGCTAGTTTCTAGCGCGATTTTGTAGATAAATTTTATACATATATTTCGTATTAGTATTTCCTTTCAAACTTTATGTTTAATTTGTAAATTCTTGTCTTGGTTGGAGCGGATTTTGTGTCTCCATTTGCTAAAGGCACTCCTCTTAGCCGGCCTCTTACTGTGGTCAATGCAATACATTTCTTCCCGTGCCAGTATGCTATTTCTATAGTTCGTTGGCTTGCGCATTATATTTTGGCAAGATCGCTTGAGTGAGTTGATTTTATTCCTTTGTCATTTGTAAGCGCAAGCCATGTACTTTGATTTTATAAATCTTTATAGTCAGTTGGCTGTCCCAGGTCAATTCGAACAGACTAACAAATATATGACTGTAATATGGTAGTATGCATTAGGAAACCACTTTAATCGGTTAGGTGTTAGTGAACCAATTATAAAGTCGATCAAACTAACAAATATACGACTGTACTATCTATTCGTATATTTGTTGGTAGGTGTCAGGGTTTCAAAAGGGGACACTATTTATTTATAGTTTAGCTCTTTCCCTGACGTCTTGGTATTATATATTTGTATTACCCCTTATATATTGTAGTAGTATGGGTTTCCGCTTTTATTAAAACACCATGACAACCTCCTATAAGCGTACCCTGAGTCTTAAAATCACGACAAAGGCTTGGGGTGTTTTGGCAATTGAGGTGTATCATGGGTTGAAGGATGTAGTTGGGGCAGGGCCATGGGTCCTTCAAGGTCTCAATAACGTTTCCAAATCTGTATGGAATGTCACCGTAGTGAATGAAAGTGTGAAGGAAAAGTTGCTCGACGAGGTCCTTGTCGTGTGGGGTGAGGTGTGTAATGTGGAGGAAATAGATTCTGATCGTCTATTAGTCAAGATGCAGGTTCCATTAGAGATCCCAGATGAATGGGTTATCAATGAATTGATCAAATATGGCAAAGTGGACAAAGTAGAACACGAGACCTATCCATTTGATCGAACCTTAGAAAATGGCATCAGAAGAATTTGGTTTGAAAAGGTAGAACCACCTCTCCCAAGTAAGGTCACGATATATGGTCGATTTATATTGCCTTTATGGTACAGGGGGCAAATCAAAGGGTGTAGAATCTGCTTAAGCACAGAACATCTTGCAACAGATTGCCCTAACAAAAACAAATGTCTAGTTTGTGGATCATCTGATCATTTTAAGTGGTGATGCCAGCAGAACAAATATGTCAAAAAGGGTGCTGATAAAAGTGCAGAGCAAGTTGTCTCTAAAGAGAATGTCATAGAACCGGTAGCTGCTGAGATTGTAGCTGAAATCCATATTAATGGGAAGCACGTTGCTAAAGAAATTGTCATCGAACCAGTAGTTGCTGAGATTGTAGCTGAAGTCCATGTTAATGAGAAGCATGGTGAAAAAACTAAGAATCCAATCACTGTAGTTGCAGGCGATGAAATAAAGGTTCTAGATGAGGGGCTAAGTCTTACTCCAGTAACAAGTCAATCCAAGTCTGATGTCAGAGAGGCTAATTCCACACAAGTTGAAGATGATGATCAATACCCTCTGGAAGAGAGTTTTAATTTAGGACAAGTAAAATTCAGGTCGCAAGATACTGAAACTAACTTTGATTTTCCACTGAGTACACTCAATCTAGACGATTTAAATAACATAGAGAAAGTAATTGGTGTCTCGGATCGATTGAGTGGAACAAAGCGACAGAAAGATGGATAAAGTTCTGAATCAGAAATAGAGGAAAGTGATATAGAAGACGATAATATGTCAGTCACTGAATCCGATATATCCATTCAAACACAGAGTTCTAAATCACCCGATGAAATGGTCATGTACAGGTCAGAGGCAGGAGAGGTGTTAGTTCCATATGTGACGGAAAAAGGGGTTAAATATAGGCATCTGCGTCATGATTCAGATATATTAAAATATAAGCATTTGGAAAAGGTTGAGCTAAGTAGTGCAGCATTTGCGAGTAAAATAGGTAAATGGTCTAAGAGAGGGTCGAAAAACCCCAAAATCTAGTTAGCTTAATAATGGCGGTTATACACATCATTTTATTACTTTTTATGCTAATTTGCACACTCAATTGTAGAGGCTTAAATGGTGACATAAAGCAACGTCACTTACTAGACACTCTGAAAAATGAGCGGATTGACATTTCTTTGATACAGGAAAAAAAAATTCAGAAGTCAGAATCATACGATAATTTAGAAAAGGTATCTGGATCCAGAATATTCTATTCATTATATCAAGATAATAGTGTAGGCGTAGCAATTGTTATACTCCCTCGTTGTTCAGCCTATGTAAATATAATCTCTTCAGTATCAGGTGCAAATGGTCGCTGGGTGAGAGTCACCCTAGATATACAACAAACACGTTTCACGTTGCTGTGTATATATGCACCTGCATCTCATCAACTACGTCGTAATTTATTTAATGAGCTGTCTACAACAGCACTAGATAACATCACTGAAAACTTAGTAATGGGTGGTGACTTTAATTGTGTGGTAGACAAAGAAAATGACAGGAATGCAACTTCAACTTATACTGATACATCACATAGACACTTAAAAGAAATATGTGATAATGAAAATTTAGTTGACACCTATAGACTATCAAAACCTCATATTAAAGATCTTACATGGTTTTCGGCAGATGGTAAAGTTGGTTCAAGGATCGACGGAATTTATGTGAATAGCTTGTTGACTGGGTACTGGAGAGATGTTAATATTAAGCCAGTCGCATTCTCAGATCATAACATGGTTTGTGTAACCTTTGCCAATGCTGATTGGATAACAAAATGGGTTGGGTTTTGGAAATTAATCACAACACTGTTGGAAGAAGAATTTTATAAGAATAATGTAGAGAGTTGTTGGCAATATTGGATTAATATGAAAGCATCATATAAGAGCACATTGCAATGGTGGGAGGATGTAAACCTGGATTTAAAGTATGTTTCCCGAAAGTATGCTATTAGAAAAGCACGGCAAATAAGCAAACACAAGAAAACACTTCATCGATCACTGATGAAAATTAATGCTAAAGTAAATAATGGTGAAGATAATTATTATGAATTACCGGTTAAAATTAAAAGTAAAATAAGAGATATAGAACAATATGAGTTTGAGGGTGCAAAAATTAGAGCAAGAGCCCAGATGCATGCAGAAGGGGAAAAAGCCAACCCGATATTTTTGCACATTAGAAAAAGCATGGGTAATAGATAAGGTGATGTGCTCATTAAACATGCCGGATGGTTCAACCGACTTTACCAACAACGAAATGAGTACTATTGTATGCAATTACTATGAGTCATTGTACAAGTCAGAGGGAATTGATGAAGATGCAAAATTGGGTTTGTTAGCAAATATAGACAAAAAGGTGTCAGACACAGGCAGTGAATTTTGTGATCAACCCTTAACACTAGAAGATTTAACTAAATCCCTTAAAGGTATGAAACTAGAAAAATCACCGGGGTGTAATGGCCTTCCAGTTGAATTTTACCAAACGTTTTGTCACCTTGTAGGGCCAATAATGGAAGAATTAGCCACTGACAATTTTGAGAAAGGCCATTTACCACCAACTATGGCTAGGGCATACGTAAGGCTAATATATAAACGAAATGGCAGACGTCTAATTCAGAATTACAGACCAATTTCTCTACTATGTGTAGACTACAAAATAATATCCAGAGCACTAACATTGAAACTAGGTAGTGTTTTAGGAGAAATCATTGGAACAGAGCAGACATGTGCTGTACCTAGGAGGACAATTTTAACCAATACCATGTTAATAAGAGACCTTATACAATTGGTTGAGAATGATATCATCCCTTCAGCTGTGATTGCCTTGGACAACGAAAAGGCATTTGACCGTGTGGAATGGGATTTTCTTTTTAATTCTTTGCAATCGTTTGGGTTAGGCTCAAACTTTATTAAATGGGTTAAGATTTTATATACGGATATCAAGAGTAGCCACTTAGTGAACAATCAATTATCCCGAGAAATTGTCTTAGAACGTGATGTTAGACATGGGTGTTTCCTGTCGCCATTATTATTTGTTATTGTGATGGAATCTCTTGGCATAGCATTGAGGCAAAATAATAACTTTCAAGGCATATGTATTCGTGGCATAGAAAGACCACTTAAGCTGTCGCAATATGCTGATGACACAACTGTATTTGCTACTTCAAACAATGATTTTGCAATTTTAAACCACGTACTAGCAAAGTTCCAAAATGCATCTGGTTTGAAAATCAATAAAGGAGCATCCAAAGGATTATCTTTGGGGCCATGGAAAGAGTGGAATGACCAGCCACTTGACATCAATTGGTCTAATGATACCATTAAGATTTTAGGCATCTATTTTAGCAGGAAACCGAATACAACACAAAATTGGAATGAACGAGTATTAGCAAATTGGAAGCATCGTCGTCTTTCAATTTCTGGTAGAGTGTTTGTTGTCAACAACTTGGTATTATCTGGGCTATGGTATACAGCATCTGTTGTACACATGCCAAAACATGTAGAAAAGGAGGTTAATGAGTTGATATTGTCATTCATATGGGAAGAAAAGAATCATTTAGTTTCCCATCGTGTTCTCAATAATGCTAAGTTAGAAGGAGGACTTGATTTAATTGATATTAAAGTGAAATGTGTTTCTTTAAGGTTAAAATTTTTGAATGATCTTATTACATCAGATGAGACATGGGCATGTGTTTCACGAGCTCTCATGGAGAGAATTGTAGAACCATTTCTGGTGGAGCATGTTTTTACCTCAAAGAAGCCACCTCCGAATAGCCAAATGATACCAGATGTGTTTAAAGATCAAGTTAAGGAGTTAGAAATATTTGACAGATACATGCCTCTACCTACGTGCTGGAAGGAAGTACTAGAACAGCAATTGTGGGGCAATAGTAATATATGTTATAACAATGGAGTACTTTATCTACCATCCTTTGCAAAATATGGCATTCAACATTTATCTGATATGATACACCCTCAAACACGTAGATGGATTTCAATGCAAGAAGTATCTAGAAAAACACATATGAGGCATATAGATGTCCAGCGGTTGCTAAATAAAATAAAATATGCTGTACCAATTGAATAGTATCGTCTGCCAAATGTAAATAATAATAGTTTGACTCCACAACCTGCATTATTTCTTGATGATGAGATGTTAAAATACAAGATGAGATCCAAGGAATGGTACCACATTATGAGACGAAAACAAGTAACACCTCCCATAGCAATTAGGAGATTGGATGACTCAAGCTATAAACCATCCAGTTGGAAAAATGTATGGAAAATCTTACATTCTCCATACATACCAAATATGGCTCGTGATTTATTGTGGCGATTACTACATCGACGGCTATGGGTGGGACACTTGACATACAATTGCAATATTACGACTTCTGATAGGTGTTACTTATGTCAAACAGACGAGGAAACAATCGAGCATTTATTTGCGGAATGTCCAATATCGTCACAATTTTGGGACTATATCAGCCAAATCTTGGCACAATTTGGAGCGAAGCCAATTGTTCTAGAAACGCATGTAGTCTTATTTAGAGAATTTGGATCAAGCGGTGTAAATATCATAAAGTCTGAAAGGACTATTTTAATAACAATGCTAACCATAGGTGTTTGGGCCATTTGGAAACATCGGTGTGCACAGACGAAAAATCCATCTATGGGCAATCACAATAGAGCAATAAAGGTAATATCTCGTTCATTGCTGCTGAATCATATTCCTTGCGAATATTTTAGATTAAGGCAGCATGGTAAAGAAAAAGTATTCAAGGACATATGGTGCAATACAAACATAGTTTCAATAGAGTTCGGAACAGTAAAAGTCAATGAGCATGCACTAGCTTAAATCATTTAATTACTACAGCTGATTTATCTGTGTCTTTTAATTAATCTGTGTTCTGTAATTCATTTTAGTCTGCACTTTGATATTGTTATGTTTAATAATTCATGTTAACAAATAAACAGTCTGGGGTAATTTAATAATCAATCGATAAAGTAAGATGCCATTGAATTAAAAAATCGTCCCGGGTAATTTTAGAAACTTGCACAGGGTTTTATAGGGTTATTTGTTCCCGGGTAATTTACAAAACCTTACAACAAAGTAAATAAAAAATGTAAACAAGAGCGCCATCTATTTCCATCTATTTTTCTGTAATTTTCCTGCTGACTATATATGTTATGCTACCCAAATGCTACTACGCCCGCTGATCTTTAAAGAATCAGCCCACTGGCGTCAATGATTGACTTAGTTGCCATTGATTGACGAGTAACCTTTCATTTGTTGGATAGTTGCACTCGCCACACGGGTCTACTACTACACCTGGGTTGAATAGTAATGCCTTTGTTAAGTTTTGTTTTGCTATCAGAGCTTTATCAGCCTATTGTTTTGTATCTATACTTTTTAAGCCATATGTATTTATAGATTGTATTAATGCTCATTATTTATCTTTTATTTTGGTGTAATATTAATCAGGCTTACTAGTTCACCAGTTTTTTTTCTGGGGTGGGGTTGGGAGGTGGGGGGGGGGGGGGGGGTTTGCAAGCCTTTTTAAAGGAGTTCCTCTGTGAAGTTTGTCCGACTGCCTCAGCGTCAGTTTTTCCAAGAAAAAGAAAAAAAGAAAAGAAAAAAAGTAGTAGTAGTAGTAGTACAAGCAGCAGCAGCAGCAGCAGCAGTAGTAGTAGTAGTAGTAGTAGTAGTAGTAGTAGTAGTAGTAGTAGTAGTAGTAGTAGTAGTAGTAGTAGTAGTATTAGTAGCAGTAGTAGTAGCAGTAGCAGTAGCAGTAGTAGTAGTAGTAGTAGTAGTAGTAGTAGTAGTAGTAGTAGTAGTAGTAGTAGTAGTAGTAGTAGTAGTAGTAGTTGCTGCTGCTGTTGTTGTTATTGTAGCGGTAGTAGTATGGGTAGGCTGTGTGTTTGCCCTGATTATAGATATTGTCATTGTCATAATCATGGTAATTAGCTGTAGGTGTTATCATTTGGAAATTCTTTTTATGATTTTTCTAATAAAAAGGCACATTTTTTAAAGTAATGCTAGCTTTTTAGTGTCCAATAGTTGTTGCATTTTGAAGTAATTCGGTCTGTTTCTATCATATAAAGGTAAGTATGATTTCCGATCATCAGAGAAATAGGTGCATATAAAAAGATAATGGTATTCATCGCCAATATCGTTTGTATTGCATAATGTGCACTTACGATCTACTTTTGGTGTATTGGTTTCAAAGAAAAAGTAACATGACGGAATATGACCTGTGTATTTATAAGAATCAAATTAAAAATTTAACAATATATTTCTTTTAAATCACAGGAATTATGCAGGTGCGCGCGAAATTTATGCCGCAGCAATGACAGTGCCTATTTTACAAAAATAACTTTTACAATGTATTGCATACTTTATTACCTTATTCGTTATTATTATAATAATAATAATAATAATAATAATAATAATAATAATAATAATAATAATAATAAACATTGTTATGTAGTGTCACTACCGCCAGTATTTAAAAAAAATATACCTCCTATGCTGTTGAAAATAGACTGGACAAGAGTGTCTCCGTGGCCGCCCCCCCCCCCTTATATATGGCGTTAACTGTATAGGCTTCTGGACATTGAGATCCGGGGAGTGGAGGGGTCGATCGATCCCAACACGGACAACGTGTGGGTAGAGCTTAGCTAATAATGGGCGTGGCATAGCTAACATTGCATTCATCCAATTTTTCTGCAGTACTCTGCATTTTGCAGGACTGATATCCACCCTACACTGGCCTGCAGGACTGCTATCCGTCCTACACTGGCCTGCATCACTGCTATACACCCTACACTGGCCTGCAGGACTGCTATCCACGGTACACTGGCCTACAGGACTGCTATCCACGCTATACTGGCCTGCAGGACTGCTATCCGTCCTACACTGGCCTGCATGACTGCTATGCACCCTACACTGGCCTGCATGACTGCTATACACCCTACACTGGCCTGTATGACTGCTTTCTACCCTACACTGGCCTGCAGGACTGATATCCATCCTACACTGGCCTGCAGGACTGATATCCACCCTACACTGGCCTGCAGGACTGCTATCCACCCTACACTGGCCTGCAGGACTGCTATCCACCCTACACTGGCCAACATGACTGCTATCTACGCTATACTGGCCTGCAGGACTGCTATCCACGCTACACTGGCCTACATAACCGCTATCAACCATACACTGGCCTGCAGGACTGATATCCACCCTACACTGGCCTGCAGGACTGCTATACACCCTACACTGGCCTGCAGGACTGTTATCCACCCTACACTGGCCTACATAACCGCTATCCACCATACACTGGCCTGCAGGACTGATATCCATCCTACACTGGCCAGCAGGACTGCTATCCACTATACACTGGCCTGCAGGACCGCTATCCACCCTACACGGGCCTCCAGGACTGATATCTACCCTACACTGGCCAGCATGACTGTCTGTTATCCACCCTTCACTGGCCTACAGGACTGCTATCCACCCTTTACTGGCCTACAGGACTGCTATCCACCCTACACTGGCCTGCTATCCACCCTACACTGGCCTACTAGCCACCCTATACTGGCCTGTTATCCACTCTAAACTGGCCTGCAGGACTGCTATCCACCATACAATGGTCTGCAGGATTGCTATCCACCATACACTGGCCTGCAGGACTGCTAGCCACCGTACACTGGCCTGCTATCCACCCTACATTAGCCTGCAGGACTGCTATCCACCCTACACTGGCCTAGATGGCTGCTATCTACCATACACTGGCCTGCAGAACTGCTGCCCACTGTGCACTGGCCTGCTATCCACCATACACTGGCCAACAGGACTGCTATCCACCGTGCACTGACCTGCATGACTGCTATCCACCCTACACTGGCCTGCAGGACTGCTATTCATCCTACACTGGCCAGCAGGACGGCTATCCACCATACACTGGCCTGCAGGACCGCTATCCACCCTACACTGACTTCCAGGACTAATATCCACCCTGCACCGACCTGCAGGACTGATATCTCCCCTCACTACCAAGCAGGACTGCTATCCACCCGACACTGACCTGCACAAAATTCACAAAGTGATACAGAATACACATACCATAGCCGAAAATGAAACCTATACCGTTTCTAACATAAAGGGAGATAATGCATTCCTAAAATTACCTCGTACACCTTTTTGCTCCGCATCCCGTTTTGCCCCTACCTTCCCCCAATTCGTACAACTTGACGGACTATTACGCGTTTAAAACGGACTAAATCCAATCATTCATGATGTAATTGACTATCACGTCACCATACACGTCATGTAATTGATTATGAAGTCATATGATTGATGGATAACCTGAAATCCTCCATTCAAACTAAAGTGTCTTGGCTGCTAACAACAAAAGTCTATTTGGTTGGAGATATCACTGCGTTGCTGGCTCTTCTGTTACCTCATGATGGATTGTATTCGAATGACCTATTCTTTGGACCGGAATCAAAGCAGACCTCGATCCATAAGAGCACGCTATAGAAAGCAATTTAAACAGTGTCTTGGTCTCTTGTTAACACTTGAAAATGCTCTGGCTGTAAAGAAGAATGATGATACTGCTATTTTCTGTGCGCCGGCGACAATATTTATCTTGGCAGGAAAAGAATGTGAGGATATATTAGAAACTGGAGAAAAGACATTGCTATGTCTATCTGGTGGTTCCCAGGAAGAAGGACCCAATCAACTGATTCAACTTTTTTGCAGTGGATGGATCCGATCTGTCACTCGAGTATATGGCGCCATAATCAATTATGTTACAAGTAGGCCGACGTCACAATCATTATGTTTAATGACTGATGTATGTAGTTCCATCATGAACATTGAAAAGTCCGCCATGTGTACGAATTCTATGTCCTTGATGGATTTACTGTTTAATAAACATGCTATTGAATATTTTGAAACTAATTTGACTGGGCGCTGTTGCTTTCGTAGCTATATGTTTTACTGTTTTCTGAAGAATTCAACAACTTATTGTTATAGTTATCTTGAAATTGGGATTTCGGTATACAGAGTATATAAATTGATTCTAGCACGCGTACAAGGTGGGTGGAGCTTAGCTATGGGCGGGGCATAGCAAGACATGGACCCTCTATAAAGTGCCGAGGAATAAACCTCACCTGCTGCTGGTGTTATCACATTCTGTGTGTATATTTCCAGGTAAAGAAGTGATATGTGTTAGGGAATGATATGAATACAGATGCTCGGTGATGGCGTGTAATGGATGGCAACTTATTCTCGATAGAGATTGACCAATGGCATGCATCGTCTGAATAGACATTTCCTACATTAGCGTATTTTGGGGAAACACCTTCCCAGAATGCATCGCGCACACAAGGTCTGGCTCGTAATCGCGATAGCGGACGCGCAAATAGCATTATTTTGGTATTGCAATCAGATACAATGCACTTTATGCAGTTTATATGAAGAACTAATTTCATAATATTATTGAAGTTATACATCATTTGAAAGCTACGCTAATTTTCTATACGTTTCTGTACTCGTTGTTATAGTTTAAAAAAATTTAATGCAGTTGATTGTAATTTTAAAAAAGCCCGTATTGTCCACTTGATTTAATGAATCAAGGCATAATGGTGTATTCTTAATACGCAAATAATCCAGTGAAAGATTTACAAAAATATTAAAAGTAATGCATTAATGTTTCAGCAATTGAATGCGCTTTCCAATGATGTATGACTTAAATAATGTAATCAGTTTAGTTTATCATAGGAACGGTTTAAATTACGGTGCATTTTAGCGCAATAGTAACTCAACGCGGGTCAGCTGCTTGTTGATGGGGATGTCGAGGCATGAGATGCAGTGCTAGATGTAACGCAAGTATCCAGTTTTAGCTATGCCCCGCCTATCTCTAGCTAAGCTCCACCCACACTTCGATGCGTTGGGATCAATTTCCTGATCCTGATGGAATCCGTTCTAACGTATGGGGCGAGCTCGCCGATGTGATTTACAAGACTGCAACTGATATTTAATACATCTTGGTTGGGGAGTAAAACACCAAAAGCCTGGGCACTCACACATATAAAATAGATTTCAAAAAGGAAAGAATTTGGATTTAATCAAATATAGCCTGCTGAGTTTGATAAATGTCCTGTGTAAAGTAATTGGTCAGAGTCAGGGTTGTGGACCACATGCACGGATATAAGTTGTTTAGTAAGCAACAGGTTTGAGTTCATATCCGAGGTCTCAGGCATTGGACCTTTCAAGTTTATCTATCCATCATAGGACGTCATAATCAACTACGTGACTTGTGGGATGGCGTGATAATCAATGACGTCACGAACGCACACTTGATGACGTGCTAAGCGTTGTTGTACGACTTGTATGTCTTTACTTTGCTGTTGAATATTTTGAAACTAATTTCATAGGCCATAGGCAGCAACAGCACCCAATCAAATTAGTTTCAAAATAATAAACAGTTTAACTGTATAGTTTTCTGGAAATTGATAGTCATGGAGTTCAGGGATCGATCGATCCCAACACGGCGAAGTGTGAGTGGAGGTTAGCTAGAGATGGGCGGGGATAAGCTAACATGGATTCCTCCTTTGGCATTATGAATGGACATTAATAATTCGCAAATTGATTATGTACATGTCTTTGTCATCAAAATGAATACACTTGTACTTGGATATACTTATAATGACCATTATTTACCAGCCTCTTGATATATTTAAATTGTATTATTTCAAATTCCAATAATTATTTAGACCATTTTCAATTGTTCTGACCTGACGCGTGAGCAGCCATGCCGTCTCGATCATAATAGAATAATAACTGAATGAATGACCGCGTGAAGGTCGCCCGGGAGAAATCGGACACGGTAATCCGAGCCAGCACACGTCCAGTGTCATCGCCAGTAAAAACGCAGGCGAGATAACAGTTTGACGTTATGCAGGCGAGGTAACAAATTGGCACTATGCAGGCGAGGTAACAGTTTCGCGTTATGCAGGCGAGGGAACAAATTGGCCCTATGCAGGCGAGGTAACAGTTTCGCGTTATGCAGGCGAGGGAACAGTTTGACGTTATGCAGGCTAGGTAACAGTTTGACGTTATGCGGGCGAGGTAACAGTTTGTGGTATCTTGTGGAAACCGGATACAATATCGTCACACCGCGAGGAGTTCCAGTGGCACAGCATCGACCTTTCTGTCTACTGACAGTAAGCGGTCGGTCGTTGTCCTTTGCCGCACCCACCAGAGGTGAATAACTAATGGGCATTCGGCTGTTGTGCTAAAGAGCGAATGGCCTGACGTGTTGGGCACAAGACTTTCCATTGTATCCATCCCACATATGACATCATAATCAAGTACGTAACGTATAGAATGATATCGCTATCAATGACGCCATTATGACGTCATGAATGCCGTAGATAAGTACGTCACGAAAGCATAGTTGAAGACGGACTATGCGTTGTTGTACGAATTGTATGTTTTTACAATTTAATAAATAAGCCATAAGCAGCAACAGCATCCATTTAAATTAGTTACAAAATATTCAACAACTTACCTGTATAGTTTTCAGGAAATTGAGAATCGGGCCATTCGGAGATCGATCAATCCCAAAACGGCGAAGTGTGGGCTGGAGCTTAGCTAATGATGGGCGGGGCATAGCTAAAACTGGAAAGGTCCAATATCAGATTGTTCTGTTAGGGGCCGTGAAGATGATCCAGAGTGACCCCACAAAGTTGTCAACGTATATTGACAGATATGTCCCAAAGCTTCAGTTCCATCATCAGAGACGCGAGTTAGAAACTCTTATATGCAGACAACCATTTTAGAGCTACACTTGGCATTCTAAAATGCCCTTTTCAGGGCTATCTTGGCATGGTATAAATGGGGACTAGATGTTAACCAAAATCAAACAAAAAACAACAACGTGCACGTGTGTCGTTCGTATGTCGTCTATCAGTCGTTCGTACGCCGTCTCTCAGTCGTTCGTATGTCATCTATCAGTCGTTCGTATGTCGTCTATCAGTCGTTTGGTTGGCTACTGGGCTAGATACACATTAATATGTATCTGTAGGTGATTATTAGAATTAACAGTCAATATGTTTAACCCCTCTTGGTGCAGCGTGGTTAAACCTGCAAAATGGCACCTACAGTTCTCTTGAGTGATGTACATTTGCTGGCTAAGAGAAAAGTATTTTAGAAAATTTATCACTGGAATGACTGGCTCGGTAAGTTATTTTTTTTTAATTTCTGTGGCAAATTTACACACATTGTCTTCTCTAAATCGACATTTACTGAGTGAGAATTGTAAAATTTCTTTGAGATATCTAGAGCTTTAAAGAATTAATTTCTATAGGTAGTATTTTGAACGCTTTGAGGCGCTGTTGACACAAAAGAGGTTAGCTAATGATTTTTAGTTAGGACAGGTGTCTGTGTTTAGAAAATCAGTTATCTGTCGCCGGGTATTCGTCATTCAGGATCCTAGGCTGTTTCATCAGTATCCCATGCTTCGTCATTCAGGATCCTAGGCTGGTTCATTCAAGATCCTAGGCTAGTTCATTCAGGATCCTAGGCTGGTTCAGCAGTATCCTAGGCTGGTTCATTCAGGATCCTAGGCTGGTTCATTATGGATCCTAGGCTGGTTCTTCAGTATCCGAGGCGTCGTCATTCAGGATCCTAGACTGGTTCAGCAGTATCCTAGGCTTCGTCATTCAGGATCCTAGGCTGGTTCATTCTGGGTCCTAGGCTGGTTCTTCAGTATCCGAGGCGTCGTCATTCAGGATCCTAGACTGGTTCAGCAGTATCCTAGGCTTCGTCATTCAGGATCCTAGGCTGGTTCATTCAGGGTCCTAGGCTGGTTCAGCAGTATCTTCGGCTTCATCATTCAGGATCCTAGGCTGGTTCATTCAGGATCCTAGGCTTGGTCATTCAGGATCCTACGCTGGTTCACCAGTATTCTAGGCTTCATCATTCAGGATCCTAGGCTGGTTCATTCAAGATCCTAGGCTGGTTCATTCAGGATCCTAGTCTGGTTCAGCAGTATCCTAGGCTTCGTCATTCAGGATCCTAGGCTGTGTTCAGCAGTATCCTAGGCTTCGTCATTCAGGGTTCTAGGCTGGTTCATTCAGGATCCTAGGCTGGTTCAGCAGTATCCTGGGCTTCGTCATTCAGGATCCTAGGCTGTTTCAGCAGTGTCCTAGGCGTCGTCATTCAGAATCCTAGGCTGGTTCATTCAGGATCCTAGGCTGGTTCAACAGTATCCTAGGCTTCGTCATTTAGGATCATAGGCTGGTTCATTCAGGATCATAGGCTTTGTTATTCAGGATTCTAGGCTGGTTCAGCAGTATCCTAGGCTTCGTCATTCAGGATCCTAGGCTGGTTCATTCAGGATCCTAGGCGGGTTCATTCAGGCTCCCAGGCTGGTTCAGCAGTACCCTAGGCTTCGTCATTCAGGATCCTAGGCTGGTCCATTCAGGATCCTAGGCTGGTTCAGCACTATCCTAGGCTTCGTCATTCAGGATTCTAGGCTGGTTCATTCAGGATCCTAGGCTGGTTCATCAGTATCCGAGGCGTCGTCATTCAGGATCCTATGCTGGTTCATTCAGGATCGTAGGCCGGTTCAGCAGTATCCTAGGCTTCGTCAATCAGGATCCTAGGCTGGTTCATTCAGGATCCTAGGCTGGTTCAGCAGTATCTTCGGCTTCGTCATTCAGGATCCTAGACTGGTTCATTCAGGATCCTAGGCTTGGTCATTCAGGATCCTAGGCTGGCTAAGCAGTATCCTAGGCTTCATCATTCAGGATCCTAGGCTGGTTCATTCATGATCATAGGCTGGTTCATCAATATCCTAGGCTTCGTCATTCAGGATCCTAGGCTGGTTCATTCAGGTTCCTAAGCCAGTTCATTCAGGATCATAGGCTGGTTCAGCGATATCCTAGGCTTCGTCATTCAGGATTCTAGGCTAGGGTCAGAATTGTGAGTAAAATATCGATTGAGTTCAATCAATACTGACCTATTTCCCGTTGCATATCCCTAAGCTAGATTATCGATCATTGGTAGGAAACATTCATACATACGCAAATAGAGTGATCAATTTCTAGCTTTGTCCCACCCATTTCTAGCAATGCCCCAAGCATTTCTAGCTATACCTCACCCTCTTCTAGCTATAACACACCCACTTCTAGCTATGCCACACCCACTTCTAGCTATGCCTCACGCATTTCTCGTTGTCGTAACCATTTCTAGCTAAGCTTCGCCAACCATATCTGAACATATTTCAACAGTTTGAACCAGAATCGTTAACTATACCGGTAAGCTGTTGAATATTTTGGAATTAAATCGACTGCAAAATGTTGCACCCGATCAGAATTTTATTGAATTGTAAATTCAGACGGTTACTGACGGAGCCTTGCCACTTTTGTAACGCGTCTACGTCATCGGACCTATGCCATTTGATTGTGACGTCAGCTAACGAGAGACACATTTTTATTATGACGTCAGATACTTGAGTGACAGATCGGATTCATCCATTACGCGTATTCCTCTCTAAAGTCACTAGCTTTTCTGCGCACATAACTTCCGGCACCGGCTTAACAAGACCTTGTACAGACGTTAATAAACCTGCTTGACATGACAGGCATGTCGTGACACGTTACCTGAAACCTCTTCTTCGACATCTCTAGGGACAATGAACACCGCCTCAAGATAAAGTGCTTGTGCGTTAGTACGTACACGTGTGTGCGTGTATTCGCGTTGCTGAATACCGGATCTATTTGAGAAAGCATTGGGAAACAAAACATATTTGTAGAAGATAATATAATCGGCAAAGACATAATCAAACTCACAAAATACTTACTAAAACAGAAATATATAGATCTGTGGAGCAGAGAATAATAAGGCCAATCAACATCGCTAATGTTCTATAAAATAATGAAAGCAGAATTCCATCTCGAAAACTATTTAAAGTTACTCCCATATATCGTGACACAATAAGTCTTCTTCATTTCCGTTCCATCAAGCACCGACTCGCAATAGAAACACAAAGATGGATTGGTATCGAGAGAAACGAGCGTCTTTGCCTTAAGTGTAATGTAATAGAAGATGAAAATCACTTTCTGTTTAAATGTGGATGTGTGAGATCAGGAATCCTGTCGTGTACATGACTTCCTTGCAGTGTTTGCCCCTTGAACGCCTTCACAGACTGAGCAGATACTGCAAAACCCGGCAGGCTGTTCCAATGGTTGATTACTCTGTTGCTGGAGAACCGTTTCCTTGTATTGTATTGAAACTCTGCTTTTGTAGTTTAAATGAATGACCTCAGGTTCTGTCACATTTATCTGATGGGAGTAGCTGATCTTGGTCCACACTATATATTCCATGTGTATACTTGTACGTTTCAATTAATTCATCTCGCAGACGTCTGTACACCAGGTGTGGTAGCTTCAGAGACTGCAATCTATCTTGGTATGGCGGCTCTTAGAATCCTGGTACCATCTTAGTTGCGCGGCGCTGGACATATTCAAGGAGCTGTACATCTTTCTTATACCGGGGTCTCCACACGACGCTGCCATATTCCAAGTGAGGACGCACAAGACTCTTGTACAGTAGCATAACCGTTCCTGGATCAATAAAGTCAAATGACATGCCAACGATCCTGTTAGCCTTGTTAGCTGCTATCGCAGTATGCTGATTAACCTTGGGTGAATTATCTATATAAACACCCAGATCTTTCTCGCAGCGCGTTTCCTCTATGGTAACAGCTTGCCCACCCTCTTGCATGCTGTATTGTAGCTTAGGGTTGAACCGGCCAAGGTGCATTAGCTTACACTTGCTTGCGTTGAATCTCATCTGCCATAGGTCTGCCCAGTCAAGCTATTTAGGTCTCTCTGGTGTTGGTCGTGGTCAGCACTAGAATCAATCTTTGTGAACAATTTGGTGTCGTCAGCGAAGGGCTTAATCATACTCTCTACTTCTCCTGGCATGTTGTTGACGAAGCATATGAACCGGACAGGTCCACTAGATTATTCAAGCCAAAATAATGAAGAAAAGACTCGTAGTCTATTGTAAATATGCAACAAACCAATGCTTGTCAAACGCTGTAAATTTCTACCACCGTCCAAGAAAACATTTCCTACCACTGTTGCTACTGATACTGCCCATTTCTACCAATGTCCCGCCCACGCTTTGCCAGTGTTGTGTGTGATTGATTGGACCATGAATTCCCAGAATCCAAATATCAACGTAACTATAAAAGGTAAGCTGCTGAATATTTTGAAACTAATTTGATTGGGTATTATTGCTGCCTATGACAGCGAACAGCGCCCGGTCAAATTAGTTTCAAAATATTCAACATACAATTTATTTAATAGTGAAGACAATCCAACTCCTTTTGTACACTTGACAGACTATTCAATGTTCATAACGGAGTCATAATACGTCAGTCATTACCCCTTATGATTGAGAAGTCAGCCTACATGTTACGTACTTGATTATGACATCATACACCTGAGTAACAGATCGCATTTATCCATTTTCACATTGCTCTCTCAGTAGGACGTAGATTAGCGGGCCATTATGGTGTTGAATATTTTGAAACAGCACCCAGTCAAATTAGTTACAAAATATTCAACAGCTTACCTGTATAGTTTTCATTGATAGTTCGGGCATTTGTGGATCGATCAATCCCAACACGGCGAAATGTGGGTGGAGCTTAGTTAGAGATGGGCGTGGCATAACTAAAAATTGAAAGGTGCATTGGAGGAAGAGTAGGATCTTGTCGCCTCAAGTTTACAGTTCACCCGACATTGTAGCAGGAAAATACTGAATTCTAGTCCTCCTGGAAGCTGTGGATTCATGGCTCTAACATTTCCATCAAAATCAATATGTACTTACCTCATAGCAACAAGACCTCAATGGACCATTCCTGTTTATCCATCCATCATATTGTAGATATCCGGATTCGGATCTGGGGATTTTTGAGGAAGTAGCTAGCCTCAAGATCGTCGGTTCCTGTCTTGAATATTATTTGCATATGACCTCTTGACCTGGCGAGCCTGAAGTCCAAATCTTTTATTAATCTTATGTTAAATCTCTTTTTAGTAATCTTTTGGATAAATCCATCTCAGTTATAAATATTTCCTACGTCATGACAACGTCATCGTGATTTATATATATATTATTTATGAGAAACCGTTTACGTGATATATGTGTGTGGGCGTGTGTACGTGTATGTGTGCGTTTGAACATATACGCATTTAGATTGAAGTTTGGACCTTGTTTTAGTTATGTAATAAATATCATGTATATAGATAGATGAGGAGGATGATCTAGTCAGGAGCACGCGCTATGTTAACCATTTACGCTGTGTGTTGGAATTCGATATACGTGTAAGTTATGAATAAAGGACGGACGAACAGACCAGAAGGAAGGATAGAAGTAGAAGGAAGAATGAACATTTACTTTAGCAGTGGCGCGGGTCTATAGTGAAGACAGCAAGTGCCAATGCTAATTAGTGCAGCGTGAATGAAATGAAATAAATGAAAGAATTACTTACTGTTTAACAGCAGCATAGGCGAATTATGTTGAATACAATCCGTCACAACAACTGCAAACTTTCGTAACAACAAACGCAAACTATTTGTTAATACGTAACAACGACTGCAAACTATTGTACTTTCAAAGGCTAAACACATTTCATGATGGTGTTATAGAATTTATACAAAATCCAAGCATGGTTAGCTAGGCCTGTATGTAATACTGGTTTTGTATCACTAAATGAACTTTGATGCTACGTATATTAGTGGTGGTATATAAAACGCGGCTGATGATTGACTGCTTCGATGCTGGATTGTTTTAGGGACAATTGTGGCTATTTAAGCAGTCAATGCTCAGCAGCGTTCAGCGAGAAATGATTATTTTGAGAACTTTATGACTGGAAATATCTTGAATAGAGGCAGTGGTTAAATGACCGGTTTGCTAGTATGATGGAACTTTATCAGGTGCTACTGACTCATGTGCTGCGTGGGCTACGGATTTTTCCGTGACAAGATCCGCAGTACGTGCTAGGCCAGAGATCACTGAATGATGAGGCCCTGTGGTGCTGCGACCGTCATGTTACCAAAGCCTAAATAGACAAACCATGTATGAGCGAATCCTAGAGATTCAGATAGAAGTCTGTGACCGACTTGTCAGGCTAAACCATAACATGAAACTATGCTTGGAATCACAACATCGTGACGTCAGTGTTGAGCAATATCAACAACATGTTGTGATATATCCTTCAAATCGGGTCCAGTGAGAACGAGCTAGAACTAGTCGAACACACGCGTCTTCAGGAGAGTTTGTGGGGATTCTATTGGGTGAGCAACTCTTTTGCCCTTGCTGTGTAACGTTATTTAGGAACGTCCTTTTATACTATATAAGACAATGATAACCTTGTTCTTGATGACTCAGTCATCCGATGATCCTGAACCTCAGAAATACTTTGATATAGAATCTGTTCAGATATAAGTAGTCTTTTATTATTGCAAAGTTATTATCTGCTATAGGAGATAGATAGATTTATCTTTGTACGATATTATAAGGTCATCAATTACTACCTTATTCCTAAATTCATTGTTGCAAGTTTTCTTAAAGTTACTTCAGTTTTCTTATACGAACGTGTTTCTAGTCTTTATAATTCTAAGGAAGTTCACGTCTTTCTTCCGAACCTAAAGAATCTTTGAGTCAGATTGTCCCGTTTTATCTGTAAGTCAAGTTCTTGTAGAAGGTGAAAAATCTTCAATATGACGTCATAGTCAATTACCTGACATGGAGGATGACGTTATAATGAATGACGTAGATGCGCGGAAACACGGAAATAAATAGTACCAAGTTGTAATTTTCAGTGAAGTTTCATTTTATCTTTAGAAACAACATACCAAAAGTCCCTGAGTTTCATGTGCATGCCAAAGATACAGCAGGCATCAATGTATAATACATAATTATACAAGTTCAAACATAGAGGCGGACAAAGGGCTGTGGAACTTCGTCCCTATACCACCACCTCAGTCAGCGAGCCATTCTGCTATTGCTTCTTCTCCTAGTGATACTATGACTGCTGCTGATGCTGCGGCTGCTGCTAATGCTGCTAATGCTGCGACTGCCGCTGTTTCATTAACCGTGTTTATAATAACCTTCATCATTCACATTGTAATTGCCATCTGAACACGGTGTGTCGTCGTCACGCGAACAGAAGTAAGCCAGATTGGACTAATTAAGCTTTACCACAATATCACATTCTGTCTGTTTTTTTCCAAAAGGCTTTCCACCTGCCGACGTGCCATCGTCCCTGTTCATCATTTGTCAATCTGGACAAGAAGGTTTCCCATATCCGCTTCGGATGGAGACAGTAAATGACGTGAGAACGGCCGTTAATTCCCCGGTCATCAGGAAGGTCAATAGATAAATGTATTCAAACCATTGTTAGCTGTAGTAGCGTGGACAAACGCACGGCTCGACATCCGTCACACGCGCGTGACAGCAGATGATTTTTCAGCCATATGACTTATACTCATAGGCGTTTGTGGCATTTAGGTTGGTTGTTTAGTGGTAGAGTTAAAGACATCACTTGGTGATGATAAGTGAGTTAATTAATTGACCTTTCCATTTTAGTTATGCCCCGCCCATCACTTAGCTAAGCTCCACCCACACCTAGCCGTGTTGGGATTGTTCGATCAACTCTTTTGCCCTTGTTGTGTAACGTTGTTTAGGAACGTCCTTTTATACTATATAAGTCACTGATAACATTGTTCTAGATGACTCAGTCATCCGATGATCCTGAACCTCAGAAATACTTTGATATAGAATCTGTTCAGATATAAGTAGTCTTTTATTATTGCAAAGTTATTATCTGCTATAGGAGATCCCCGCATGTCCTAACTATCAATTTCCTGAAAACTATAGAGGGAAGCTGTTGAATATTTTGTAACTAATTTGACTGGGCGCTGTTGCTGCCTATGGCAGAAACAGCGCCCAGTCAAATTAGTTTCAAAATATTCAACAGAATATTTATTAAATAGTAAAGACATACAATTTGTACAACAACGCTTAGACCGTCTTCAAATATGCGTTCGTGACGTACCTATCGACGTCATTCATTATGATGTCATTCCACACATTACGTAGTTAATTATGACGTCATATGATGTGTGGATACTCTGGAAAGGTGAATGAATTGTCTTGGAGCGAGTGCAGATCGTGCAATATTAACCATTGCACATTGGTTATGACCAAATACTGTGGCTGCATGAGAAATGTCCATTTACACGGACTATATTGAATCGCTCATGATATCATGATTATTACGTCATCATACACGCCACGATTATGACGTCATATGATGGATGTATAAACTTGGAAATGTCCATTCGTACACTTCATGGATGACATTTCCATATTAATGGCGGACCAATGGTTGTGATGTCAGCCTACATGTGACGTAATTGATTATGAGGTCAGATAATTGTATTATATTCATCGTATATCGCGCTATCGCTGGTAGAACCTTTTAGTAGTAGTGTCGGGATTAAAATGATACCACCTCCCTAAACTGGATTTCCATTTAGACAAATGGCCATGGCCATGGCCATGGCCAAGAATATAAAACTCCCGTGCGGACCCCACTGTCTGGGAGAACCTCCTCAGGATACCGGCCAGTGGCCGGCCTTTCTTATTCTGACCGGTATCCTGAGGAGGTTTTTCTATCTGTGGGACACTTTTCTACCTATCCTACCTATCCTACCCCTCCTATCCTACCTATCCTACCCCACCTATCTCCTACCCCGCCCTGTTGCTATTCCAGCAGGCTGGTGTGTGTGTGTGTGTGTGTGTGTGTGTGTGTGTGTGTGTGTGTGTGTGTGTGTGTGTGTGTGTGTGTGTGTGTGTGTGTGTGTGTGTGTGTGTGTGTGTGTGTGTGTGTGTGTGTGTGTGTGTATGTGTGTGTGTGTGTGTGTGTGTGTGTGTGTGTGCGCGTGCGCGTGCGTGTGCGTGTGCGTGTGCGTGTGTGTGGTGTGGTGTGGTGTGGTGTGTGTGTGTGTGTGTGTCTGTGGTGCTTTTACCCTGCACTGTGGAGTGTCGCACAGTGGGGCTTTATCTAACCTGGTCATATTACCCCGGCCTAGCATCTTAGAGGTCTTTTGAGCGGATTTGAATCCCAGTTTGCAGCCTGGGAATCCTATGCAATACTCTATTGATTGACCCACCACAACACTACTAAAATCTCGCCTCTTAGTAATCTTATCTCTGAGCATGAGTATTGCGGTTACTGCGCTTATCAGTCTGACGTCACTTCGAGATAATGCAGTAACAGCAATGAGAACACATAACTTATCAGCTATAATTACTAATGCATACATGGCCGCGGTAGCTAAGGCGTGAGATCCTTGTTTTGTGTTTATTAGCAAACTTAAAATCACAGGTTCAAATCTCGCTATTACCATTTGTGGATAACTCGGCCATTTCTGGCCCGATTTTAAAATGGTAAACAGTTTTGAAATTCTCGCTTCATTCCGGTCCTGATCGGTGCCAAGAACGCCGAAAATGAAGTGATTTCTCGGTACAATATAAGCATACACTCTCATATTACTGACACGTGGATCTGATGCATGCGCATGCATGCTATGCGTTAGTAGTGTCGTGGTCAAAATGATTCCACCTGGATTTCCATTTAGACAAATGAGCCCCACCGCCCTCTCAATCCCTGGGGGGGGGGGCTGAACGCCCATTTAGAGACAAGCCTCCACAGTGATATACACCACTGATCGCCATCAACCACAGGGCCGGCCTCTCTCTATTCTGTGTAGGCTCAGATAAACACGTAGTCTCTGCCAGAGTTGCATCAGCATGAGGGGACCACCCACCTGGGAGGAGGCTAAAGTGATTAGCATGTGAACCATGGCAGACTCTGACATGTTCACATGTTACGCAAAGATTCTGATGCTGAGCAGGGGTCTCCAGCAGACAACAACGGCCTACCTTCTCCATCCCATAGAAGTGGTAGAGAGACTCGATCCCTTTACATGGGTGAAAGCGGTCGTAAATGTTTCTCCGCAAGGGGTCGACCCAAGGATTGTACTGGGGGTCATCCCGGAAGTGGGCTCACATGGCATCCTATATCATGGCAGTCTCACCGCCCTGTGCCACTGCTGTAGACGCCAGCACGAGCAGTATGATGAGAATCATGGCTATATATGAAGAGTTAAACTGAACAGAGTGAACCCCTCGAGAAATATCTGTGCCAGCTCGAGCCCTGTTCCATCCGGATCGATAGTGATCTTCATCCCCTCAAGGGCAGGGGCTAGCTGCTTCACTCTGCCTCCAGCTAAAAAACGTAGCTATAGGACTATATGAGTCGGTTGTGGGCTGATGAGTCCGACTCGCTGAAGCAGTTTAACAGCACCCTTGACTTTGGAGACATGTGACACACCATCTACGCATATGGTGCCCTCCTGGAGGTTAACAGCTTCTTCTGGTCCATCGAATGGATGATGCAGCAGGAGCTTTCCACCTGTAACCCCGATCCTGTGACCCACCCTCGTCAGGGAGACACCTTCACCTATGTAGGTGAGGAAGGATGATCCCCGATTGTAGAGCTTTCTAACTGTCCCATCCTTTTTCACAGCAGTGGAGAGGGGAGTAACCTCTATGTCAATGACTGCTGGAGGCCTATATAGGGGCAACCATGTTTGCCAGTCACCCCCAGGTCCAGCGCGGTACCACACTTCATTCTTCTCAAATATGAACTGCAGACTTTTTGCCAGGGCCAATAGCAGGCCATCATGGGCAATCGGCGGGGCACCGCTCGAATAGGGTTTGCCCAGATGAAAGCTGAGGTCGTTATTTAGGGTGTTGATGTCTGCCACCTCTGTATCCGAGAACTCAATCAACAGCTCGAGGATGTACTTCTTCTTCGGGAAATCGTACCGAAACACGATCTTGTGGCCATATATGTTGTGACCCAGGCACTCCTTCGACACATCCTTGAGGTCTGTGAGCAGCTCCACCCCATCACCACCAATGGGGTGGAGGGAGAATGCCTTTGAGCTTGCTTTGCACTGTAGGGTGAATCACTTGCCATCGCTTTCTTCTACCTTGGCAGCATCAACTGCGTACACATCTGCCAGGTCAGCAAGACCAGTTGGGTGAGCAAATATGGGTTCCGTAGCACGCTATAGGAGGGGTTTAAACAAGACATATAACCATGCCGATTGTCCGCCTGCTGCTCTCCGGTGGTGAGAACGTAATCTCGCCCTCTCTAGAGGGGAGACGGGTGGTACAGTACCATGTAGAATGGGTCCTCTTCGAGGTGCCCAAGCGGGGCACAACATACATACTCGCCAATGTGCTACATCAACCTCCGCGCAGTGCACATAGCAGCTTACTGGTAGAAGTCGGCTGGGACGGGATAGAGTATCTCCCAGGTGCCAACAGCAACCTATGGAAAGCTATCAGTCCTAGCCTGTTCACACCTGTAAATCACCTGTTTGACAGCCCCTCCATTAACATATATGCCAGCATGGATGGGATATTGGATGCCCATTTAGAGTTTACACTCTTATTACTCATTGACCTGTCATGATATGACACCAGGAATATCTGATCTTTGCCGAGATCATGAAGAGCCTGCTACAGAATTACCACTTCATGACCCCTGCACAGATAAAGGCCTTAAACAGATGCTCGCACTGCAACAAGAATGAGAGCGACTACAGCGGGAGAGCTGGTATCAATGGAACGCGAGCCTTGCAAGGAGGCAAAGGAACAGTAAAGGTTCCCGATACTGGCAGGCCCTCCTGGAGGAGAGTAAGCGGGACAATGTCTTCACATACGATGATGAGCCAGCTCTGGCGGAGAACGCGGATGATGCAGCAGAGATCACGGACGAGGATGAGCCAGAGAGTAAGTGGGACGATGAGCCAGATGTCTTCACATACGACGATGAGCCGGGTGTCTTCACAGACGAGGATGAGCCAGATGTCATACAGTGGGAAGAGGAGATGGCGCATAAGTGTAAGACCAAGAAAGCCATCCAGTGGCGGACCTACTATCTTGGTCATAAGGTGAAGCTCTAGATGTCACGTTTCAGAAAGCTATTGAGAGAGTGATGGATGTCTTGAAACCAGCAAGCTGGCATGGTTCACCAGGCTCTCCAAAATGTACCCCTCTAAGACTCATGAGCAGACTCTGCATGTGATGCAGGTTTAATCTCCAGGTATACTATGGCAAAATCAGAGTGGCAGAAGCAACCAGAAATATACCCCTCCATGATGGCTGACGAGGGCGGTACCATCCACAGCTGGCGACTCCAGCAGATAGATACCATCAGACAGAATCTCGGCATGAGGCAGAAAAGTACAGAAGAACGCGCAGGCGATATAAGACAGCCTACAACGTCCTCGCGCATACAACCACTGCTGCAGGTGTGATTGGAGCCGGTCCTGTAGTGGCAGCTGTGACCACTCTCGCTACAGGGGTGGGGGCCAGCACCGCATCCCGCTAGGTGGTGTGGCACTAGCCGCCACTGTCTTGGCCACAGGCTTGGGGGTGGCACAGCGGCAGATCACAATAAGGCTGGAGAAGCATGCTAATATGTGGCACTGGCACAGAGTATGCTACGGACTATCGACGAGTCTGTCAGCAAAGCTCTCGAGGATGGCCATGTCACTGATGAAGAGTGCCACAATATATTGAAGGTCCAAGCCATGTATCGCACGGAGAAACCTAAAGTGCGACAGCAATACCTCAAAGGCTCCAGTGGGTGGGTTGATGTGAAGGAGCTAAAAAACGAGATGTTACGGCGAGGTCGCCTCACTGGTCTCTGGTGTCGAGATGGCTACAAATAGTGTGCTGCCTGTACGGTAGCTTTAAGAACACCAGTATAGATGGCCTTCCCACTGAACCTCACGACAGTCATCCGGAGCCAACCGCCCCTCCTGGGTACACCCTTGACTGGCCTGAGAGGTCTACTGGATGATATACCAGAGCTAACACCGTTCTCCATCACAGTTGATGGACGGTCCCGAACCAGCTTCTCTGTCAACCCATGACCGATAACCAACCGCCCCATCACCATCAAGGATGCGAAGCAAGCTCATACTTGGATGGCTGCTCCAAGCCTCTCATACTGGAATCAGCAGCTGAACTTTGCCGTGTGGTGTGCCACGACAGGGTGTGGAGTAAGTTCCACCCAGCTTCACTCCTATTCTGGTACTCCTGAAGCTGGGCTCATCACCAGCTGTCTCAAATTCCACGTGTACTTCACGGTGTGATGAATCCTCCATGAGCTGGGTGCAAGCCTCCCTGATACAAACGCCTTCGACCCACAGCTCAACAGTCATAGCGTCTCAGCGGCCAGCAGACTACAGAGAGAGTTCAGTGCTCACCCAGACTATCGGTGGCATGGTGGTGACAACAGTGGTCATGGGGTTATGTACGGTTACCCGCAAATATGCACATCACTGGCTTGCAGCAGGACTATCCAGATGTGTGGAAGTACTTTGTCCGACACACCACCTCAGGCCTCACACTGGCAGGGATCATTCGGATCAACCGGTCGCTGGAAGCACTGTGCTACTGTCTCCTTACGGCACAGACCCAACTGTTGCTTTCCATAGATGGTGTCAGCGGAGCAGAGGTCCAGGCCATGTTCATCAGTCTCATTGAGGATATGATCATCGTAGCAGACCCCAGTAGTCTTATTGTTAAGTTCAAGCAGGGGTTGCAGAAGGCCCGTGGCATACTTGAATTTGCTATTTCGCCACACCTACGGTTGATTCCAAGCAACACGATCGTGAACATCGAGGACCTCCAAGTCAGGGGCTATAACAACATGATGGTCGAGGGGAGTTCCCCGGTGTTCACTTTGGCTTCAACACTGCCATCAATGCACCCACGCGTAGTACCCGCCATCCAGTCGTTCCGACCCTGACACTGCAGCCAGTCGACACGGCAGCTACAGGCACCCCGACACTGCAGCCAGTCGACACGACACTGCTTCCCATGGTAGCTCTATGTGTGGTGTCAGGCCTAGCTATCGTGGTGCTCGGCATCAGCCTCCTCCGCCGCCAGCAAATCAACTATAAGACGTTCCTGACTCTCTACAGTATAAGTGGGGACCATGGTGAGCCACTGAACCAGCTTGCCATGCCCTACAGCCCATATACCCGCTGTCAACATGCACATCCAAGGGCTGGAGGGTTCGGCAGTGCATCCTTTTTCCAGCTTGTGGTATCGCAGAGCCTTGTTCAGCTCTGTGTCTGGTGAGGCCATGGCGGTCTGCAACTGCTGGAACACATCTGACAGATACTCCCGATCCTTGTAGAAACATTTAGCTCGCAAGAGCTGCTCGATGATACTCCCGCCCATGATACGGTATTCGAGGAAGCAGATCTGTCCTTTGCTAAATCCTAGATAGAGCTTCACAGCTGTCAGCTCCTCAGTCAGCTCAGCACTGGAGAGCTGAGCGAGCTCATCTGGTGTCTTCTTCTTGTAGTCGACAGTAGCCCAGCCGATGCTGGCCAGGTGGTGCTGATCATTGCCCCGTCAGGACATGGGAAAAACATCTTGCTGCAGGCTCTCCTGCCCGAACATCTACACTCTCAATACATCCTTCTGGTGTCTGACTCCGCCGCTGAGGTGGTTGACAGTAATGATCAATGGTACAATGGCCCAATCACCAAGATGCAGAACCACTTGTTCTAGTTATCGATGACCCTGCAATGGACCAGAAGATAGTCACCTACCTCAGCAACATCACCAGGGGAATTCGGCACACAAAGATAACTGTCCTCATCCTCGTTCAGAAGTACACCCGCGAGATCTCACCAGACATCCGCCACAATGCCCGGTGGCTATACTTCAGCTCCAGGTGTGGACGTGCCCTGCTCGAGACCATATACGACAGCCTAACCCTCAAGGAGACCAAAGGGGACTTTATCGCAGGTGTACAGAGGGCAGCTGAGCTGTACCGCTTCATCTTCAGCAACAAGGAGACAGGTGAGCTGTCACACTTCAAGCCATCTCTGGAAAAGGCACAGAACTTCACCTACAAGCTGAATCCAGCCAGCAAACTAGCCTGCTCTACGCGTCATCGCTGACAGACTGTCACAGCTGCCGCAACATTTTCCATTCATCAGAAGGATGCATGGTCTCTGCTACTTCGTCCGCAATCTCCGCTACTTCGTCAGATGCTTGAGAACCTTCATCAGAACCTACTTCGTCAGATGCTTGAGAACCTTCGTCAGAAGCTACTTCGTCAGAGGCTACTTCGGCAGGTCCGTACTGTTGCTTAAACTCTAACCACTGAGGGTCATCTTTTGGGATTCTCTTCATCTGGTTCTTCTCACGATAGACCCACTTTAGCCATCTGCGCTTAGCATCTGACTTGTGAGGGGATTTGATGAGGATGTCCTGGTAGTTATCTGGGAATTTTGTAAATGCGGCCAGATCACTGGCCAATCTCCTGTGTCCTTTTTCGTTGAAGATGTGCTCAACAGCCTCCTTGGGGCCAACAGTGACCCCTCCTGAGTACCTTCTGCGTGACCGGTTCCTGGCTCTCTGCTACAGCGGCACTGACCTCCTTCCTGAAGCAGTTATTTGCTCCAGACTGGAGTCTATCCAGCATCTCTCGCTCTTCCTGGCTATGGAGGCTAAATATGGCAGCCCACTTCCCGACCGTTAGTAAATCTTTGGGGTCGACTCTCGCCTTTTGGAGAGGTAGAATAACAGGAATGTTGGTTGGTGCAATGGGTAGGTTGCGTAGTACCTTGCTCTGGGTGCTGTCAAACTTCCGGTAGAGTATCCGAGTCAGGAGTTCATTTGTACTCCGAGCTCATGCTCCTTCCTCTATGGTGGCCAGTATCTCCGCATCAGACAGAGGTGTGACCTTGGCTTGCTCATGGATAATGTTGATGTCGCGAAGCAGTTCTCAGACCATGTCACGGTGGGACAGTGCACGCCGTGGCTGTGACTGTCATGCCGACTTGTCCTGCTGCCTATAGACACTCTGCTGGAGAACTTTACCAAACATGGTAGCCGTTTAACCCCTCTATATACCCAGACCGTAAACATGCTGCAGTATGTGCAACATCCAGATGGGGCCATTGAACCCGCGATATTGCACTGCACTGATCCACGGAAGGACTGCCTGATGGTCATTCCACCACGTATACACGATGAGAACCCATTGTCCACTGCTGGGAAGTACATTGACTTTGCAATCTCAGCACAGATCCACGAGATCAAGAGCATGACACACGAGTTCAAAGCTTCAGAGCACACTAGAACAGACAGTAGAGCTCCCGCAGGTTCTGAACTGGTGGGCGATCATGCAGAGCAACAGCACGGTGGACACCACCTATGTGAACGATGAGTACAGAGTCCTAGGTCCGCCGGCTTATGGCCCAACCTTCTAAGCGAATGGAAAGGGGTTCTACGCTGTAATGTACGATGAGGGGTTCATGGAATTCGAACTACGGGCAGGTGTCGAGAAGCTCGTGGCAGTTCCACTCTTAACCCTCCTCGAGAACACACACGTGAATCCGGCTGCCATGCAGGATAGGCGGTTCTTCAGGGTGTACATTGAGCAGCTCGCAGATGCGGCGATGAATGCTCCAAGACTTCATGTCTGGCATGACAAGAATGACCAGGAGCTGAAGCAAACGGGTTCCAAACAGCGAACCATGCATGTGGAGCGAGAACACCAGCAGGTCCAAGCCACAGCTAACCAACAGGTAGAGCTGACATTGCATCATGGTGCATCGGACTGTGTCGCTGTTGCGGTCCTGATTCAGAAGGGAGGAGCCATCCAGCATGTGAATAAGTTAGACGACTTCAAGCCTGTGATTGCGGGGACCAATGTTCTTGGTGAAGTATGTGAGCTGGCTGATTGCCAACTCTACAGACAGAAAACTAAGTCATATGCACTTCTGTGCCTAACCAGTGGAAGTGAGGACCTCGAGTCGGCACTCGATGGCCATCACCACCTCGGAGGCAGGAATATCCCACCTAATCAGGGCAACCGGCTCGGCTTCAACATCAGAAACCTCATAGCTGGGACTTGCTCATTAGGTGTGATGGTACTTTGCTTTGGCTATGCTAAGGTATGCATGTGGAACACATCAGCTATTAAGCTTGAGCGTGCGTAGAACACGACTTCTGTCATCACCGCGACAGCTGCCACCACTACTATAAGCTCTGCTGTCTTCTGACCTGTCGATGCTTCATAGTCGAGCATTGGCTCAGATACAGCCTCGTAGTACTCATCTAGACTCTCATCTGCTTCTTTGAGGTTCTGGTTGGCCTGAGCTCGGAGTTGTCGTCGGCGTGCCTCCCTCTGGTGCATATGCTCGAGTGCTTTGCTGTGCTCAAACTTCTCCTTAGACGGCTTCTCCATTGCCTGGTTATGACGCGCACGCTCGACCTCTGCCACCTTCTTGTCCGCGAAGCTGAGTTCCCAGTTCACTAAGGCAAACATGCCCGCATTCAAGATTGCGGAGGCCATACTATAGACTACAGTTTAAAGCTACTATATAACTGCCCCAGCGATGCGATGTATGAACCAGAGGCTGATCCAGGCGAGGATACAGATGACGAGGACTATGAGGAGGACTATGATGAGGAGGACGATGCAGATGACTAAGATGTAGCAGAGACCACGGGTGAGTATGATGATGTAGCAGAGACTGCGCCTGAATCCCGCAAGCTAGTACACAGAGCAAAATGAATCTATCGCACTTACGTAAAAGGTTCTATCAGTCCGCTGGCAGCAGTTGGTGCTCTGATCGCTCTGTTCACAATGAAGCTGGCGAGACGGTCCGCAAGATCACCAACATTGCTCTCCACGGGTGGAGAAAATTTCTGAAGCCATACCAGCCATCGCCTCATGAGTAGGTACGTTCTTCGGAGTCGCAGGCCCTTGGCTACCGTACATTGCCATAGCGCTCGCGGCCATCTGGACCACCGAACATTTAAGCCATACTATATAAGGATGGCGTCTCGGTAGGACCTGGTCAAGGCCCTTAACTTCCGAGGGTTGGTTGATAAACTACTGTTCAGTGAGGATCCAGCAGAGATTAGACGCCAGTGTATGGAGGTGTTTGAGGAGGTCTTCATTGATGGTCGAATGAATGACGGACGTCTGTTCATCTGTTTAGAGTTCACCCAGGCCTTGCGTGACAGGACGGGAGTGGAAGTCTCTGTAGAATCAGTCTTGTCTAGGAGTGCTTTGAAGTCGTAAACTATGAAGTGTGGGTATGGGACAGTCCGAACTCGTTTAGGGACGCTTGGGCAGCATTTTATACAGCACTCCCACTGTACCACAAGCATGCATCCAGATGATCTCAGCTTCTCCTCTCTTAGGACTATCTTGCAGTATCTTTGTTTGGCATCCTCACCTCGCTGGTGTTGTGGACACCCATGCCAGTGACAGCCATGGAACTGGTAAACGGTGTTGGTGGTCGGACCATAACCATTTACGGGAGCACCCTCAATCCAACGCTCATCACCGTGCCCACATTCTACATGGTGTATGTGTACGCCTCTGTTTCTCGACTCATACTCGATCCAACGAGTAGCCGCTGAACTGGATGGTTGGAGTGGATAGAAGGCTTTCTCATACACAGACTGTGGCGCCTCAACCTTCTTGACAGGACACACGATTTTTGTTTTGCCACCTGTACAGTATCAGCGTGGCAGTGAGGATTGCATGCCTGTGTAAACTTCTGCTGACAGTGACTGCAGACTAGTGTATGTGCCAGCTTGGAGATGTTCTTGATGTAGAAGGCATGGTGGTCCCACACTCCGATGGTCATGGTGTCACGGTAGTGAGCTGCTTGCCTGATCATGTGCCAGGTGCCCTCTTCAGTTGGTTCATACACGCGAATCCCTATCCTGGCGAAGAACTCTACCTTGTCCAGCTGATCCAGCGAGGTCTTGCAGACATCAGGTACTGTCTTGCAACTGTGTGGCAAGCTCTCATGCAGGAGCCGTACTTCTATCAGCTCTCGCTCCTCGGTGGACTGCTAGACATCTCCAGAGACACATGTTGTCCCTGTAGGTGTTGAGGGCAGTCATACTCTTCTTCTGTCGTAGCCAGTCTGGGAGGGGGCCTGTCCCAAGCAGAGGTTGGCAGTCGATGACAGCCCTGACCTCAACGTTGATTTATCGAACGAAAGTCCACTTGGTGTTGGGCCGATCGATATTGTCTGTGTTAAGGCGGGCTTGCTCTCTTGCTGCCACCCAGTCCTGAGCTGCTCCTATCGTGTTCAGCCACGGGCTCCCTGAAGCATTCTTGTGGAAGAGCATCACCCTACCATCGTCGATTTAACGGATGTGATAGGTATGGGTGTAGCGGAGGTAGAAGGCGTTCTGGACAGTCTGCTGGATCTTTTGCATGATCTGGCCTGTGAGGTTTCCTTCTAGACCTCTGAAGAATGTCCAGCATACTGACCGGCGTCCTCTATCCTCTGTCTCCCTTTCGCTGCGACGCTGGTCGAGAATGTGTTCGCCTTCTCGCCTTATGCTCCGGGCTAAGGGTTCAGACCTCAGCCCCTTTATGCTCCGGGCTGGTTTCAAACCTTGGCATCACTTAGCGATCCTGCATTGGTGAGTGAAGCGCTCCTGTGGATGTGCCGCCATCCACCTCTCTACAGTCTTGGCTCGCAAGCTAGCAGTCACCTCCTCGTCCAACTGACGAAGCTCACGTATCTGCTGCACTTTCTTGTGGGGATTCCAAGCATCATCTTTAGTAAGCGCTGGAAACCTTCCCGTCTTCATTGCTCAGGAGAGTCGCTTTTGCCACTCCTCGGCATGTACCTGTCCGATCATCTGGAGCAGGTCAGCTTTCTTGGCCTTAGAGTAGCCTCTAAGGCCGAATTGCTTTGCAATAGCGCGAAGCTGTGCAACAGTAATCATGGTGTATATCCCTGTGGATGCCTGTCTCCAAATTGGAATTCAGACCCTATTATGTGTGGCGATAAGTACCTGTTGATGGTGTATATCCCTGTAGATGCCTGTCTCTAAATGGGCGTTCAGACCCTATTATGTGTGGCGATCAGTACTTCTGGGTGGTGTATATCCCTGTGGATGCCTGTCTCTAAATGGGCGTTCATATGTGTGTGGGGAGGCGGTGTGATGCATGCCCCATGGATAGGATAGTACGAGCGTAAGAATGCATAGCATGCATGCACACACATCAGATCCATGTGTCAGTATTGTGAGAGAAAGTATGCTTATGTTGTACCGAGAAATCACTTCATTCTCGGCGTTCTTGGCACCGATTAGGACCGGAATAAAGCGAGAATTTTAAAACTGTTTACCATTTTAAAATCGGACCACCAGAAATGGCCGGGTTATCCACAAATGGTATTAGCGAGATTTGAACCTGTGATTTTAAGTTTGCTAATAAACACAAAACAAGGATCTAACGCCTTAACTACCTCGGCTATGTATGCATTAGTAATTATAGCTGATAAGTTATGTGTTCTCATTGCTGTTACTGTGTTATCTCGATGTGACGTCAAACCGCAATACTCACGCTCAGAGATAAGATTACTAAGGGGCGAGATTTTAGTAGCGTTGCGGTGGGTCAATTAATAGAGTATTGCATAGGATTCCCAGGCTGCAGACTGGGGTTCAAATCCGCTCAAAAGACCTCGCTAGGACTTACCTGAAATTTCGAAACTAGGTAAGACACTAGGCCGGGGTAATATGACCAGGTTAGATAAAGACCCACCGCGACACTCCCCAGTGCAGGGTTAATGCACCACAGACACAGACACACACACACACACACACACACACACACACACACACACACACACACACACACACACACACACACACACACACACACACACACACACCAGCCAGCAGGAATAGCCACAGGGTGGGGTAGGAGATAGGTGGGTAGGATATGTAAGATAGGATAGGTAGGATAGGTAGAAAAGTGTCCCACAGATAGAAAAACCTCCTCAGGATACCGGTCAGAATAAGAAAGCCCGGCCACTGGCCGGTATCCTGAGGAGGTTCTCCTGGACAGTGGGGTCCGCACGGGAGTTTTATATTCTTGGCCATGGCCATGGCCATTTGTCTAAATGGAAATCCAGTTGAGGGAGGAGGTATCATTTTAATTCCGACACTACTACTCTTTTCCATTATCTATGGGCTCTTTGATTCAAAACATTAATGGCTGATTACAGAGCTCCATATGTATGTACGCGTGATTGTATTAGCCGGTGTAAATCACTAAATTATTAAATAGCTTCTGAGTATTAATTATTCATAGAATCGTTCATTGTCCATTATAGTAATTGGTTGCGTATAACATATAGTTTGTTAGGCTAATTAAGCGTTTAATTGTTGGCTGGCTGGCTATGGCTGGCTGGGAGGCAGCCACCCAGTAAATGAAGTTACAGGGATAGGGTCGAGTCTGCGCAATGGTGACACGTGGTTTCTTAATCCTTCAGTCAGCCATCCAGCCTGACAGACGGGTGGGCGAGCGGGTGGGTGGGCGAGCTGACGGACGGATGGACCGGCAACCACGCTGGCAGACAGACAGGTAGGTAGGCAGACAAGCAAGCAAGCAAGCAAGCAAGCAAGCAAGCAAGCAAGCAAGCAAGCAAGCAAGCAAGCAAGCAGTCAGACAGACAGGCAAACAAGCAAGCAAACAAGCAAGCAGGGAGGCAGTAAGGCAGGCAGGCAGACAGACAGACAGACAGTAAATGCAGCTTACCATTGCACTGTTTCTGGACGATGCGCAATGTGGCATAGATCGATAGCAAACTTGCAGCCATCAAGTGAAGTTATTAATCACGGCCCACACCAAGTGGACGAAGCCACGCTCGATTCGACACAACCCAACAGTTCGTCGCGAATAGCCATGTCAGTGTGGACAGGAAGTTATATCAAGTTGAATCATGCCGTAGGGCCGACATAGCACGTTCAATCATAATAGAGGAATACACGCTCCCAATCAGTCATATGATGTCATAATCAACTACGTCACATGTAGGATAATTTTATAATCAATTACGTCATGAATGACGTGATTATGTCCTTCGCAAATGCTTGATAGTCCGTAAAGTTGTACGAATTTAATGCCATTACTATTTAATATACATTCTGAGCACCCAATCAAATTAGTTTCAAAATATTCAACGGCTAATCTGTATAGTTTCAAGCCAGTCATTCCAGTGGTAAATTTTAAAAACAGTCGCCTGGTCAGCAAACGGACATTTTCGCAAGACCCCTGCAGATGCAGTTTTTGGCTGATATGAGAGCTAAAAGGTTAAAGTCTGGAAATTAACTTGCTTCGTTGTGTTAGAATTTGAGACAACGCTCCAACCAATCCCCACCACCATCCACCCACCCCACCACGCCGCACCGCACACACACTCACGCAGTCACGCGCAGGAACTCAATAGTTGATTCTCTCCTATATGTCAACTTAACCGCGTTCTGCTGCTCGTCTCAGATTCGAATATTTGTTTTGATACTCCTTCAACATAAGCGGTCGTTATTGATCACTGTGTTTGTATGGCGGTAGTTCGCATTGATCGCCGTGACCGTCATTGCTTGATCAAAGGGCTTGTCTACCTGCCATCACTATTCCCCTACAACACGTCCGTACCTGTATCAACAGGAAGTTGGTGTCCATATTACCAACAAAACACGCCAGATATTATTAACCACTCTCGGCATGGTTAAATTAAATTATAAACGTTATGCCCGTCTCGAGATTAATTTGACTAAATGCTGTTGATGGCTTTCAGTTAAATGATTCTAAAAATAGTAGGCCTATGCGTGATTTTGACAATAGCTTAGATAACTTAATTGCTAAATAGAGGAAATATTTATAGTCCCAATAAAATATTCACAAATTCACTACGAAACGTTTTAATTATATATAACCGTATCTTAACTCCTTCACCGATGAATTCCCCATATCTCATTTTCAAAAGAAACCAAAGAAAAACTTGCATAATTTGATATTAATTTGACTTGAAGCCGTTGTTGCCTAAGGGCCAACAACACTTCCAGTCAAATTAATTTCAAAATATTCAACAGAATACGTTTCATATCGTAAAGTATAAACTTTTTTCAGAGATTTATCATGGAAAGGGTTAAAAGCGGAAAAGTAAATAAAGTAATTAATCAAGCCAGGCACATCAATTAACTCCAGCTAAATCAACAATGCACACTAATTACTAGCTGTTGATTAAGCTAAGTCTGTGACATCCGGGTCTGCTTTCACTACTGTCAATATCCAGATAAGGGTACAGACGAATTGACGATGATGAACAAGGACGAATATTGTGATTAAATGATGATGATGATCATTATGGCGAGGAAGTTGAGTGTGAAAACGGCCACACTGACGACGACGTCGACCACGACGACAACGACGACCACCACTACAACGAGGAAGACGACGACGAAGACGACGGCGACAAAGACCATGCTGATGTCAATGGCGATAAAGATGGTGATTTTAATAGCGATGATTATGCTGGTGGTGGTGGGGATGGGGATGGGGATGGGGGTGGGGTGGGGGTGGGGGTGGGGTGGAGGTGCGGTGTGGTGTGGTGGGGGGTGGTGGTGGGGGTGGGGGTGGGGGGTGGTGGTGGTGGATATGATGATGGTGATGATGATGATGATGATGATGATGATGACGACGACGATGACGGTGAATAAACCACAATTCACTATGCCGACACCATGTTCAAAATTGATGCCCCTGAAGAATGCCAAAACGTGACAGGGATTGAGAATGTGGAGTACATCTTACTCTATGTCGAAATGAGGGGGAAAATCGGACCACCCTACGCAGAACTCCTGCCAAACACGCAAACATAGTTTCAAGCATACAGGTGGACAGACAGACAGACAGACAGACAGACAGACTGACTGACCAACACATCGACTGCCTCTCTAATCGTAGTTATGGTTCCAAATAGACAGCATATTTAAACGAACTCTCACAAATACTGTTGTTTCTCTCGGAGATATGTTTTAGTATTTACCAGTTTATAGAAATCTGGCCGCCGTGACGTCAGAAGGGTCTCTCTTGGAAAGAATGATGCGTTTTAGTTTTTTACCCCAAAATTGACTCACGTCATCGGGAATTTTAGGCATTGACTGGGAATCGAACCCACAACTGCGAAAGCGGCAAGCAAAATAGCCTACAAATGCTTCCACCACACCAACGCCGCAAAGCATTTTAATTTTAAGCTTCTACCCAAGGTTGGAGTAGATCGCTCTAGGAGAACCAAAGTTATTGAACAACAACAACAACAACCATGTTCGCAGTAAACCTTGCGTTTGGCAACGCGGGTAGGTACACTTATATACATTTAGTACCGTTTTATTTGGTTGAAAAAACTTACTAGGGGACATAATTCTGCTATTTATGCCTCATGAATGTAACTAGAGTTATTGCTCCTTTTAATGTGCCTGTGAAGTACAGTCGCTTTGGTCAGTCTTCTCTATCCAAATAGCTGTCAGTGCGCATATAATTTTGCTCCCCCATCCACCCGCACCCCACCCCCGGGGAGAGTAGTATCTCTCCGGGTAGACCTGAAGAAGTGTCGTCATCATTCTGGTTGAGCATGCACACGAAGTGCATTGTGTAAACTTTGGATTTAAATAGAGGGTTCTGATTGGTCGAGATATCACCACTTCCAATAGTATGGGTCAAATGGGGAATCTAGTTTTAGCTATGCCCAGCCCATCTCTAGCTAGGCCCCAGCCACGCTTCCCCCATGTTGAGATCAATCGATCACTTCACTCTCCAAATCTCAATCTCCAGAAAACTATGCAGGTAATCTGTTGAATATTTTGAAACTAATTTGACTGGATACTGTTGCTGCCAATGGTCATAAATTAAGCATTCGTGATGAACCTCGCTATATTATTTATTATCCCCCCCTCTCTCTCTCTCTCTCTCTCTCGCTTGCTGTCTCTCTCTCTCTCTCTCTCTCGCTATCTATTTCTCTTTCTCTCTCTCTCTCTCTCTCTCTCTCTCTCTCTCTCTCTCTCTCTCTTCTCTCGCTCTTGCATGTTTCTACATGAAGCTAAATGCTTTTCTTGCTCAAATATATCATGATCCCCTCCAGCAGCAGTGCCACAAGCTCAAGACAAGCCTCCATTTCTGGAGTACAGATGCCTAGAAATATTTGAGTCTATTGCGAAGACGCTGGAGAAGGATATCAATATGGATGCCAAGAAATGCAGGAGATCTTACGCAGCTCTTGGAGAATTGCATGCAACAAGTGGAATGTCTACTTCACATCATCAGCACATGCCAACAGGGTGACTGGGAGGGCTATCTTGAATCACTAAATAAGCAAACCAAGTATTTCTTCGCGCATGACCTGTTCCATTATGCACAGCTTATTCCAGTGCATCATGCTCAAATGAACCAGCTCAAAACCGAATATCCAGACCACGTCTTTCCGGCATTACATAAGAATGGCTGAATGGCTTCCCTCATTCATCAGATTGGTCCAACAAAAAGGAACACTGTCAGCTTGTTGGCAATGTGGCCATCAGATCGACAGAGAATGCTCTCAATCTCAAGAACTGCATCCAGGTGCACTGCGAAGAAAATCCCTTCATCACTGGCACCCCTCTCAGGAATATTGTATCTCCCTTCGTGGTCCCTGATATGGTGAAGGAAGACTTACTGGACAGAGAGGCAGTAAAGGTCAATTTGTGGCGAGGCGACTCCCACAGGGCTCAACTAAGTCAGTCTGGGATGAGATTACCAAGTTGAAGTTGATGACCTATCGCACCTGGATGGCCAAAACTCGTGTAGAAGTGGGTGACAAAGTTATCAAAGGACTTTTGACATCAGTAGGACAATCAGAGCATTTGTGACTTCTACAAGATGGGGATCGATACCATCAAGCGACCAGACTTCCTTCAAATTCTCCACTACGCTGGCTGCGATGATGAGCCACTAAGTCTGGTGAAAATCTTTTAGCATGCACAAAACTGAATGTTCATATCAAATCCACGCCTTCTGTACAGTTTGAAATAACAATAGGATCACGGTGATGGTTTCTCACCAAAACTGCTTATATTGTAACGCATATCCCTAATACGACCATTATGGTATATACGCGTATTAAAAATAAGTCTGTAAGATGGCCTACCACGCATGTGCGGTAATCCAGATAGGCCAAGCAGGCTGTACCTTAGGTATGGAGCTGGCATCTTTTGTGTATATATATATCTCATATTTCCTAAATTGTTAATACGGGTTCATTTCTCTCCATCTTTGAGCGAATCTTAACCTAAGTTCCACCAAGATTCTAAATCTGTTGTCCAGATTTAAATCGGATAAGAACTGGCGGAGATATCAATTAATTGAAAATAGGTGTATGTTCTAGATGCCCACACTAGAGCAGACCCCATAGTACATATGCCGTCATAACACGTGAGATTTGCTAGGTTTTTACAACCGCATGTAGATTGGATGAAGTGACGCTCCAGTGTCATTTCATTGGATGCTGAACCCTATAAAAGGACCTATGTCAGCCCAAAAAACTCAGTTCAGTGGCGGATTGGTTTGGTGGCTATCACACAGGACTACTTAACCGGAGAAGTTGGCTCGTGCCTGAGCTGTACACTCAGGAGTATAAATGGGTACTAGTCTAAAAGCTGGGGAAGTAAACCAAGCCAGCCTAGATATGGCGTGAATGGGACCTGGAATCAGGGACTCGATAGACGCCAATCTAACCAATAAATTCTTTAAAAACCTCAGTCGAGACTGAGTGGTGGTTCAATACAGACATGTGTTCTAAGCTCCATGCACTACGTCGAGCAGCTAATGCAATCTACACCAGTCTAATTCCCAGTAACTACTTATGCCGATCGAAGACCCTCACCAGCAGCGAAACGAATTTTTGCGGCCCAAACCATGGGCTAAAATCAAAATAAAGTAACCGGCCTAAGCCAAAATACACGCAAGCCAAAAACGCACCAGACCCTCTGGTTGGCGCTTTGCCAGTACAAATACAAACTCTCTTCCGTTACTCGTACTCAAAAGTACAATCTTGCATAAACTCGTGAGCCTTTTGATAGCTACGATTGATATGTTGCCATATCTTATCCGTACCACGACTGAAAAGTGGTCTATCAACCTGCACCACATTTGTGCCGAAAAACTGTGCTTACATACTTCCGGTTAAGCCAAAATCACTGTACTGCTCGAACTAAGCATGTTGCTGAGCAGAGTTCTTCTCGGGCTTAAAGTCGTTAATACCGTTAAACCATTTTGCACTGCTCAGAACATTGCACACTGTGCAGCAACATAGCTGGCCGAACTTCAGAATTCTTCATAATACTTAGCCAATCCTTCACTTGTTGTACCACATATTCCACCAGCGTTACCACGACGAACCTTTCCACTGGCTACTTGGATCAACTTTCTTCAACTGTTCTGCCTCTTCATTTTTTAGGTTTTAAAGTCCAGATTCGGCCAACTGCTAAGCTTTCTTCTGTAGCTTTTTCATGGCAACAATAGTACATTAACACTAGATATCTTCAATAACAACACTCTGCACTAGGAAGCTTTCTTGTGCCGAAACCGACACATGTTCGGCTTGAATCTAACATAGGTCGTGGCTCAGGTATTTGTATTGCAATCTTTGTAACAAGCCGCTCATAGTAGCTCAAAACGGCTATTTGTTGTAAAGCTCGCTTCTGGTGCCACAAGTCTAGTGGTATATTATTAAAAGAGACAAAAAGGGCCACCCAAAGAGCCAAAAGGCCATTTAGCAGTATTTCAGCAAATATCTCGCTTTGTGACTAACTCCGGCCCAACTTCTACCACACTTTATATATAAATATATTTATTAAGTCCTCTTCCGGTTCAGTTGTACCATCACAGAAATCGCGTAGGTTTCTCAACGGCTTCAATCCTAATGGAGACGTATCACAGTTCCCTCAGTATCCTTAGTGATACCTTATTAAGATAGGAACTATACACCAAAGTAGGAATTCACTATGAACTAATTATTAATTTTACCAGCCGCAGTAGTGATAAACCTAACGCAGGATAAACGTTAGATCCCAGGAATCAGCTCTATGTGTCTTGATTTCGGCACTTCTGCTCGCAGCAAAAGACATGCTTAGCAAGCTATCTCTCTGGTGACTAAGAAGGCCCGAGTAGGTCCGCCACAACTTCTAGACGAAAAAGTCATCAAAGTTTGCTAAATTGTTTCTTTGGCCGAGCATTAAATAGTTAAGGTACTTATAAACGCTTTTGTATTGTCATGTCCTTGACTTGTCTTGTTGTGGTTGCTCTAGTGGACACAGGCTGGGAGTCACCTTTTGGCCCAGTCCCCTGTCGCTAGAGTAGCTTCTGTATATGCAGTCTGATTGTTGGGGTTGATACACGGTCGAATCCTACGGGAGGCTAGAGCTCACCTTGGGCAAGCAGTCGAAGACCTATTTCAAACGATAGGCTAGGCTGTTAAGCCTCTGTGGCAATAATATCTGTGTTCTAAATAAGTCAGCCTAGACGCCCTTTGAAAGATCGCTAACTACAGCGGCATCCACCTAGCTTAATTAGTTTGAGAACTTAACGTGGCCAGCATCTGTGGAAACTGACCAGCCGTTTCTCTTAAAACAGCGTGCAACAAGACCATAAATATACACACACACATTCATGGTTAAATTAGTTAGGCCCAACTATGGTTGGATGATATTATATTGACGGTGTCCCTTGCGAGGCATTTCCTCTTGCTTCTGCAAACGCTCTAAGTAGAAGGTTATTTTGTATTATATATAATGGCTTATATTTTACCAGTAGAAAGCTTGTGTACCCACCAACCCCCACCTTCCCCCTCCATCCACCACCCCACCACACACCCCTCCACGTCTTTACATTGTCACTTAGGTATTATTAGGATAAGTCGTTCTCTGGTGAGATAATAATCGGTTATATATATATATATAAAACAGAGATTTCTTTTTATGTAATAAATTCGGGTCAACTCTGGTGTCAGACGAATGCCGGTTTAAGTCATTTTAAGCCGACGTTGACTTGCTTGACTTGCTCATTTATATATAAACAGAAGAGAAGGACAAAAATGTTCGGTCTTGGAACGACCAGAGCGAAGATTTCAGCAAGATCAGCTCGACTCGACAAAGAAAAACAACCAACAAGGTAAAGATAAAACTATTGCTTGCTCTTACTAATAAATATAGATTGTTAAATTCTTTTCGCCTGTTACCGCTCGTGGCTGAACCAAAATAAGCAATCATCCACCGGGCCTGGAACTCATTGAAGGGGACCTGGGAAGACAGACACGAACAGACCTCACTAGTCAGCCTTGGTAGACTTTGACAGCACCATAAATTCGTTGGAACGGTTGTTATTGCGACCTTGGAAACATGTGTTGCAGTCCATATCCTAGGGACAAGATCTAACCCTTAATTATTGGCGACGGCCGAGCCAGGCACGGACAGACCTAGCTAGGCAAGCTTTGGTAGACTCCTGACAGCACAGAAATTCGCTGTGAACGGTTGTTGTTGTGGGCATTGTGTAGCCTCTGGGGCGACGTGCCGGTCTGCGACTCCCTGATATTCCGTGGCACCGCAAGTACACAGTATGCTGTGGTGAGGTTGCTGGCTAGCTAGTCTCAGGGTGACAGAGCAGGAATCACACCTTGCCGATTCATACAATGGCCGACTTCATGAGTCGGTGAAACGTTCACGTTCCAGTGGGCCGGGTGACCATAATCGCGGATGTTGAACGACACAGTCTCGTCCCGGCTGTTGTTGTCACCGGTATGATGGTTCATTATGACAAAATTAGATGTGATACATAAAAATATTCTAACTAACCTGTAATAGGAACAAACAAAGGTATTCGGTTGCTGCTATGGCGTGAGTAAGTAGATACGACTAAAGTGGTGTTTATTTAACGGGTCCTCACCAGAGGTATATTCAGTGAGGTATCTCCACAAAGGAGAGTCCTCGAAGTGCGGTCCAAGCATTTTTGTACAAGTAAACAAAAAGATATAACTCGGATGGCTGCTGCCATATTACTAACTTATACAGTACAGTGAAAATATATGGTCACACAGCCTTGCGGTGTTGGTTAGTCGTCAGCACATAAATGAAAATAAATATATACAATAAAATATATAAACTCTAAAACGTGGTGATGAAAAAAGCCTGGAATCTCCTGGATATCCTGGCGTTACATAGCTCGGAAAAGCCAGGAAAAGCCAGGACTGTAATTCTGACAGGATAAGCCAGGAAATTATGCATTGAGAAAAGCCAGGAATAGACTGGAAAAGCCAGGAATAGCATGGAAGAGCCTGGAAAAGCCGGGGACATTAAATGAACTAGTGAGCCAGGAAAAGCCAGGATTGCTTATACAAATCAGCAAAAGCCAGGAACAGCCTGGAAAAATCGGGAATAAACTGGGAAAAGCCAGGAATCGCATGGAAGAGCGGGGAAAAGCCAGGAATAGCCCGGAATAGCCTGGAAAAGCCAGAGATAATCCAGGAATAGACAAAAACAAAGGAATGGCCAGAAATAATCCAGCAATAGCCAGAAATAACCCATGAATAGCCTTGAAAAAGTCATGAATAGTCTGGGAAAAGCCAGGAATAGCCTGGAAAAGCCAGAAATAACCCAAGAATAGACCGGGAAAAGCCAGGAATAGATCGGAAAAACCCGTAATAACCTGGAAAAGTCAGCAATAGCCAGGGAAAGCCAGGCATAGACTGAAGACAGCAGGAATAGCCCGGAAAAGCGAGGAATATCACGGAAAAGCCAAGAAAAGCAAGAAATAACCCGGGAATAGCCAGGAATAGCGTGGAGAAGCCAGGAATATCCTGGAAAAGCCAGGAATAGCTCGGAAAACCTCGTAATAACCTGGAAAAGCCAGGAATAACCTGGAAAAGCCAGCAATAGCCACGGAAAGCCAGGCATAGACCGAAGACATCAGGAATAGCCCGGAAAAGCGAGGAATATCACTGAAAAGCCAAGAAAAGCAAGAAATAACCCGGAAATAGCCAGGAATAGCGTGGAGAAGCCAGGAATAGCCAGGGAAAAGCCAGGAATAGCCTAGAAAATCCAGGAATAGCCTGGAAATGCCAGGAATAGACTGGACAAGCCAGGAATATGCCCAGAAAATCCAGAGATAATCCCAAAAATCCAGGAATAGCCTGGAAAATCCAGGAAAAACCTGGAAACCACGAATATACCTGAATCACATACTCACACAACCTCGCATATGCTTAATCCCATGCTCATGCAACCATGCGCATGCTTAGCCACATGCTCCCGCAAACTCATGCACACTTAACCAACTACATGCTCTTATAACCTCATGCACACTTAACTGTATGATCCCACAACCTTGCGCATGCTTAACTGCAAGCTCCTTTAACCTCAGGCACCCTTAACAACATGCTCCTGCAACCTCGTGCACTCATAGATATGTGCTCACACAACCTCGCGCACGCTTAACTGCGGGCTCCTTTAACCTCAGGTACCCTTAACAACATGCTCCCACAACCTCGTGCACTCATAGATATGTGCTCCCACAACCTCGTGCACGCTTAACTGCGTGCTCCTTTAACCTCAGGCACCCTTAACAACATGCTCCCGAAACCTCGTGCACGCCTTAACCGTATGCTTCAGCACACTGCTGCACACTTAATCACTTGCGCTTAGAAGCTCCACTGCTTGTTTTATACTATATGTAATAGACTGTAAGTTAATATATACAAACAAACAATATTCTGCCATCATGGCCTCAGTGAAAAATCCACTGAATATATTGAAGAGTTTATATAGAAAGTCGTTACTGTCAAATGCAATGCCAGCCTTCAGTGCATGGAACTTCTTCAGTATAATCATAAGTATCTAAGTACAGCACGGTGAAAATACAAATAAAATTAAAAATATACTGTACCAAGCAGACTTCTCTAGCCTTCAAATGTGCATCCACTTCATTTAAATCTTTTAACACACATTTGTTCGGGAAAATTAAATTTTGTAGAGAAAATTTGCATTTACAACCCAAGAGAAAACTATTTTTGAAGACTTACCACTTGAATGACTGTCTCGGTTATCAAGCCAGTCACCCCTGTGGTAAGTTTTCGAAAACTCTTCTCTTGGTTTATAATTGGGAATGTATGTTCTTGTCCGTGCATGTTAACGTTGAGGTCAGGCAATCAAGGATGCTCTTAGTGACATATTCTCATTAATCACATATTAAATTCTCAAAATATTCAGTTTTCATCTATAGTTTCATTCCTCTGCCCATTCATTCTTATGGTGTAAATGATACATGTATAGTATATATGATATATGTATATATAGTACAAGAGGTCCTAGGGGCCTGTATCGCTCACCTGGAATTATTGGCCACTGGCACAACCGAGCAAAATGAGATGATCACTGGCAAAATTTACCAATCTAATTTCTGTGAAGGTTTAGCCAAGATTTATTAAAATTAATACATGTAAGTAGTCTTTTTACGATTTTCTCAGAAATTTACAGAAGATACATGTCCGCCGAAAACGCTAAATTTTGATTGATTCATGGTTTTTATCTATCAACTTTCCATGTGCAAGGGTTAATTGTGTTTGGGCCATAATGATATCTCCTAAATTTCGGCCTGATCCGTTCAGCCGTTCTGGGGAAGTTATTTTTGCTACAACTAGGACATCCAAGATGGCCACCGAAGCATTTGACCAATCAAGTTCCCTTAAACAAACTTGGTTCAGCTGTTGCTTCAGATGGTGTTTCTACGAGAAAATTTTTAAAGATGTTTCTAAAAATCAGCCAAACTGCTCCAAAGATGCTTCATGCCAAATACACTTGAAATCGGCCAAGTAGTTCCCGAGAAGACATTACAAATTTCCTATTGCTTTTTTTAGCTCTTGATATTTCATGAGGTTTGTATCGATTTCCCCAAGCGGTTTCGCTTTACGATATTAAGACATTTCAAAAAATTGGCCACAATTTGGCCAAACTTGGATCCCTATGGAATAAAGATGATTCCTGTTAAATGTATTTGAAATCGGCCTAGGGGTTCTCGAAAAAAATACATTTGAAATTTCCCATTGCTTTAGTATGGGAGTTTTTGGCGGGAAAAAGATACAAGATGGCCGTCAAACCGTTTATCCGACAGTTTTGAAAATGACATAATTTGAGATCAGAAGACCCAAAACATATAAAAAATCGATTTCGGCTTCAAAACCCAGCAAATAAAATATTCAATATGACTGCCAAACACGCTACATTTTGATTGGTCTACAACGGCAACGTTTTTAACGGATCAACTTCTCTTGAACACGATTTAATGGCCCTTAAGCCATAATCATATCTGCCAAATTTCAGGCCGATCCGTTTGGCAGTTCTGGAAAAGAAATCATTTCCGCAAAAATTAGATCATCCAAGATGGCCGCCAAACCATTTAGCCAATCAAGTTCCCTTGAACAAACTTGGTTCAGCTCTTGCCCTAGATCATATTTCATGAGGTTTGCATCGATCCCCCAAGCGGTTTCGGAGATGGAAGATTTTTAAAGACGTTTCTAAAAATCGGCCAAAATCCAAGATGGCCGCTGGCCAAATGGACCGATCAGCTTTCTTTGAACAAACGTAGATACCTATGACGTACGGATGGCTCCTGTCATATAGACTGGAAAACGGCCAAGAGGGTCTCGGGAAGAAGAATGAATTACTACATAGGTGGGAGACCAATTTTTTGACAATCTCATCCCGCTTGATTGATGCCTATAGGGGCCATACAATGGAGTTGGTGTATCCAATGGCTTTCTTTAGCTTTTCTCCATGTTGTAGACGTAGCATCATCAGGATCTGATGAGCGTACTTGGATGATCCGGTATTGGATGCCACTTCTAGAGTAGTTTTCCGAAGTGAGATGTGTTGTATCTGATATGTTTATGGAAGATAACAATGGAACGTAGATGTTCTTGTATGCTGATCTTAAAGATGCGTTTTGTTTCTCCCACATATTGTTTTTTGCATCTTTTGCAAGTGATGAGATCGACTGTATTTCTAGCCTGGCAGCTTCCTGCAATCTTGGCTCTGTAGGTGAGTTGTGTGTGGTTACTCTCGAACAATTTGCTTTTGTCCATCAGCTTACAGAAGTCACATTTGCCTTTTGGACAAGGTTTGAATACGTTTTAGTTGACTGGTTTAGTTTAATTTGGATTGGCTAGTCTTGCTCTGACCAGTTGGTCCTTCAGCGTGGAGTTGCGTCTGTAGCTAAAGTGGGGTTTCTCTGGGAATGCAAGGCGACATCTTTCACTGCTTTCCAGAACATGCCAGAATTTAAGAATATGTTTCTGTATGAATTGGTTGGTTTCATGGTATTCACTGATAAAGATGGGTCTGTTATTCATCTTGTTTATCTTGTTTGTTACGATTCCATATAGGGTGGTGGCTCTGTCCACTGCGAAAGCCTTTTCTTGGGCTTGAGTCAACAGTGTGTGGGATATCCTCTCGCTGCATAGTGGGATATCAAATCAGTGATGTGTATTATATATTCTGCGTCTTTGGTGCAGATGCGTCGTAGGTGTAGGCACTGGCCATATTGTCCTACGTTTTTGCAAGAATTTGGATGTGCGGATGTGTAATAGCCGTATGTATCTGTAGTTTTGGTGAATAGGGAGAAATGGATTAGTCCATCTTGTGTATAAAAAAGTGACATCCGTGTAAGAGTGTTCCTCTGTGAATTTGATCGTATTATGGGCAGAGTCCATATAGGTGAAAAATTCCCTCAGAGCTGTCTCGCCGTGTTCCCATATACTGAATATATCATCTATGTATCTGATATAGAAGGCTGGCTGATAGGGGGCATGTTTTGATAATCTAGTTTCTAGTTCACACGCGAAGATGCAGGCATAAGTGCATGCCGCTTTGCTGCCCATGGCTGCACCGCCTGTTCGCAGATAGAATTCAAAATTCCTGAGTTCTAGTACTAGTTTGAGTAGATTTAGGAGGCCTCTGATAGTTAGAGGTCCTGGCAGGCCGTGTTTACGTATAAATCTGCTCGTAGCTTGCATACCTTCTCTGTTGTGAATGCAGGTGTATAAGCTGCTCACGTCCATGGTGCAAAGTATTGTGTTTGCGTTGATAGAGCCATAACTAACCACTTTTTTATATTATAAATTCTGTCGTGTCTTTGATGTATAAAGCAATTTTTGTGACGTGGAGTTTGATGTGCTCATCGACGAAGCTGCTAATGAGTTTTGTTGGGCATCCATTGCCGCTTGTGATGGGTCTGCTAGGAACCAGGCCATGTAGGAAGGAGATGGAAGCCTGCTGTTTTGGGTATGCATGGTATGAGCCCTTCTGCCATTCTGTCATTCTGTCATCTCTGATTTCCACGTAAAAAATTGTGTCTGCTAATTGTCTATGCGCCTCGGATATGTAGTCTACTGTGTTTTGGATGACCGTTGCCTGTCCTGTGTCAGATTTTTTGACCACAACATCTTTGTCTTTTGTGGGTTCAAAGATGGCATTTCTTTCATTTTTTTGAAAAGTTACCGGTGGTGCTTCTTTTGTGAATGTGTTTGGCAAACGAGAATTTGATTGCTTTAACGAAACTGTCTAACTGGACGTTTGCCCCTGGTTGGGGGTGAATGTCTTTCTTGGCAAAGATTTCTTGAAAAGAATGGACTCCAGTGACGTATATGAGATGAAGGATGTCTCTGGGCCTGAGTGTCCAACGTGGGAATGGAGGGAATAGAGGAGGAGACAGACGGCGCCCCTGGCTGAGACCGGGTGATAAGACTGGGGTGAGGGGGATATGGGTTGGGTGTGAAATGGAGAGTGAGGTGTAATGTTCTGAAAAACGCACTCAAATCCTTATAGATGGAATCCATGTCCGGTTCGAACACTAACGGACAGAAATCGAGGCCTTTGTCTAAGGCTTTTATCGTTTTTATCGGAATTTCTCTATTCGTGAGATTGACAACAAACTTGGAAGTATAGGCTGAATCGGTTCCTTGTGAACCCTTATTATTGACATTGAGTTTTGCATTTTTATGCAAAACTAGAGATGGAGATGATGAGTGAATATTATTGTTAGAAACAGACATTGTAGTGAAAGAAATGTTGAACAGGTTAATATGAAATTTGGTATTGAAAGGATGACGATCAGTTTGGCAAGGAAGTTTTGTTTTTAGGCGAAAAAGTTTCTCATGGAACTCGAAAATATTGCTTTGAGTCTTTCTTGTGTCTCATTTCGCTTATCAGATGGAAGAGGTGATCTATTTGATCGTCCTTGGACTGATCTCTTCTCTGTGCGAGCATGTTCCCTCTTCTGTTCCTGCCTGTCTGGGACCGTTCTCGCTCGGGTATCTCTCTGTATGTGCGCGGGCTGTTTCTTCCGGTTCTTAGATTTCCTGCTTCCGGTTTGTGGGAGCTTCGTGATTTGACCTGTTTGTAGTTCGTGAAACCATTTTTAAAGCCGCATATTGTTATCTGGAACAGTTATTCAGACTTTTTAGTCTGGTTTGTTTCGCCTTAGTGGCATCTACTGTATCGGAGGCAATTTTTAGTGTGCTCGTGCTTGATTCCCTATGGACGTTTGTAGATTTCTGAGTGTTTTCCAATTTTTTTTAGGTGGTCTGCTAGCATGGATGCCAGTTCTAATCCCATCTCTGATAATTTCTTGTCCCATTTTTGGTTGAAATGTGTGTCATCCCTTGGTGGGATGTACGCACATTTGACTTTTAGAAATGGTGGTAGTTTGTTGGATGCCAGTTCTCTGGCTATCTGACCCAATTGTGTTTGGATGCGAAGTTCTCTGCAAGCAGAATTGCGCCATAGCCGAGAGATGTTAAAATTTGCTTCAGGGATGTCCAGTTTGGCGTATTTGTTTGGAGGACCAGTTCTGTTGTGAATGGCGATCGATACGGTGCTGGATGGGATAGTTACTGTCCCTGCAATGTTGTTGTCACTGCCAAGATCGGTTCTATTCCGTTTTGGGCGTCGTTGCATCTGAGAGGTGGCCGATGTGTAGTCATCCCTTACGATGGTGACAGTTTCTGCGGGTGTGGAAATATCCAGTAAGTCCTGGATCCGGTTTGCAGTTTCATTAGCTTCTTAACGAGAGCAGCGGTTGTGACCGGTTCTGTGGATTTTCAGTTGTATTCATGGTTGCCATGTTTTTGGAACCTGTTGGATGTTCCTCGTCCGGTTCCATTAGGTTCAAAATTGATGAACTGACGGATCCCAATGATAATCTGCATACCGATATTGGTAGATGGTGATCGGTTTTAGATTCACTGTCATAGCAGTTTTTCTGTTAATCAGACTGTAATAACTACGTGTACAACGATTATGTAGCATGATGTCTTCTACCATGTGTGTAGACGAAAAGTTTGAACGGCCTAACACGGCTCCTACGGTCCTTTTTATAGTGAAACTAGCAGCCGATCAGTTGTGAAATTGGCTTCTGATTGGCTAGGAGAAGTTGCTAAGGGAGATCTTGCTTCTGATTGGTCAAGAATTTTTGACGATCAGAGCCGTTTTTCCGGTTCTCCAGGACCGTCTTTGGCTAATGTATGTGCGGTTCCTGTTATTTTACTGGATTATGTATTTAACAAACCGTGTGTGAAGGTTTTTGTCAATTTCCTCAATTCTTGAAAATAGGGTTTTTCACAATTTTTTGGGGAAAAGGCTTCGTGGCGGGTCGGAGCTTCCTGGTGGTTCAGACCATTTTGACGTTTCTGTCCTTACTGTGGACATCATCAGTGGACTTTGATTTAGAAAACCATTATGTCGGGTTTCAAATGTAAGTTGTTGACAATTTCTGTCCCATCTTTTTGGATTCTGGTTTATTTTGAGGTATTTAGTTTTTCCTTTTTCTCTTTTTCACAGCTAGGTCATTTTAGCACCGGTCTGGCGGGCCGGTCCAGCACGAAAAGGCACGTGGCGCACGCACACGCACGCCAGTACACACTGCACTATGGCGTGCTCGGCGGTGTGCCCCGACACACGCGTGCGCTCCCTACACCCCCCCTGTTGAAGATTTCCGCCCTGATTATTTAGATGCAAACATTTGTGGTCCAGAATTAAAGGAAATATTTTTTTTCCTTTTTTGTCTTTTTTTTGGTTCCTCCATCCCTCCATTTTTCCATGTCGGAGTTGGTGGCTTGGTCACTCGGGCGCGGGGTGCAGGGCGTGCACGCACATACAGACACAGAATGCACTAAGGCGTCCCCCCCCCCACCACCACCACCACCCACCCACCCACCAGCCCGCGCCCGCACGCGTATGGCCTGCCCATGCCCTGTTCTTGGTCAATGGGCAGAAATTGCTCCTGTCCACGTTGGATTCACTGCAGGCACAGACTAAGTGCTGTGAAAAATGAACGGGCGTGTGCATCTATGTTGGACGTAGGGACAATCCATCTTCATTATGACGACGATTATGACGTCATCCATTCATAAAGTCATTGGCGCACAAATTATGACGTAAAAAAATCCCACACTCTAGAGTGTCTCAACGCGAGCTTCCAGGGTAACATTCTAATCCACAAATAGATCTGAAATCAACAAAACTAAAACTCAACTGGCAGTTTAACAATAAACAACAAGATGTATAGATGTGTCCAATATATTAATCTGTGTAACACATGAACCATCACAAACCAGCATAGGAAGAGCAAACACGAAGAATTCCGCCCATGGAGGTGCACTCATGCAGCAGAGGGTTTGCCAGGATGGAATATATACGCCATCATCTCAAATCAATACACAGCGTGGAGAGGGAGGGACAGAACGAGATGCTGGGCAATGCCAGGCATCTGAACGGCATCAAAACAGGTTTTCCGGTCGCGGTTGCCGTAGTGGACACTCCACCAGATCCACCGGCAGCAGCGACAGCAGAAGTGGACGAGAGAAACGATGCTGGTGATCGCACATGTAGGGATCCGGCAGGGTGCACGCCGCACTACAGAAGCCTTCTGTAGGATCCTGCGGACTTTGCATTTGGAGACAAACCTAACTCCACAGAAAGACGCAGGAAACGTAAAATCAAGCGTATCCAGAAGTTAAAAATTAAGAAATTTCGGTCTAATCGAAAAGCTAAGAGAATGGCGAAAAAAGAGGACAACTTCCTTCCAATAGTTCGAAAAAATTCATTGTAAAAATCCCTTTCAGGCTGGGTGAGCTAATAATTAAAATATGTCACAAATTGCTGTGATATACATGTATGCTGAAATAATAAGTTAAGTAGTCAAATATTCTATAATTGAATGGCCTCTGACTTTTAGGTCTAAAATTAGATATAATACATGTAGACTTATGGCATGCCCCGGGTGAGCTAATAACAGATAACAAATATAACCTCACCAAGGCATTAACACTGTATGATACCCTGTTTGATAAGTTGGTCCCAAAACTGGTAACTGTTAAGAGATTTCAGTAAATCAATAAAATACATACCAATACAGTTATTTCCATTTTAAGGTTACTAGTACTAAGTATTCATCTAACAGTTTTGTCGGTGTTTTCAAAATAATACATTTTGTACCCATAACTCATGATACATATATATTAATGCACTGCATTTTTTCGGACAAAGACTAGAATTTTCAGCCAATTTTAGCAGGTCAACTAAAATAAAGGCTTTTTCACATGATGAAGAAAATACCAAAAGTCCTGGCATTTCCAATCGCTCGGACTTTATTATTATCTTTATGCAGAATAACTATTAGGCATTTCCTGGCTCTTCCAAAGCGGTTAAAGTTCCAGGCTTATCCAGGCTTTTCCTGGCTTCCTAGTGTCTCAGTTTCACGCCTGCTTTTCCTGGCTTCCTGGTGTCTCAGTTTCACGCCTGCTTTTCCTGGCTTCCTAGTGTCTCAGTTTCACGCCTGCTTTTCCTGGCTAACCCAAGCTTTTTTGGGGTCAGATTTTGTTGTTGGAAACCTGAACGGACAAGTTGTGGCAAGTCCAACATTTAAAATCACATTGTAGATACCCTAAGCTTTCCAACGATACCATAAAACCTTAATACCCCCTGGGGTGCAGCCAAAGTGAAAAATCACTGAGTCATCTCATAGACTTAGGGATTTCAACCAATAGTAATAGTACTATTGGTTGAAATCCTAGCTCCTCATGCCTTTTGAATCCCAGGAAATGCCAAGACTCCACAGGCTAAAAGATTCCTGGCTTTTCCTGGCTTGCAGAGCTCGGAGTAAGCTCAGAAAAGCCAGGATATCCCAGGATATCCCAGGATATCCCTGCTTTCTGGCAAAGCCTGGATTTTTTTTCACCAGTGTGGTCATCAGTACCTAATATAAACATTATCATTACTATACAAGTTGAGGAGTGCCTATTAGTCATCGGTGCAAAAATGTTCTATAAACACTGTAGTTGAAGCGCCACATATCTGAGGCGCGAGATGTCTCGATATTGAAGTTTTGCTGCTAGGTGATATCTACAGACGAACTACCTGATGCGGCTCATTTTCAGGAACAGTGAAGAACTTTTGCGGATATGGATGACTAGTAGATAGTCACATATAAACACATGATGAATAATTATGCTGTAGTTGAAAGCGTTTCCGTACTGTTGCGAATATTGAAGCTGTCCTATATTTCCTGGGGGATACTATTGAAAAGTTATTTGGATGCAGATACATCTATGTTGATCATCCGGACTGCGTCTAAATGCTAAAGTTAAATTGATACATGGGCGACGTTTGCTGTACCACTCTTTAAGCGTGGTTTCGCCTTACGTACTAGTTTTGAGTTCTTACATGACGGCCAAAGGGCCCATCCACATTAAAAGGTCCCTCTGCGATGTTGCTTGATGAGGGAACCTTTTATAATTTATTTATTGCCCTCCAGATGATATCTTTCAGGAGTGTCCAAAACTTGTTGTGGATGCGGATGGTGTTCCCCAGCGACGAAGCTCAAAACCAATGTGCACTACTGCCATTGTTGTTGTTGTTGTTGTTGTTGATGTTGTTGTTGTTGTTGTTGTTGTTGTTGTTGTTGTTGTTGTTGTGGGCGCTGGAAGCGTGTGCGCTAAATCCGTATCCAAGGATCAAAATGTAACCCTTTATTGGTGGCGACAGAAGTCAGAAATGGACATGCCTCCCTAGCCAAGCTCTAGTAGACCTTTGACGACACAAATATTCGCTGGGAATGGTTGTTGTTGTGGATGGGTAAGATCCATATCGCTTGCTGGAGATGTAACCCTTTATAGGCGGCGACAGAAGTCGGACATGGACCGACATCGTTAGCCAAGCGTTATTAGACGTTTGACAACACAAATTCTCCGAGAACGGACATTTCCGATAGGATACGGGCTAGATCAAATTCAACTTCATCCCACCTCGTTTCTCCACATTTGCTACGGTATTTAAGAAACCCACTAAGCCTGTCATCTATGCGTGTTGGAATCATACAATTGGATAGGGTGCCGACCAGATCAGATTTCGCTTTGTCCATCCACATTTCTCCGCCGCTCTGACGATATTTGAAAACAATTTGTCAGGGGACTGTCCTTGCCAATCGATACTAACGAAACCCAGTCAGATCGGCCTTTCTACATGTGTTAGAATCATACAATTCGATAGGGTACCGACCTGACTAGGTTTCGCTCTGTCCATCCACATTTCTCCGTCCGTGGGAAATTTTCGAAAGTATTTGACTGGGAGCTCTCTGCTAACTTGTTCTATCGAGGCCTCGCCCATCCAGTCCATTATTCCTGTATTCGAAACATACAAATTCACGTAACGTACAGACCAACCCAAATCCGGCCAGAACATAGGATGTCGGCCGTCCTTGGGAAATTTTCAAAACAGTTTGACCGGGAGCTGTCTCTGCCAACTTGTACCACCGAGGCACGGCAACCTAGCAACTTAGCTTGGCGAAGTTTGTTAACCCCACACATCTGCCGATTGTTTATCTGGCTTCAGATAAGCAGTAGCTGTCATAGCTAGATGAAATTAACTAACACGTATCGACGTCCCAGGCGAGCCATTGCACTTCTAGTAATTTAGGAGCAGAAGACGTGCATTTAAGATAAACTAAAGCCAAGTAGATCTTTCTACACGATCAACTTAAGTCAACTTCTTCAGCCAGGTTGGTCAGCCAGATAACTTAAGTCAACTTTACTCGGCCCAATAAAGGCAACTGGACTTGGTGCCAATCAGAGTAAAAGCAGCCAGCCTTGGTGTCCCCAAACTTGAAGCAAGCAGATTTAGTGCCATCTAGACAGTACCAGCTAGAAGTATACTCGGCTAAGGCGTGATTCTAACTTAATATTTATATAGATATAACTATTTTAAAGAAATCATATATCTAGTTAACAGATATATCCAATCAATTACTTGTGTGACTTTAATTAATACAGGCATTCGTTAGAATATCAACCTTATCCCATTGTTGAGTATTTCCTTTTGTTCTATTTAGAATACACCTGTCAGATAGTGTTAAACCTGACATAGCTAATCGTTGGCCCTACTGTTCACTTCAATATTGGTGAGCTAGTGTAGTACTCTTGCCAGCTATAGGTACACAATGTATCCTTATGAGGAAATATATTATAGTTATGGGTTACACATCGTAATATAGAAGTAGAAATAAATAGACATACTGATTCTCAAATGGATGCAGACAACTCAGACGACATGCCCACTGATGAGGGACCTACACTGACCAATTACCTCGGAGATTCGACACACGCGGCAGAGGGTAACAGAGTTGAATAAGTGATGTATGCACCAACCCATGCAACTTGTAGCAAACGAGCGGTCCGCCCGGTATACAATACCAGACACACTAGGCAATTTGCTGGCTCCTCATGATGCTGCTAATGGCAGTACACATCACCAAGACACGGCGGCGACGCCTAGCACGGCCACGGGATCAGATCAGAGGAATCACCTTATTTAAGCCCTCCTGTGCTAAGCCCATACAGTACCCCCTCCACACATGTCACGCATGCATGCACACACCAACAACGTTGACTAGTGACACGTGAGTGGTCAAATATCTATGTGACTAGTATACTTGAGCAGGAGGTCTTCCCCGAAATACTTGGGGAACAGAAAGATTCAAGACATCGAATAATGCATACACTTGTGTAACGTGACCTCCACGATTCGTAGAGAATCTACTTTGAAACAGAGTTTCCAGGTTTGCTCTAGGTTCATTTAAAAGAGGTTATCAAAGCGGCAGATATGAAGTAGACATGGCACGGGAGAGATTGAATCCTATGAATACTTTCGATTCCCCACAAGTCCCTTTGACTTCATACGGAAACTGACAGTCTGAAGAATAGGTATCTAGTAGCCAGGTCAATTTGCAAATAGGACTGAGAAGAGAGATTGAGGACGGCAGCTAGTGAGTACTATGGCACTAATCTCTTTGCATGAATACAAATTAATATAAGTTAAAACAAAAAGCCAATCTCAAACCGTTTCATAAACTGACATACTTATATAAACTGTGTTATTCATGTGATACGAATATCCTTAGTCACCATGGCAAGCTAAATGCATCGCTCATATGGAAAAGGGAGTTTATCTTCTAAGTCTCTCTAACCGAACAAGAAAAACCTCGCAAGAACAACCATTCGAATAGCAACTGGTGGTTCTAGAACACTGCACATGTCTTTGTGGAGCGAGAGGCTCCAACTGAGGAAAAGTTCCCAGGAACACTTCACTGGGAAACCTCAAAGAGAATTTGCAGAAACAATTCTCTGGAGGTGCTATTGTGTAAATGTGGATATATGGGTGTGGCAATTACAGGTTTCCAACCTGAAAGATAGCCACAAAAACATGCACACTTTATGGAGGATCTGAGTGAGAGAACGTCCTGCGGAGATAGGCAGGTTTCACCATGTTTTACACAACTGGAGCTGGAGATTAACTGAGATTGTATGTAATCTGGTTACAGACATAGAAATGATGTAGGACAAGCAAACGCAAAGATTTGTTTATTTGCGCCAATATAATTTCTTGTTACATTCTTACGATGTTATGTGCTGAAAGCCAGTGTCCGTGTTTACACATTGCATAGCTTCGCGAATTGTATCTCTTTGATTTATTTAAGTCATGTTTTGTTGAATACTGTGAAGCTAATTTAACGATGAAAGTGGATAGAAATACGCCCACTCAGATATTCATGACACTCTGGTTAAAATTTATAATCAATCTTTTTTTTTCAAATTAAATACAGTTTCCAAAGCAGTAACGTTAAAGAAACCAAGACCTACTCTTGTTTCAACTTCGCATCGCATTCTCCGATCAGCTGCGAGAAGAAAGTCTGAATGTAGTTATACCACCATAATATCCTATTTAGCACACTATTTAGACTGACTAGTGAAAAACGTTCGAGCTTTCAGAATACATTTCTATTAAATTGAAGAAATATTCTGTCTCAGCCATGAGATGGAAAATGATTGATAGGTAGCATCACACGCTGTATATGCGCCTTTCCATTTCTAGCTATGCCCCGCCCATCTCTATCTAAGCTCCACCCACACCTCGCTCGAGCCATCTCTGAGCTTCCTGACTATCAATTTCCAGAAAATTATACAGGTAAGCTGTTGAACATTTTGAAACTAATTTGACTGGGCGCTGTTGCTGCTTATGCCAACAGCACCCACTCAAATCTGTTTCAAAATATTCGACAGCATGTTTCGTAAATAGCAAAACCATACAATTCGTACAACGTGTCGGACTATTAAGCGCTAAAGACGGGCATAATCGAATCAGTCATGACGGCATGAGTATAACGTCAGCATACACGTCGCGTAGTTGATTATGACGTCATATGATTTAAGGAAATGGATTCATGAATTGGATATCGACGTCACAGATTGAACATTTACCCAAGATGGCGACGAAAACTAGTTATGAGATTCTAATGGCATACAGGGATCCATATCTAGCTATGTCACGCCCATTTCTAGCTATGTCCAACCAACTTTGACCGTGCGTTTGATTCAACTTTAACAGAATATCAACTGCAAGGTAACGATACAGGTAAGTCCATAGTGATTTCTATAAAATTCGGAAATAAATCGACATTCATTTTTTAAAACCTAATGTGCGTCTTTGATTGTGCTATATAAATCATGAAATAATATAAATCATCGGATTAAATTTCAAATAAATTCAGCATATACTCTGCGTCAACCAGGGAGGGGAAATAGTTAATGCGGCTCGTTTCCCGCTATATTGTATATAGCAACATCAAAGAGTGAACATTTAACCAAGATGGCGACGAAAACTGTTAATGAGATTCTAATGACATTCAGGGATCCATTTCTATCTATGGACCACTCATTTTTAGCTAATCCCTGCTAACTCTGTACGTGCGTTTGGTTTGATTTTAACCCCCCCCCCCACACCCACGCCCCCACCCCATGCACCCCCACCACCACCACCCCACCACCCCGGTGCCAACAGCGCCTCAAAGTGCAAATATCAATTAACCCTTTAAGGCTCTAGATATCTGAAAGAAAATCGCAATTCTCACTCAGTAAATGTCCATTCATAGAAGACAATGTGTGTACATTTGCCGCAGAGATTTACAAAAATAACCTTCTTTTGCCACACGTTTTGTTCAGCTTGATCATTAAATGGTTAATATTAAGAAAATCCAACTCTGCTTTGTACATGTGCAGGCCAAGAGAAGACTACTTTTGAAATTTTATCACTGGAATGACTGGCTCTGTTACCGAGCCAGTCATTCCAATGATAAATTTAAAAAAATTGTCTTCTCTTGGCCTGAAAATGTACATCACTCAAGAGCACTGCAGGTGCCATTTTACAGGTTTAACCATTATAAGATTAATCTGAAACAAGAGAGGTGAATACTTTGCCGAATGAATGCCCAGGATCTCAGCTCCAAAGTAACAACTATACAGGTTTATAGTGACTTTTATACAATGGAGAAATGTATGAACATTTGGCTATTACACCTGAATGTGCGTCTTTGATTGTGCTGTAGAAATCAGAAAATTAGATACGATATTCTATAGCGTGAAGATTCTTTGAAAGCAGAGAATTTGCAAAATATATTGTTGCGTCCGAAAACTGAAAATCTTCGATATTTGACTAATTCCTTCGTATAATATGCAAAATAAAAAGGCGGACTTCCATGTTGAAAATATTTTACACGTATTGCGCTTTCGAACACGGCGAGTTGTGGGTGGAGCTTAGCTAGTGATGGGCGGGGCATAGCTAAAAATGGAAAGGACCATTGACCATAGACAGCTCAGACAATGTGTATGTGTGTGACTACGACAATCACCGAATACAAGTTTTCCTACGCAATGGAAAATTTATCAGACACTTTGGACGATATGGTCACAAACCAAGAGAATTCATGTCTCCATGTTATTTAGCTGTTGTGCCTACAACTGGCCATGTTTACGTGACAGCTGGTTCATACCACGAAGTTTACGTGACAGCTGGTTCATACCACGAAGTTTACGTGACAGCTGGTTCATACCACGAAGTTTACGTGACAGCTGGTTCATACCACGATGTTTACGTGACAGCTGGTTCATACCACGAAGTTTACGTGACAGCTGGTTCATACCACGATGTTTACGTGACAGCTTGTTCATACCACGAAGTTTACGTGACAGCTGGTTCATACCACGAAGTTTACGTGACAGCTGGTTCATACCACGATGTTTACGTGACAGCTGGTTCATACCACGATGTTTACGTGACAGCTGGTTCATACCACGATGTTTACGTGACAGCTGGTTCATACCACGAAGTTTACGTGACAGCTGGTTCATACCACGAAGTTTACGTGACAGCTGGTTCATACCACGAAGTTTACGTGACAGCTGGTTCATACCACGATGTTTACGTGACAGCTGGTTCATACCACGAAGTTTACGTGACAGCTGGTTCATACCACGAAGTTTACGTGACAGCTGGTTCATACCACGATGTTTACGTGACAGCTGGTTCATACCACGAAGTACGGGTGTTTTGTTCATGTGGTGAGCTAATATCGACATTAGGTGCTCATGGAACATGCGATGGTCTGATGGATAATCCGGCCGGAATAGCAATAGATGAACACGGATTTATTATTCTGTCTGACAGGTGCAATGACCGTATACACGTGTTTAATGAGGACGGCATGTTTCTAGGTACTGAAAATAGGCAGTTTTACGGTCATAAAGGTCTGGCTGTCACCGAGCAGGGTGATGTAATTTTTAACTATGTCCCGCCCATCTCTAGCTAAGCTCCACCAACACCTCGCTCGTGTTCAGATCGATCGATCTCTGATCTCCCTGACTATCGATTTCAAGAAAACTATACAGGTAAGCTAAGGCAGCAACAGCGACCAGTCAAATTAGTTTCAAAATATTCAACAGCATGTTTCTTAAATAGCAAAGAATTACAAAGACATACAATTCATACAACGTGTCGGACCATTTTAGATTTGGTGACGGTCTATAATGGAACCCTTTGTGACGTAATGATTGTGACGTCATCATATACGCGCTGAGCTGATTATGACGTCATGTGAGGTCTGATGATGAATGGATACTCTGGAAAGGTGAATTCCAGTATCTTAATTTCAAGTTACCTATACAGGAAAGCTGTTGAATATTTTTTTAGATTAATCCCACCGGAACTCGTTGATGCCTTAGGCAGCAACAGCTCCAAGTCAAATTAGACCCAAAATACTCAAACGAAAACTCCTTTCCTTATAATTAAATGTTTGCCTCAGATTAAGCTTTTAACATGATTAAGCATTTAGTCAAATATGATTAAAGAGTTCCCGACGACATTTTGGTGACCGCGTTGGAAGTGAAGGAAGAGGAAACAGGTATTTTGCTACGGTCTTGTGTCTTACAGTTTCAACAAATTTTAAACCAGAAGTTTTATAGTTCAAGACAGTTTACTTTGTTGGGAAGAAGTTTTATCATTACATTATAGTATTCAATTGGCGACTGCTAAGGCAAGGAGTTTGCCACGAAATCTGGTTAAAACACTATACTGAGGTGTCTTCACTATTTGTGCAATTATGTTACTGTTTCGTACCAAAAAGCTAATGCAAATATTTCAATTGTTTAATAACTTTATTAAAGTATTATCGATTCTGGTTTACTTCTGTGAAATTCAATGTTTTATTCATTTGTTTAAGCAAGATATACAGTACCAAATCACCAGCTAGAGATTCTGAGGGTGTCTTCCCATTTGCGCCCGAGCAGAAAAAAATGGATTTTGCAACATTTGCTAAATGTGCGTTCTATCTGTTTTACGTTACGCTGCCGTAGTCTACCAAATGGTAGCATATTTTAAAGATAGCTTTGACAAATGTGACCTGCGGTTGCATAAGACACCCTGGTTCATTCTCAAAGGGAAAGAAAATGTCGTCAGGAACTCGTTAATCATCAGATCTAGGTACAAATCTTAGTGTTTTATGTTTCTGGGCGGTTTTCGTTTAAAACGGGGGCGAGGGTAGTGATGGTTGGGGATTGGTGTGGGGTGGGGTGGGTGGATGGGGGTGGGTGGGGGGGGGGGGGCTGGCCGTCAAGTGGCCTGTAACGTGATAAAGTAAACACTGATCTTCATAGCCATAAATTATATCCTATACTGCATTAATCCTCTAAATAATAATTGTTCGGCGAAACATATTCCATTTCTACTTTACTTGTGTAAAATATGGATGGCAATGCTTCATTTAGTGCTACCCTGTTGGAACCAGTATCCGTGCATCAAATGACTTGCTCACTGGGAGCGTGAATGGCGACATTTGGGCTGTTCATGCACAAATAAGTGTTTCAATGCTGGTAGCTGATGGTATGAATGGTGGTAAATTATACCTCTAGAGAGAGCCGGTGACTGAGTGTTTGGTTGTGGAGGTGCGGAGATGTGATACATGTTAGCCTCAGATTACTCATGTGAAAATATTCAGCAGTGTGGTTATTCTTTTAAGTCAGTTAAATTATACATGGCTAGCGGGAGATCTAGCATCATAGCCAGCTGGGTGTGTCACATTTCGAGATGCAAGGAGATGATTTTGTGGTGCATAAGCTGGGGGTGGGTGGGGAAGGGGTTTTCACCTGTGCCTCTGGTGGTAGACAGATGACTAGCTAAGCACAGCACCACTGATTATAATATGAAGTCACTGTTACTATATGCATAAAGGTAAGTAGGCCTAACTAACTTTGAGTATGTGTTGATCAATGTCAATTGTCATGATTGTGTATTTAGTTAACCCTTTCACCGACAAATCCTTGACAAAGTATTCTTCATGATATAAAACTTATTCTGTTGAATCTTTTGAAATTAATTGACTGGAAGCCATTGCAGCCTAACAGCTTCCAGTGAAATTAATTTCAAAATATTAATCAGTTTTCCTGTATGGTAGCACTGAACATGAGACATGGGAAATTCAGCAGTTAAATGCTTAACCCTTTAACACTTGAATTTGTTCCAAAAGATTTCAATTTTCTCATACAAAATCTTTATTTGCAGACAAAGAGAAGACTACTTTTCAAAATAGACCACTGAAATAACTGGCTCAGTTATGAAATATCCTTAAGGGTTAAAAGGTATATGGATGTTTATGATTTATTACCTACATGTACCTGCAAAAATGGATACAATTTACCTGCTCCCAAAAATATTGCAATATTAATATTTCTACATGAAAAGACCGGACTGATTGTAGAATTTATTGAATTTTCATAGTATTATCATTTTCCTAGCTTCATTTTGCTGTGCTTAGCAAAACCCCTAACCTTTACCATGAAAAGATAATTCTCTACATTGATTTACCCACCTCATTGGGGTGCGGGGGTGGCTGGGGTGTGGGGGGGGGTGTGTGTGGCTGATGTGATTGGATTGTTATTTTACTTGGCCTCAAGACATGATACCAACTGCTATTGCATAAATTATGTGTATGAAGTTAAAATAGCTGAGAACCACCAATGTAGAGCCTCACTTCCACTGCAAATTCTGCATTAACTATCTACAATTAACAACAGAATTCATTAAATGATTACATCATTTCAGATATGGATGACTGATGAGATATACTTGATAAAGTAGATAGTATAGAAAGAACAAGCAACTTATTATCCTCTTTATGCCAATTTATGCAAACAGTGTAAGATGGTTTAACATTTGATAATCAGATGTGTGTGATACCATGAATTGGTTCACAGAAATTAGCTAGCATTGCCAGTGTTGAATCACTCACTCAATATTAAAACGTTGCTGCCCCAACATCTGTCCAAGGATAGAAACCAGCATGTCTTTTAAATAGAAGTTGAGTAGACCTGGGGTGTATGAGTGTCTTGCCATGTACCCTTCACTCGTGAAATGCTGAACATTAGGTCTCTGGAAGCGATTTCCTGACAGACAGGGGTGTAACTCCACCCATACACGGCAATTAATATGTTCACGATAGCTGATTCAATTTAACAATCACAAGAACTAGTGGTTAATTGGAAGTTGCATTAATTCAATTACCACATTGGATAAATTGGTAAATTTTTAGGAATTTGAATTGCTAATTGGAATTGCTTTTCCCAAAGAATGGCTAATTACAAATTTATTTTCAATAATTTTTTTCGAATTTTCGCAATATGGTCTTGTTTTCTAACATAGTATAACTGACCAAAACCAGCCTTTGTATTGATCTTGAGACATTTGCAAATCAAAAGAAGACCTTTTTTGAAATGTGTACCACTGTAATGCCTGGCTCAATAATCAAGTCAGCCATGTGACTTGTAAATTGAAAAGAAAATGCCTTCTCTTGATCTGCAAGGTGTAAATGTGCATTTTGTGTAAATTAAGCAAAATCTTTCTTGACCTACAAATGGGCATTTACTAAGTACCAATTCAAATACCATTTATCAATCATCACCATTACAGGGCTAAAGCTGATAACATATGGCTCTAGAGACAGGTCCCACAGCCCTGGGCCTATAGCATATAACTTCTCCATATTCACTCTGTAAATTTCCGATATTTTTCCAGTTGAACATTAAAATATACTGTAATGTGTATTTAGCGTTATTTTATTTGCTAACTATTATACTTTCTCAACGTTGCTGACCAAAAAAATAGGCTTAACCACACGCACGCACGCACGCACGCACGCACGCATACCATACCCGACCACACACACGCACAAACGCACACACAAGCGCACGCACAAACGCACGCACACACGCAGACCCTCAAGAGCTTATAGGACACTAAGGCTCCCTACCACACACCCCTGTTTCTGTCACTCTCCCTACAAAACTTAACACTCATATATCTGGAAGGTGATGGGGGTTGGATGTCATGCCTCTTCCCCTGTAAGAATTGGAAAATCAGATGCTCTGAGAAATAGTTACCTGCATAATTCATTGTGACATGAAACATTATTTCTTTAGAAAAATCATTAATTGTTTGTTTATTGTAGGGTGTGTGTAGGAGTTAATGTAGTCCACAACTCCCATCCCAAAGGAAAATATGGCGTCTCATGCATTTTAAATTTATTTGTGTGTGTGTGTGTGCGCGTGCGTGCGTGCGTGTGTGTGGGGGGTGTGTGTGTGTGGGGTGTGTGGGGGTGGGTGGGTCGAGGGAGGGGGGTGGGGGTTGAGGGGTGTGGGGAGGGGTGAGTGGGTGGGGTGAGTGCGTGTTGGGAGGGGCGGGGGTGTGTGGGTGGTAAATATGGAATTTCACATTTTCAAATTCAAATTAAGCACTCAAATGAGGTGGGGGGCAAACTCATATTTTTGCAAGCCCCGCTCCATCTCGAAAATTATCTGTGGGGTTGGGGTGGTGTGGTGGAGGTGGGTTACCTCACACAGACAGACAGACAGACAGACAGACACACACGACTCCACCCACCCCCTCTGCTCTGGCCTATGCACACACAGATCGTCATTATGCCAGTAGGGCCTATATATAGACATCTTTGAGCCTTGTGCGCAATAGTAAATATTATCTATCCAGAACTCGCTTGTTGTGTTACAGGATTCACATGCACTGATGTGGGGGTGAGGGTGGGGTTTGCGTTTCTTACATATTGCGATAGTATTTTACCTTCTAATGTACATAGAATCAATAAAATACTTCTAAAAATGCATAGTAATTGTCAGTTTGGCCAAGTTTACAGGTACCGCTGACGTGAAATTGCAATTTTAATCACTTTGAGTGGCATTAACCACGGCCGCGTAACGTTGTTTACTAACAAAACAGTGATCAGCTGGCCGTACGTTTGACGGTCAGTCGTCCTCGTACGCGTGAAAATGATGTCATAAGACATAAAATCTCCTTCAAAGGTGCATCGCCATGCTGCGTATGCCAGCTATATCACGACCGCATGAGAGATATGAAATAGCACCTGTCGCGGTGAGCAAAAGAAGGGATGCGCAAATAGTGAAGACATGGGGATAAATGCAATTATCTATAATGTTTCCAATGTCTGCAACATTTTAATAAGTAATGCTATGCTTATATGATGCTTTTTTCTCCATATAGCAGAAATCTAAACTCAAGTTACCACTTTTCGTGATGGGTTCGATTCAATTCAAATTTCTTTATCTGGCATTTATATTTAAATTTACATGTAAATCTTTACACTAGGTAATCGTCTGAAGGCAGGGCATATGACATGGTGGATACCATACACATAAAATAAATATAGGACGATTTATTACATTACAAGTTCACTACGCAACATAACAGTACACATCATGACATACACAGTGGCATCACATATAGTACACGCACAGAATTTATTATTATTATTATTATTATTATTATTATTATTATTATTATTATTATTATTATTATTAGCTCACCTGGCCCAAGTGAACTTATGCCGTGGCGACCGTCCGTCCGTTATCCGTCAGCTTTTGCTTTAAAACACTACTCCTCATTAACCACTTGGCCGATTTCAACCCAATTTTTCTCCTTATCATTCTGAGCGATTTGAGTCAAATTTGGCTGAAAGGACCCTATGGTCGTAGGCTCCAGAGCTTCTATTCGGAATTTGGATTAATCAATTTTTGGGATGAAAATCGTAGATTTTATGAAAAATGTACCCGAAATTGTTAAAGTGTTTCTTCTTCTTACCATTCTGAGCGATTTGAGTCAAATTTGGCTGAAAGGACCCTATGGTCGTAGGCTCCAGAACGTCCATTCAGAATTTTGATTCATCAATTTTTTTGGGTGAAAATCCTAGATTTTATGAAAAATGTACCAGACATTTTCAAATTGCTTCTTCTCCTTACCATTCTGCGCGATTTCAAGCAAATTTGGCTGAAACGATCCTGATATGACGTCATAATTAACTAGGAGACGTGTATGGTGACGTCATAATTAATGACGTCATGAATCACGCAGATAAGTGCATCACGAACCCATGACTAAGCGTTGCTGTACGAATTTTATGTCTTTATTATTAAATAAGCAACAACACCCATTCAAATTAGTTTCAAAATATTCAACAGCTAACCTGTATAGTTTTCTGTTAATTGAGATTCAGAGAGTACAGGGATCGATCGTTCCCAACACGGGTAACGTACATCTCAGCAGATCAGTGTTCCTCGCACATGGTCTATGAGCAATGCACACATTGTACAGTCACGCATTCTGAGACTGGATGGGAGCGAAGTAGCCCACCTATCACTTTCAATATTATATGTAAGTTAATTATTTAATTAATGTAGCGTCTCTTCTTTGGTTGAACCTGGAAACATGATAATAGAGCTGTAGGCCAATTCTGTATAAAACCTGTTCAATGGCCATAGCAATATCTTACTGGGTGATATGTAAATATGTAAATAATGATGGAATCCAGGTTTATCTATGCCCCGCCCATCTCTATCTAAGCTCGACACACGCTTTTCCAGTGTCGGAATGGCAATTTCCAGAAAACTACAGGTAAGCTATTGGATATTTTGAAACTAATTTGACCATGTCGCACCTATATATATCTAAGCTTTGAAACTAATTTGACTGGGTCTGTTGTTGCTTATAGCAACAACAGTGCCCAGTCAAATTAGTTTCAAATTATTCAACAGAATGGATATTAAGTAGTAAAGATACAACATCGTTTAAATTCACGGACCATTAAGTGTTTGTGATGGACAGAATCAGGCCATTCATGGCGTAATTGATTATGACCTCAGCCTATATATGACGTTGATTAAGACGTCATATGATCATATGATATAATTGACTGAAAAACTACATTCTTCTATTTGATTGAATGTTGGCAGCAAGAACCTTTTGGCCCTCGAAACCTGAATTCCCAGAATATCAATGTTAATAGCTATCCAAGGTAAGCTGTTATATACTTTGACAAGCTGTTGAGAGACTGTGGAATATTTTGACAAGCTGTTGATAGACTGTGGAATATTTTGACTAGCTGCTAATAGACTGTGGAATGTTTTGACATACTGTTGACAGACTGTGGAATATTGTGACAAGCTATTGATAGACTGGAATATTTTGACAAGCTGTTGATAGGCTGTGGAATATTTTGACAAGCTGTTGACAGACTGTGGAATATTTTGACAAGCTGTTGACAGACTGTGGAATATTTTGACAAGCTGTTGATAGACTGGAATATTTCGACAAGCTCTTGATAGACTGTGGAATATTTTGACAATCTGTTGGTAAGCTGCTGAATATTTTCACAGGCTGTTGGTAAGCTGCTGAATATTCAACAGAATACTTAACCCCTCTTGTGTCAACTTAACCGTTACTGGTCAAACTGACCAAAACAACTCTGCTGTGGTCTTGAGTCTATTAGCAAGTCTAGAGAAGAGTATTCTTCGGTAACCGATCCAGTCATTCTAGTGGTAAAGTTTCAAAAATACTCTTCTCTTGACCGGCAAATGGATACCGGTAAGCCAAGATTTTAATCTTCTTTACCATTACCACATTAATGGTCAAGCCAGTCAAAGTTTTCAGAGGGAAATTTACAAATAATAGTCTTCTAATATTACAATTTCTTGAAAAGCGTTGACTGTTAAAATGCTTAATTGATATAAGTAGTATTTTAACGCTTTGAGGCGCTGTTGTCACAAGAGGGAAAAATAAGTTGTAAGTGAGCTTTCGATATCAGCCTTTTATTTTCAAATTATTACTAATAAAGTCAGTTGCATTGTGCACAGCTGCGGCAATATGCAGTAAGACTTCTCCATCTTTCCTGGATAATGACTTGTTTCTTTGCTTTATTCGAGCTGATATCCGGCTGTCTAAGGTCTTCTTGGAGCGTGCTTCACCATTTGTTCTTGGAGCGTGCTTCACCAGGTTATCATGGAGCGTACTTCACCAGATCTTCTTGGCACATGCTTCACCAGGTCTTCTTGGCACGTGCTTCATGAGGTCTTCTTGGAGCGTGCTTCACCATGTCTTCTTGGAGCATGCTTCACCATTTCTTCTTGGAGCGTGATTCACCAGGTCATCATGGAGCATGCTTCACCAGGTCTTCTTGGCATGTGCTTCACCATGTCTTCTTGGAGCATGCTTCACCAGGTCTTCTTGGAGCATGCTTCACCATTTCTTCTTGGAGCGTGCTTCACCAGGTCATCATGGAGCTTGCTTCACCAGGTCTTCTTGGAGCATGCTTCACCAGGTCTTCTTGGAGTGTACTTCACGAGATCTTCATGGAGCATACTTCAGCAGGTCATCATGGAGCATACTTCACCAGGTCTTCTTGGCACGTACTTCACCAGGTCATCATGGAGCGTGCTTCATCAGGTCTTCATGGAGCGTACTTCAGCAGGTCATCATGAAGCGTACTTCACCAGGTCTTCTTGGCACGTGCTTCACCAGGTCTTCTTGGCAGGTGCTTCACCAAGTCTTCTTGGAGCATGCTTCTCCAGGTCTTCTTGGAGCATTGCTTCACCATTTCTTCTTGGAGCGTATTTCACCAGGTCATCATGGAGCATGCATCACCAGGTCTTCTTGGAGCATGCTTCACCAGGTCTTCTTGGAGCATGCTTCACCATTTCCTCTTGGAGCGTGCTTCACCAGGTCATCATGGAGCTTGCTTCACCAGGTCTTCTTGGAGCATGCTTCACCAGGTCTTCTTGGAGCGTACTTCACCAGGTCTTCATGGAGCGTACTTCACCAGGTCATCATGGAGCATACTTCACCAGGTCTTCTTGGCACGTACTTTACCAGGTCATCATGGAGCGTGCTTCATCAGGTCTTCTTGGCATGTGCTTCACCATGTCTTCTTGGAGCATGCTTCACCAGGTCTTCATGGAGCGTACTTCAGCAGGTCATCATGGAGCATACTTTACCAGGTCTTCTTGGCACATGCTTCACCAGGTCTTCTTGGCACGTACTTCACCAAGTCTTCTTAGAGCGTGCTTCACCAGGTCTTCTTGGAGCATGCTTCACCATTTCTTCTTGGAGCATGCTTCACCAGGTCATGATGGAGCGTGCTTCACCATTTCTTCTTGGAGCGTGCTTCACCAGGTCATCATGGAGCTTGCCTCACCAGGTCTTCTTGGAGCAGAATTCAGCAGGTCATCATGGATCGTGCATCTCCAGGTCTTCTTGGAGCATGCTTCACCAGGTCTTCTTGGAGCATGCTTCACCATTTCTTCTTGGAGCGTGCTTCACCAGGTCATCATGGAGCTTGCTTCACCAGGTCTTCTTGGAGCATGCTTCACCAGGTCTTCTTGGAGCATACTTCCCCAGGTCTTCTTGGAGCGTACCTCACCAGGTGTTCTTGGCATGTGCTTCACCAGGTCATCTTGGAGCATGCTTCACCAGGTCTTCTTGGAGCATGCTTCACCAGGTCTTCTTGGAGCATGCTTCACCAAGTCATCATGGAGCATGCTTCACCAGGTCTTCTTGGAGCGTACTTCACCAGGTTTTCTTGGAGCGTACTTCACCAGGTCTTCTTGGAGCATGCTTTACCAGGTCTTCTTGGAGCGTGCTTCACCAGGTCTTCTTGGAGCATGCGTCACCAGGTCTTCTTGGAGCGTGCTTCACCAGGGCATCATGGAGCATACTTCACCATGTCTTCTAGGAGCGTGCTTCACCATGTCTTCTTGGAGCGTGTTTCACCAGGTCTTCTTGGAGCGTGCTTCACCATTTCTTCTTGGAGAGTGCTTCACCAGGTCGTCATGGATCATGCTTCAGCAGGTCCTCTTGGAGCGTACTTCACGAGGTCTTCTTGGAACGTGCTTTACCAGGTCTTCTTGGGGCGTGCTTCACTTTATCTCTTGGAGCGTGCTTCACCAGGTCTTCTTGGAGCGTGCTTCACCAGGTCTTCTTGGAGCGTACTTCACCAGGTCTTGTTGGAGCATGCTTCACCAGGTCTTCTTGGAGCATGCTTCACCATTTCTTCTTGGAGCGTGCTTCACCAGGTCATCATGGAGCTTGCCTCACCAGGTCTTCTTGGAGCAGAATTCACCAGGTCATCATGGATCGTGCATCACCAGGTCTTCTTGGAGCATGCTTCAGCAGGTCTTCTTGGAGCATGCTTCACCATTTCTTCTTGGAGCGTGCTTCACCAGGTCATCATGGAGCTTGCTTCACCAGGTCTTCTTGGAGCATGCTTCACCAGGTCTTCTTGGAGGATACTTCCCCAGGTCTTCTTGGAGCGTACCTCACCAGGTGTTCTTGGCATGTGCTTCACCAGGTCATCTTGGAGCATGCTTCACCAGGTCTTCTTGGAGCCTGCTTCACCAGGTCTTCTTGGAGCATGCTTCACCAAGTCATCATGGAGCATGCTTCACCAGGTCTTCTTGGAGCGTACTTCACCAGGTTTCCTTGGAGCGTACTTCACCAGGTCTTCTTGGAGCATGCTTTACCAGGTCTTCTTGGAGCGTGCTTCACCAGGTCTTCTTGGAGCATGCGTCACCAGGTCTTCTTGGAGCGTGCTTCACCAGGGCATCATGGAGCATACTTCACCATGTCTTCTAGGAGCGTGCTTCACCATGTCTTCTTGGAGCGTGTTTCACCAGGTCTTCTTGGAGCGTGCTTCACCATTTCTTCTTGGAGAGTGCTTCACCAGGTCGTTATGGATCATGCTTCAGCAGGTCCTCTTGGAGCGTACTTCACGAGGTCTTCTTGGAACGTGCTTTACCAGATCTTCTTGGGGCGTGCTTCACTTTATCTCTTGGAGCGTGCTTCACCAGGTCTTCTTGGAGCGTGCTTCACCAGGTCTTCTTGGAGCGTACTTCACCAGGTCTTGTTGGAGCATGCTTCACCAGGTCTTCTTGGAGCGTGCTTCACCAGGTCTTCTTGGAGCGTGCTTCACCAGGTCATCATGGAGCATACTTCACCATGTCTTCTTGGAGCATGCTTCACCAGGTCTTCTTGGAGCGTGCATCACCAGGTCTTCTTGGAGCATGCTTCACCAGGTCTTCTTGGAGCGTGCTTCACCAGGTCTTCTTGGAGCGTGCTTCACCAGGTCATCATGGAGCATACTTCACCATGTCTTCTTGGAGCGTGCTTCACCAGGTCATCATGGAGCGTGCATCACCAGGTCTTCTTGGAGCATGCTTCACCAGGTCTTCTTGGAGCATGCTTCACCATTTCTTCTTGGAGCGTGCTTCACCAGGTCATCATGGAGCTTGCTTCACCATTTCTTCTTGGAGAGTGCTTCACCAGGTCGTCATGGATCATGCTTCAGCAGGTCCTCTTGGAGCGTACTTCACGAGGTCTTCTTGGAACGTGCTTTACCAGGTCTTCTTGGGGCGTGCTTCACTTTATCTCTTGGAGCGTGCTTCACCAGGTCTTCTTGGAGCGTGCTTCACCAGGTCTTCTTGGAGCATACTTTACCAGGTCTTGTTGGAGCATAGTTCACCAGGTCTTCTTGGAGCGTGCTTCACCAGGTCTTCTTGGAGCGTGCTTCACCAGGTCATCATGGAGCATACTTCACCATGTCTTCTTGGAGCGTGCTTCACCAGGTCTTCTTGGAGCGTACTTCACCAGGTCATCATGAAGCGTGCATCACCAGGTCTTCTTGGAGCATGCTTCACCAGGTCTTCTTGGAGCATGCTTCACCTTTCTTCTTGGAGCGTGCTTCACCAGGTCATCATGGAGCTTGCTTCACCAGGTCTTCTTGGAGCATGCTTCACCAGGTCTTCTTGGAGCATACTTCACCAGGTCTTCATGGAGCGTACTTCAGCAGGTCATCATGGAGCATACTTCACCAGGTCTTCTTGGCACGTACTTCACCAGGTCATCATGGAGTGCGCTTCATCAGGTCTTCTTGGCATGTGCTTCACCATGTCTTCTTGGAGCATGCTTCACCATTTATTCTTGGAGCGTGCTTCACCAGGTCTTCATGGAGCGTACTTCAGCAGGTCATCATGGAGCATACTTCACCAGGTCTTCTGGGCACGTGCTTCACCAGGTCTTCTTGGCACGTGCTTCACCAAGTATTCTTGGAGCGTGTTTCACCAGGTCTTCTTGGAGCATGCTTCACCATTTCTTCTTGGAGCATGCTTCACCAGGTCAACATGGAGCGTGCTTCATCAGGTCTTCTTGGAGCATGCTTCACCAGGTCTTCTTGGAGCGTACTTCCCCAGGTCTTCTTGGAGCGTACCTCACCAGGTGTTCTTGGCACGTGCTTCACCAGGTCATCTTGGAGCATGCTTTACCAGGTCTTCTTGGATTGTACTTCACCAGGTCTTCATGGAGCGTACTTCAGCAGGTCATCATGGAGCATACTTCACCATGTCTTCTTGGCACGTACTTCACCAGGTCATCATGGAGCGCGCTTCATCAGGTCTTCTTGGCATGTGCTTCACCATGTCTTCTTGGAGCATGCTTCACCATTTATTCTTGGAGCGTGCTTCACCAGGTCTTCATGGAGCGTACTTCAGCAGGTCATCATGGAGCATACTTCACCAGGTCTTCTGGGCACGTGCTTCACCAGGTCTTCTTGGCACGTGCTTCACCAAGTATTCTTGGAGCGTGTTTCACCAGGTCTTCTTGGAGCATGCTTCACCAGGTCTTCTTGGAGCATACTTCACCAGGTCTTCATGGAGCGTACTTCAGCAGGTCATCATGGAGCATACTTCACCAGGTCTTCTTGGCACGTACTTCACCAGGTCATCATGGAGCGCGCTTCATCAGGTCTTCTTGGCATGTGCTTCACCATGTCTTCTTGAAGCATGCTTCACCATTTATTCTTGGAGCGTGCTTCACCAGGTCTTCTTGGAGCATGCTTCACCAAGTCATCATGGAGCATGCTTCACCAGGTCTTCTTGGAGCGTACTTCACCAGGTTTTCTTGGAGCGTACTTCACCAGGTCTTCTTGGAGCATGCTTTACCAGGTCTTCTTGGAGCGTGCTTCACCAGGTCTTCTTGGAGCATGCGTCACCAGGTCTTCTTGGAGCGTGCTTCACCAGGGCATCATGGAGCATACTTCACCATGTCTTCTAGGAGCGTGCTTCACCATGTCTTCTTGGAGCGTGTTTCACCAGGTCTTCTTGGAGCGTGCTTCACCATTTCTTCTTGGAGAGTGCTTCACCAGGTCGTCATGGATCATGCTTCAGCAGGTCCTCTTGGAGCGTACTTCACGAGGTCTTCTTGGAACGTGCTTTACCAGGTCTTCTTGGAGCATGCTTCACCAGGTCTTCTTGGAGCATGCTTCACCATTTCCTCTTGGAGCGTGCTTCACCAGGTCATCATGGAGCTTGCTTCACCAGGTCTTCTTGGAGCATGCTTCACCAGGTCTTCTTGGAGCGTACTTCACCAGGTCTTCATGGAGCGTACTTCACCAGGTCATCATGGAGCATACTTCACCAGGTCTTCTTGGCACGTACTTTACCAGGTCATCATGGAGCGTGCTTCATCAGGTCTTCTTGGCATGTGCTTCACCATGTCTTCTTGGAGCATGCTTCACCAGGTCTTCATGGAGCGTACTTCAGCAGGTCATCATGGAGCATACTTTACCAGGTCTTCTTGGCACATGCTTCACCAGGTCTTCTTGGCACGTACTTCACCAAGTCTTCTTAGAGCGTGCTTCACCAGGTCTTCTTGGAGCATGCTTCACCATTTCTTCTTGGAGCATGCTTCACCAGGTCATGATGGAGCGTGCTTCACCATTTCTTCTTGGAGCGTGCTTCACCAGGTCATCATGGAGCTTGCCTCACCAGGTCTTCTTGGAGCAGAATTCAGCAGGTCATCATGGATCGTGCATCTCCAGGTCTTCTTGGAGCATGCTTCACCAGGTCTTCTTGGAGCATGCTTCACCATTTCTTCTTGGAGCGTGCTTCACCAGGTCATCATGGAGCTTGCTTCACCAGGTCTTCTTGGAGCATGCTTCACCAGGTCTTCTTGGAGCATACTTCCCCAGGTCTTCTTGGAGCGTACCTCACCAGGTGTTCTTGGCATGTGCTTCACCAGGTCATCTTGGAGCATGCTTCACCAGGTCTTCTTGGAGCATGCTTCACCAGGTCTTCTTGGAGCATGCTTCACCAAGTCATCATGGAGCATGCTTCACCAGGTCTTCTTGGAGCGTACTTCACCAGGTTTTCTTGGAGCGTACTTCACCAGGTCTTCTTGGAGCATGCTTTACCAGGTCTTCTTGGAGCGTGCTTCACCAGGTCTTCTTGGAGCATGCGTCACCAGGTCTTCTTGGAGCGTGCTTCACCAGGGCATCATGGAGCATACTTCACCATGTCTTCTAGGAGCGTGCTTCACCATGTCTTCTTGGAGCGTGTTTCACCAGGTCTTCTTGGAGCGTGCTTCACCATTTCTTCTTGGAGAGTGCTTCACCAGGTCGTCATGGATCATGCTTCAGCAGGTCCTCTTGGAGCGTACTTCACGAGGTCTTCTTGGAACGTGCTTTACCAGGTCTTCTTGGGGCGTGCTTCACTTTATCTCTTGGAGCGTGCTTCACCAGGTCTTCTTGGAGCGTGCTTCACCAGGTCTTCTTGGAGCGTACTTCACCAGGTCTTGTTGGAGCATGCTTCACCAGGTCTTCTTGGAGCATGCTTCACCATTTCTTCTTGGAGCGTGCTTCACCAGGTCATCATGGAGCTTGCCTCACCAGGTCTTCTTGGAGCAGAATTCACCAGGTCATCATGGATCGTGCATCACCAGGTCTTCTTGGAGCATGCTTCAGCAGGTCTTCTTGGAGCATGCTTCACCATTTCTTCTTGGAGCGTGCTTCACCAGGTCATCATGGAGCTTGCTTCACCAGGTCTTCTTGGAGCATGCTTCACCAGGTCTTCTTGGAGGATACTTCCCCAGGTCTTCTTGGAGCGTACCTCACCAGGTGTTCTTGGCATGTGCTTCACCAGGTCATCTTGGAGCATGCTTCACCAGGTCTTCTTGGAGCCTGCTTCACCAGGTCTTCTTGGAGCATGCTTCACCAAGTCATCATGGAGCATGCTTCACCAGGTCTTCTTGGAGCGTACTTCACCAGGTTTCCTTGGAGCGTACTTCACCAGGTCTTCTTGGAGCATGCTTTACCAGGTCTTCTTGGAGCGTGCTTCACCAGGTCTTCTTGGAGCATGCGTCACCAGGTCTTCTTGGAGCGTGCTTCACCAGGGCATCATGGAGCATACTTCACCATGTCTTCTAGGAGCGTGCTTCACCATGTCTTCTTGGAGCGTGTTTCACCAGGTCTTCTTGGAGCGTGCTTCACCATTTCTTCTTGGAGAGTGCTTCACCAGGTCGTTATGGATCATGCTTCAGCAGGTCCTCTTGGAGCGTACTTCACGAGGTCTTCTTGGAACGTGCTTTACCAGATCTTCTTGGGGCGTGCTTCACTTTATCTCTTGGAGCGTGCTTCACCAGGTCTTCTTGGAGCGTGCTTCACCAGGTCTTCTTGGAGCGTACTTCACCAGGTCTTGTTGGAGCATGCTTCACCAGGTCTTCTTGGAGCGTGCTTCACCAGGTCTTCTTGGAGCGTGCTTCACCAGGTCATCATGGAGCATACTTCACCATGTCTTCTTGGAGCATGCTTCACCAGGTCTTCTTGGAGCGTGCATCACCAGGTCTTCTTGGAGCATGCTTCACCAGGTCTTCTTGGAGCGTGCTTCACCAGGTCTTCTTGGAGCGTGCTTCACCAGGTCATCATGGAGCATACTTCACCATGTCTTCTTGGAGCGTGCTTCACCAGGTCATCATGGAGCGTGCATCACCAGGTCTTCTTGGAGCATGCTTCACCAGGTCTTCTTGGAGCATGCTTCACCATTTCTTCTTGGAGCGTGCTTCACCAGGTCATCATGGAGCTTGCTTCACCATTTCTTCTTGGAGAGTGCTTCACCAGGTCGTCATGGATCATGCTTCAGCAGGTCCTCTTGGAGCGTACTTCACGAGGTCTTCTTGGAACGTGCTTTACCAGGTCTTCTTGGGGCGTGCTTCACTTTATCTCTTGGAGCGTGCTTCACCAGGTCTTCTTGGAGCGTGCTTCACCAGGTCTTCTTGGAGCATACTTTACCAGGTCTTGTTGGAGCATAGTTCACCAGGTCTTCTTGGAGCGTGCTTCACCAGGTCTTCTTGGAGCGTGCTTCACCAGGTCATCATGGAGCATACTTCACCATGTCTTCTTGGAGCGTGCTTCACCAGGTCTTCTTGGAGCGTACTTCACCAGGTCATCATGAAGCGTGCATCACCAGGTCTTCTTGGAGCATGCTTCACCAGGTCTTCTTGGAGCATGCTTCACCTTTCTTCTTGGAGCGTGCTTCACCAGGTCATCATGGAGCTTGCTTCACCAGGTCTTCTTGGAGCATGCTTCACCAGGTCTTCTTGGAGCATACTTCACCAGGTCTTCATGGAGCGTACTTCAGCAGGTCATCATGGAGCATACTTCACCAGGTCTTCTTGGCACGTACTTCACCAGGTCATCATGGAGTGCGCTTCATCAGGTCTTCTTGGCATGTGCTTCACCATGTCTTCTTGGAGCATGCTTCACCATTTATTCTTGGAGCGTGCTTCACCAGGTCTTCATGGAGCGTACTTCAGCAGGTCATCATGGAGCATACTTCACCAGGTCTTCTGGGCACGTGCTTCACCAGGTCTTCTTGGCACGTGCTTCACCAAGTATTCTTGGAGCGTGTTTCACCAGGTCTTCTTGGAGCATGCTTCACCATTTCTTCTTGGAGCATGCTTCACCAGGTCAACATGGAGCGTGCTTCATCAGGTCTTCTTGGAGCATGCTTCACCAGGTCTTCTTGGAGCGTACTTCCCCAGGTCTTCTTGGAGCGTACCTCACCAGGTGTTCTTGGCACGTGCTTCACCAGGTCATCTTGGAGCATGCTTTACCAGGTCTTCTTGGATTGTACTTCACCAGGTCTTCATGGAGCGTACTTCAGCAGGTCATCATGGAGCATACTTCACCATGTCTTCTTGGCACGTACTTCACCAGGTCATCATGGAGCGCGCTTCATCAGGTCTTCTTGGCATGTGCTTCACCATGTCTTCTTGGAGCATGCTTCACCATTTATTCTTGGAGCGTGCTTCACCAGGTCTTCATGGAGCGTACTTCAGCAGGTCATCATGGAGCATACTTCACCAGGTCTTCTGGGCACGTGCTTCACCAGGTCTTCTTGGCACGTGCTTCACCAAGTATTCTTGGAGCGTGTTTCACCAGGTCTTCTTGGAGCATGCTTCACCAGGTCTTCTTGGAGCATACTTCACCAGGTCTTCATGGAGCGTACTTCAGCAGGTCATCATGGAGCATACTTCACCAGGTCTTCTTGGCACGTACTTCACCAGGTCATCATGGAGCGCGCTTCATCAGGTCTTCTTGGCATGTGCTTCACCATGTCTTCTTGAAGCATGCTTCACCATTTATTCTTGGAGCGTGCTTCACCAGGTCTTCTTGGAGCATGCTTCACCAAGTCATCATGGAGCATGCTTCACCAGGTCTTCTTGGAGCGTACTTCACCAGGTTTTCTTGGAGCGTACTTCACCAGGTCTTCTTGGAGCATGCTTTACCAGGTCTTCTTGGAGCGTGCTTCACCAGGTCTTCTTGGAGCATGCGTCACCAGGTCTTCTTGGAGCGTGCTTCACCAGGGCATCATGGAGCATACTTCACCATGTCTTCTAGGAGCGTGCTTCACCATGTCTTCTTGGAGCGTGTTTCACCAGGTCTTCTTGGAGCGTGCTTCACCATTTCTTCTTGGAGAGTGCTTCACCAGGTCGTCATGGATCATGCTTCAGCAGGTCCTCTTGGAGCGTACTTCACGAGGTCTTCTTGGAACGTGCTTTACCAGGTCTTCTTGGGGCGTGCTTCACTTTATCTCTTGGAGCGTGCTTCACCAGGTCTTCTTGGAGCGTGCTTCACCAGGTCTTCTTGGAGCGTACTTCACCAGGTCTTGTTGGAGCATGCTTCACCAGGTCTTCTTGGAGCGTGCTTCACCAGGTCTTCTTGGAGCGTGCTTCACCAGGTCATCATGGAGCATAGTTCACCATGTCTTCTTGGAGCGTGCTTCACCAGGTCTTCTTGGAGCATACTTCACCAGGTCATCATGAAGCGTGCATCACCAGGTCTTCTTGGAGCATGCTTCACCAGGTCTTCTTGGAGCATGCTTCACCATTTCTTCTTGGAGCGTGCTTCACCAGGTCATCATGGAGGTTGCTTCACCAGGTCTTCTTGGAGCATGCTTCACCAGGTCTTCTTGGAGCATACTTCACCAGGTCTTCATGGAGCGTACTTCAGCAGGTCATCATGGAGCATACTTCACCAGGTCTTCTTGGCACGTACTTCACCAGGTCATCATGGAGCGCGCTTCATCAGGTCTTCTTGGCATGTGCTTCACCATGTCTTCTTGGAGCATGCTTCACCATTTATTCTTGGAGCGTGCTTTACCAGGTCTTCTTGGAGCGTGCTTCACCAGGTCATCATGGGGCGTACTTCACCAGGTCTTCTTGGAGCGTGCTTCACCAGGTCTTCTTGGTGTGTACTTCACCAGGTCTTCTTGGAGCATACTTCACCAAGTCTTCTTGGAGCGTGCTTCACCAGGTCTTCTTGGAGCATGCGTCACCAGGTCTTCTTGGAGCGTGCTTCACCAGGGCATCATGTAGCATACGTCACCATGTCTTCTTGGAGTGTGCTTCACGAGGTCTTCTAGGAGCGTGCTTCACCATTTTTTCTTGGAGAGTGCTTCACCAGGTCGTCATGGATCATGCTTCAGCAGGTTCTCTTGGAGCGTATTTCACGAGGTCTTCTTGGAGCGTGCTTCACCAGGTCTTCTTGGAGCGTACTTCACCAGGTCTTCTTGGCACGTACTTCACCAGGTCATCATGGAGCGTGCTTCACCAGGTCTTCTTGGGGCGTGCTTCACATTATCTCTTGGAGTGTGCTTCACCAGGTCTTCATGGAGCGTGCTTCACCAGGTCTTCTTGGAGCGTACTTCACCAGGTCTTCTTGGCACGTACTTCACCAGGTCATCATGGAGCGTGCTTCATCAGGTCTTCTTGGCATGTGCTTCACCATGTCTTCTTGGAGCATGCTTCACCATTTCTTCTTGGAGCGTGCTTCACCAGGTCTTCATGGAGCATACTTCAGCAGGTCATCATGGAGCATACTTCACCAGGTCTTCTTGGCATGTGCTTCACCAGGTCTTCTTGGCACGTACTTCACCAAGTCTTCTTGGAGCATGCTTCACCAGGTCTTCTTGGAGCATGCTTCACCATTTCTTCTTGGAGCATGCTTCACCAGGTCATCATGGAGCGTGCTTCACCATTTGTTCTTGGAGCGTGCTTCACCAGGTCATCATGGAGCTTGCTTCACCAGGTCTTCTTGGAGCATACTTCACAAGGTCATCATGGAGCGTGCATCACCAGGTCTTCTTGGAGCATGCTTCACCAGGTCTTCTTGGAGCATGCTTCACCATTTCTTCTTTGAGCGTCCTTCACGAGGTCATAATGGAGCTTGCTTCACCAGGTCTTCTTGGAGCATACTTCACCATGTCTTCTTGGAGCATACTTCCCCAGGTCTTCTTGGAGCATACCTCACCAGGTGTTCTTGGCATGTGCTTCACCAGGTCATCTTGGAGCATGCTTCACCAGGTCTTCTTGGAGCATGCTTCACCCGGTCTTCTTGGAGCATGCTTCACCAAGTCATCATGGAGCATACTTCACCAGGTCTTCTTGGAGCGTACTTCACCAGGTTTTCTTGGAGCGTACTTCACCATGTCTTCTTGGAGCATGCTTTACCAGGTCTTCTTGGACCGTGCTTCACCAGGTCTTCTAGGAGCATGTGTCACCAGGTCTTCTTGGAGCATACTTCACCATGTCTTTTTGGAGTGTGCTTCACGAGGTCTTCTAGGAGCGTGCTTCACCAGGTCTTCTTGGAGCGTGTTTCAGCAGGTCTTTTTGGAGCGTGCTTCACCATTTCTTCTTGGAGAGTGCTTCACCAGGTCGTCCTGGATCATGCTTCAGCAGGTCCTCTTGGAGCGTACTTCACGAGGTCTTCTTGGAACGTGCTTTACCAGGTCTTCTTGGGGCGTGCTTCACTTTATCTCATGGAGCGTGCTTCACCAGGTCTTCTTGAAGCGTGCTTCACCAGGTCATCACGGAGCATACTTCACCATGTCTTCTTGGAGCGTGCTTCACCAGGTCTTCTTGGAGCGTACTTCACCAGGTCATCATGGAGCGTGCATCACCAGGTCTTCTTGGAGCATGCTTCACCAGGTCTTCTTGGAGCATGCTTCACCATTTCTTCTTGGAGCGTGCTTCACCAGGTCATCATGGAGCTTGCTTCACCAGGTCTTCTTGGAGCATGCTTCACCAGGTCTTCTTGGAGCACACTTCACCAGGTCTTCATGGAGCGTACTTCAGCAGGTCATCATGGAGCATACTTCACCAGGTCTTCTTGGCACGTACTTCACCAGGTCATCATGGAGCGCACTTCATCAGGTCTTCTTGGCATGTGCTTCACCATGTCTTCTTGGAGCATGTTTCACCATTTATTCTGGGAGCATGCTTCACCAGGTCTTCATGGAGCGTACTTCAGCAGGTCATCATGGAGCATACTTCACCAGGTCTTCTTGGCACGTGCTTCACCAGGTCTTCTTGGCACGTGCATCACCAAGTATTCTTGGAGCGTGCTTCACCAGGTCTTCTTGGAGCATGCTTCACCATTTCTTCTTGGAGCATGCTTCACCAGGTCCACATGGAGCGTGCTTCATCAGGTCTTCTTGGAGCATACTTCACCAGGTCATCATGGAGTGTGCATTACCAGGTCTTCTTGGAGCATGCTTCACCAGGTCTTCTTGGAGCATGCTTCACCATTTCTTCTTGGAGCGTGCTTAACCAGGTCATCATCGAGCTTGCTTCACCAGGTCTTCTTGGAGCATGCTTCACCAGGTCTTCTTGGAGCGTACTTCCCCAGGTCTTCTTGGAGCGTACCTCACCAGGTGTTCTTGGCACGTGCTTCACCAGGTCATCTTGGAGCATGCTTTACCAGGTCTTCTTGGATTGTACTTCACCAGGTCTTCTGGGAGCGTACTTCACCAAGTCTTCTTGGAGCATGCTTCACCAGGTCTTCTTGGAGCATCCTTCACCAAGTCATCATGGAGCATACTTCACCAGATCTTCTCTGAGCGTACTTCACCAGGTTTTCTTGGAGCGTACTTCACCAGGTCTTTTTGGAGCATGCTTTACCAGGTCTTCTTGGAGCGTGATTCACCAGGTCATCATGGGGCGTACTTCACCAGGTCTTCTTGGAGCGTGCTTCACCAGGTCTTCTTGGTGTGTACTTCACAAGATCTTCTTGGAGCGTACTTCACCAGGTCTTCTTGGAGCGTGCTTCACCAGGTCTTCTTGGAGCATGCGTCACCAGGTCTTCTTGGAGCGTGCTTCACCAGGGCATCATGTAGCATACGTCACCATGTCTTCTTGGAGTGTGCTTCACGAGGTCTTCTAGGAGCGTGCTTCACCATTTTTTCTTGGAGAGTGCTTCACCAGGTCGTAATGGATCATGCTTCAGCAGGTCCTCTTGGAGCGTATTTCACAAGGTCTTCTTGGAACGTGCTTCACCAGGTCTTCTTGGGGCGTGCTTCACATTATCTCTTGGAGCGTGCTTCACCAGGTCTTCTTGGAGCGTGCTTCACCAGGTCTTCTTGGGGCGTGCTTCACATTATCTCTTGGAGCGTGCTTCACCAGGTCTTCTTGGAGCGTACTTCCCCAGGTCTTCTTGGAGCATACCTCACCAGGTGTTCTTGGCATGTGCTTCACCAGGTCATCTTGGAGCATCCTTCACCAGGTCTTCTTGGAGCATGCTTCACCCGGTCTTCTTGGAGCATGCTTCACCAAGTCATCATGGAGCATACTTCATCAGGTCTTCTTGGAGCGTACTTCACCAGGTTTTCTTGGAGCGTACTTCACCAGGTCTTCTTGGAGCGTGCTTTACCAGGTCTTCTTGGAGCGTGCTTCACCAGGCCTTCTTGGAGCATGTGTCACCAGGTCTTCTTGGAGCATACTTCACCATGTCTTTTTGGAGTGTGCTTCACGAGGTCTTCTAGGAGCGTGCTTCACCAGGTCTTCTTGGAGCGTATTTCACCAGGTCATTTGGAGCGCGCTTCACCATTTCTTCTTGGAGAGTGCTTCACCAGGTCGTCATGGATCATGCTTCAGCAGGTCCTCTTGGAGCGTACTTCACGAGGTCTTCTTGGAACGTGCTTTACCAGGTCTTCTTGGGGCGTGCTTCACTTTATCTCTTGGAGCGTGCTTCACCAGGTCTTCTTGGAGCGTGCTTCACCAGGTCTTCTTGGAGCATACTTCACCATGTCTTCTTGGAGCATGCTTCACCAGTTCTTCTTGGAGCGTGCTTCACCAGGTCATCACGGAGCATACTTCACCATGTCTTCTTGGAGCGTGCTTCACCAGGTCTTCTTGGACCTTACTTCACCAGCTCATCATGGAGCGTGCATCACCAGGTCTTCTTGGAGCATGCTTCACCAGGTCTTCTTGGAGCACGCTTCACCATTTCTTCTTGGAGCGTGCTTCACCAGGTCATCATGGAGCTTGCTTCACAAGGTCTTCTTGGAGCATGCTTCACCAGGTCTTCTTGGAGCACACTTCAACAGGTCTTCATGGAGCGTACTTCAGCAGGTCATCATGGAGCATACTTCACCAGGTCTTCTTGGCACGTACTTCACCAGGTCATCATGGAGCGCACTTCATCAGGTCTTCTTGGCATGTGCTTCACCATGTCTTCTTGGAGCATGCTTCACCATTTATTCTTGGAGCGTGCTTCACCAGGTCTTCATGGAGCCTACTTCAGCAGGTCATCATGGGGCATACTTCACCAGGTCTTCTTGGCACGTGCTTCACCAGGTCTTCTTGGCACGTGCTTCACCAAGTATTCTTGGAGCGTGCTTCACCAGGTCTTCTTGGAGCATGCTTCACCATTTCTTCTTGGAGCATGCTTCACCAGGTCAACATGGAGCGTGCTTCATCAGGTCTTCTTGGAGCATACTTCACCAGGTCATCATGGAGCGTGCATCCCCAGGTCTTCTTGGAGCATGCTTCACCAGGTCTTCTTGGAGCATGCTTCACCATTTCTTCTTGGAGCATGCTTAACCAGGTCATCATGGGGCTTGCTTCACCAGGACTGCTTGGAGCATGCTTCACCAGGTCTTCTTGGAGCGTACTTCCCCAGGTCTTCTTGGAGCGTACCTCACCAGGTGTTCTTGGTACGTGCTTCACCAGGTCATCTTGGAGCATGCTTCACCAGGTCTTCTTGGAGTGTACTTCACCAGGTCTTCTGGGAGCGTAATTCACCAAGTCTTCTTGGAGCATGCTTCACCAGGTCTTCTTGGAGCATGCTTCACCATTTCTTCTTGGAGCGTGCTTCACCAGGTCTTCATGGAGCATACTTCAGCAGGTCATCATGGAGCATACTTCACCAGGTCTTCTTGGCATGTGCTTCACCAGGTCTTCTTGGCACGTACTTCACCAAGTCTTCTTGGAGCATGCTTCACCAGGTCTTCTTGGAGCATGCTTCACCATTTCTTCTTGGAGCATGCTTCACCAGGTCATCATGGAGCGTGCTTCACCATTTGTTCTTGGAGCGTGCTTCACCAGGTCATCATGGAGCTTGCTTCACCAGGTCTTCTTGGAGCATACTTCACAAGGTCATCATGGAGCGTGCATCACCAGGTCTTCTTGGAGCATGCTTCACCAGGTCTTCTTGGAGCATGCTTCACCATTTCTTCTTTGAGCGTCCTTCACGAGGTCATAATGGAGCTTGCTTCACCAGGTCTTCTTGGAGCATACTTCACCAGGTCTTCTTGGAGCATACTTCCACAGGTCTTCTTGGAGCATACCTCACCAGGTGTTCTTGGCATGTGCTTCACCAGGTCATCTTGGAGCATGCTTCACCAGGTCTTCTTGGAGCATGCTTCACCCGGTCTTCTTGGAGCATGCTTCACCAAGTCATCATGGAGCATACTTCACCAGGTCTTCTTGGAGCGTACTTCACCAGGTTTTCTTGGAGCGTACTTCACCATGTCTTCTTGGAGCATGCTTTACCAGGTCTTCTTGGACCGTGCTTCACCAGGTCTTCTAGGAGCATGTGTCACCAGGTCTTCTTGGAGCATACTTCACCATGTCTTTTTGGAGTGTGCTTCACGAGGTCTTCTAGGAGCGTGCTTCACCAGGTCTTCTTGGAGCGTGTTTCAGCAGGTCTTTTTGGAGCGTGCTTCACCATTTCTTCTTGGAGAGTGCTTCACCAGGTCGTCCTGGATCATGCTTCAGCAGGTCCTCTTGGAGCGTACTTCACGAGGTCTTCTTGGAACGTGCTTTACCAGGTCTTCTTGGGGCGTGCTTCACTTTATCTCATGGAGCGTGCTTCACCAGGTCTTCTTGAAGCGTGCTTCACCAGGTCATCACGGAGCATACTTCACCATGTCTTCTTGGAGCGTGCTTCACCAGGTCTTCTTGGAGCGTACTTCACCAGGTCATCATGGAGTGTGCATCACCAGGTCTTCTTGGAGCATACTTCACCAGGTCTTCTTGGAGCATGCTTCACCATTTCTTCTTGGAGCGTGCTTCACCAGGTCATCATGGAGCTTGCTTCACCAGGTCTTCTTGGAGCATGCTTCACCAGGTCTTCTTGGAGCACACTTCACCAGGTCTTCATGGAGCGTACTTCAGCAGGTCATCATGGAGCATACTTCACCAGGTCTTCTTGGCACGTACTTCACCAGGTCATCATGGAGCGCACTTCATCAGGTCTTCTTGGCATGTGCTTCACCATGTCTTCTTGGAGCATGTTTCACCATTTATTCTTGGAGCATGCTTCACCAGGTCTTCATGGAGCGTACTTCAGCAGGTCATCATGGAGCATACTTCACCAGGTCTTCTTGGCACGTGCTTCACCAGGTCTTCTTGGCACGTGCATCACCAAGTATTCTTGGAGCGTGCTTCACCAGGTCTTCTTGGAGCATGCTTCACCATTTCTTCTTGGAGCATGCTTCACCAGGTCCACATGGAGCGTGCTTCATCAGGTCTTCTTGGAGCATATTTCACCAGGTCATCATGGAGCGTGCATTACCAGGTCTTCTTGGAGCATGCTTCACCAGGTCTTCTTGGAGCATGCTTCACCATTTCTTCTTGGAGCGTGCTTAACCAGGTCATCATCGAGCTTGCTTCACCAGGTCTTCTTGGAGCATGCTTCACCAGGTCTTCTTGGAGCGTACTTCCCCAGGTCTTCTTGGAGCGTACCTCACCAGGTGTTCTTGGCACGTGCTTCACCAGGTCATCTTGGAGCATGCTTTACCAGGTCTTCTTGGATTGTACTTCACCAGGTCTTCTGGGAGCGTACTTCACCAAGTCTTCTTGGAGCATGCTTCACCATGTCTTCTTGGAGCATCCTTCACCAAGTCATCATGGAGCATACTTCACCAGATCTTCTCTGAGCGTACTTCACCAGGTTTTCTTGGAGCGTACTTCACCAGGTCTTTTTGGAGCATGCTTTACCAGGTCTTCTTGGAGCGTGATTCACCAGGTCATCATGGGGCGTACTTCACCAGGTCTTCTTGGAGCGTGCTTCACCAGGTCTTCTTGGTGTGTACTTCACAAGATCTTCTTGGAGCGTACTTCACCAGGTCTTCTTGGAGCGTGCTTCACCAGGTCTTCTTGGAGCATGCGTCACCAGGTCTTCTTGGAGCATGCTTCACCAGGGCATCATGTAGCATACGTCACCATGTCTTCTTGGAGTGTGCTTCACGAGGTCTTCTAGGAGCGTGCTTCACCATTTTTTCTTGGAGAGTGCTTCACCAGGTCGTAATGGATCATGCTTCAGCAGGTCCTCTTGGAGCGTATTTCACAAGGTCTTCTTGGAACGTGCTTCACCAGGTCTTCTTGGGGCGTGCTTCACATTATCTCTTGGAGCGTGCTTCACCAGGTCTTCTTGGAGCGTGCTTCACCAGGTCTTCTTGGGGCGTGCTTCACATTATCTCTTGGAGCGTGCTTCACCAGGTCTTCTTGGAGCGTACTTCCCCAGGTCTTCTTGGAGCATACCTCACCAGGTGTTCTTGGCATGTGCTTCACCAGGTCATCTTGGAGCATGCTTCACCAGGTCTTCTTGGAGCATGCTTCACCCGGTCTTCTTGGAGCATGCTTCACCAAGTCATCATGGAGCATACTTCATCAGGTCTTCTTGGAGCGTACTTCACCAGGTTTTCTTGGAGCGTACTTCACCAGGTCTTCTTGGAGCGTGCTTTACCAGGTCTTCTTGGAGTGTGCTTCACCAGGCCTTCTTGGAGCATGTGTCACCAGGTCTTCTTGGAGCATACTTCACCATGTCTTTTTGGAGTGTGCTTCACGAGGTCTTCTAGGAGCGTGCTTCACCAGGTCTTCTTGGAGCGTATTTCACCAGGTCTTTTGGAGCGCGCTTCACCATTTCTTCTTGGAGAGTGCTTCACCAGGTCGTCATGGATCATGCTTCAGCAGGTCCTCTTGGAGCGTACTTCACGAGGTCTTCTTGGAACGTGCTTTACCAGGTCTTCTTGGGGCGTGCTTCACTTTATCTCTTGGAGCGTGCTTCACCAGGTCTTCTTGGAGCGTGCTTCACCAGGTCTTCTTGGAGCATACTTCACCATGTCTTCTTGGAGCATGCTTCACCAGTTCTTCTTGGAGCGTGCTTCACCAGGTCATCACGGAGCATACTTCACCATGTCTTCTTGGAGCGTGCTTCACCAGGTCTTCTTGGACCTTACTTCACCAGCTCATCATGGAGCGTGCATCACCAGGTCTTCTTGGAGCATGCTTCACCAGGTCTTCTTGGAGCACGCTTCACCATTTCTTCTTGGAGCGTGCTTCACCAGGTCATCATGGAGCTTGCTTCACAAGGTCTTCTTGGAGCATGCTTCACCAGGTCTTCTTGGAGCACACTTCAACAGGTCTTCATGGAGCGTACTTCAGCAGGTCATCATGGAGCATACTTCACCAGGTCTTCTTGGCACGTACTTCACCAGGTCATCATGGAGCGCACTTCATCAGGTCTTCTTGGCATGTGCTTCACCATGTCTTCTTGGAGCATGCTTCACCATTTATTCTTGGAGCGTGCTTCACCAGGTCTTCATGGAGCCTACTTCAGCAGGTCATCATGGAGCATACTTCACCAGGTCTTCTTGGCACGTGCTTCACCAGGTCTTCTTGGCACGTGCTTCACCTAGTATTCTTGGAGCGTGCTTCACCAGGTCTTCTTGGAGCATGCTTCACCATTTCTTCTTGGAGCATGCTTCACCAGGTCAACATGGAGCGTGCTTCATCAGGTCTTCTTGGAGCATACTTCACCAGGTCATCATGGAGCGTGCATCACCATTTCTTCTTGGAGCATGCTTAACCAGGTCATCATGGGGCTTGCTTCACCAGGACTGCTTGGAGCATGCTTCACCAGGTCTTCTTGGAGCGTACTTCCCCAGGTCTTCTTGGAGCGTACCTCACCAGGTGTTCTTGGTACGTGCTTCACCAGGTCATCTTGGAGCATGCTTCACCAGGTCTTCTTGGAGTGTACTTCACCAGGTCTTCTGGGAGCGTAATTCACCAAGTCTTCTTGGAGCATGCTTCACCAGGTCTTCTTGGAGCATGCTTCACCAAGTCATCATGGAGCATACTTCACCAGATCTTCTCTGAGCGTACTTCACCTGGTTTTCTTGAAGCGTACTTCACCAGGTCTTTTTGGAGCGTGCTTTACCAGGTCTTCTTGGAGCGTGCTTCACCAGGTCTTCATGGGGCGTACTTCACCAGGTCTTCTTGGAGCGTACCTCACCAGGTGTTCTTGGTACGTGCTTCACCAGGTCATCTTGGAGCATGCTTCACCAGGTCTTCTTGGAGTGTACTTCACCAGGTCTTCTGGGAGCGTAATTCACCAAGTCTTCTTGGAGCATGCTTCACCAGGTCTTCTTGGAGCATGCTTCACCAAGTCATCATGGAGCATACTTCACCAGATCTTCTCTGAGCGTACTTCACCAGGTTTTCTTGGAGCGTACTTCACCAGGTCTTTTTGGAGCGTGCTTTACCAGGTCTTCTTGGAGCGTGCTTCACCAGGTCATCATGGGGCGTACTTCACCAGGTCTTCTTGGAGCGTGCTTCACCAGGTCTTCTTGGTGTGTACATCACCAGGTCTTCTTGGAGCGTACTTCACCAGGTCTTCTTGGAGCGTGCTTCACCAGGTCTTCTTGAAGCATGCGTCACCAGGTCTTCTTGGAGCGTGCTTCACCAGGGCATCATGTAGCATACGTCACCATGTCTTCTTGGAGTGTGCTTCACGAGGTCTTCTAGGAGCGTGCTTCACCAGGTCTTCTTGGAGCATGTTTCACCAGGTCTTCTTGGAGCGTGCTTCACCATTTTTTCTTTGAGAGTGCTTCACCAGGTCGTCATGGATCATGCTTCAGCAGGTCCTCTTGGAGCGTACTTCACGAGGTCTTCTTGGAACGTGCTTCACCAGGTCTTCTTGGAGCGTATTTCACCAGGTCTTTTGGAGCGCGCTTCACCATTTCTTCTTGGAGAGTGCTTCACCAGGTCGTCATGGAGCATGCTTCAGCAGGTCCTCTTGGAGCGTACTTCACGAGGTCTTCTTGGAACGTGCTTTACCAGGTCTTCTTGGGGCGTGCTTCACTTTATCTCTTGGAGCGTGCTTCACCAGGTCGTCTTGGAGCGTGCTTCACCAGGTCTTCTTGGAGCATACTTCACCATGTCTTCTTGGAGCATGCTTCACCAGTTCTTCTTGGAGCGTGCTTCACCAGGTCATCACGGAGCATACTTCACCATGTCTTCTTGGAGCGTGCTTCACCAGGTCTTCTTGGACCTTACTTCACCAGCTCATCATGGAGCGTGCATCACCAGGTCTTCTTGGAGCATGCTTCACCAGGTCTTCTTGGAGCACGCTTCACCATTTCTTCTTGGAGCGTGCTTCACCAGGTCATCATGGAGCTTGCTTCACAAGGTCTTCTTGGAGCATGCTTCACCAGGTCTTCTTGGAGCACACTTCAACAGGTCTTCATGGAGCGTACTTCAGCAGGTCATCATGGAGCATACTTCACCAGGTCTTCTTGGCACGTACTTCACCAGGTCATCATGGAGCGCACTTCATCAGGTCTTCTTGGCATGTGCTTCACCATGTCTTCTTGGAGCATGCTTCACCATTTATTCTTGGAGCGTGCTTCACCAGGTCTTCATGGAGCCTACTTCAGCAGGTCATCATGGAGCATACTTCACCAGGTCTTCTTGGCACGTGCTTCACCAGGTCTTCTTGGCACGTGCTTCACCAAGTATTCTTGGAGCGTGCTTCACCAGGTCTTCTTGGAGCATGCTTCACCATTTCTTCTTGGAGCATGCTTCACCAGGTCAACATGGAGCGTGCTTCATCAGGTCTTCTTGGAGCATACTTCACCAGGTCATCATGGAGCGTGCATCACCAGGTCTTCTTGGAGCATGCTTCACCAGGTCTTCTTGGAGCATGCTTCACCATTTCTTCTTGGAGCATGCTTAACCAGGTCATCATGGGGCTTGCTTCACCAGGACTGCTTGGAGCATGCTTCACCAGGTCTTCTTGGAGCATGCTTCACCATTTCTTCTTGGAGCATGCTTAACCAGGTCATCATGGGGCTTGCTTCACCAGGACTGCTTGGAGCATGCTTCACCAGGTCTTCTTGGAGCATACTTCCCCAGGTCTTCTTGGAGCGTACCTCACCAGGTGTTCTTTATACGTGCTTCACCAGGTCATCTTGGAGCATGCTTCACCAGGTCTTCTTGGAGTGTACTTCACCAGGTCTTCTGGGAGCGTAATTCACCAAGTCTTCTTGGAGCATGCTTCACCAGGTCTTCTTGGAGCATGCTTCACCAAGTCATCATGGAGCATACTTCACCAGATCTTCTCTGAGCGTACTTCACCTGGTTTTCTTGAAGCGTACTTCACCAGGTCTTTTTGGAGCGTGCTTTACCAGGTCTTCTTGGAGCGTGCTTCACCAGGTCTTCATGGGGCGTACTTCACCAGGTCTTCTTGGAGCGTACCTCACCAGGTGTTCTTGGTACGTGCTTCACCAGGTCATCTTGGAGCATGCTTCACCAGGTCTTCTTGGAGTGTACTTCACCAGGTCTTCTGGGAGCGTAATTCACCAAGTCTTCTTGGAGCATGCTTCACCAGGTCTTCTTGGAGCATGCTTCACCAAGTCATCATGGAGCATACTTCACCAGATCTTCTCTGAGCATACTTCACCTGGTTTTCTTGAAGCGTACTTCACCAGGTCTTTTTGGAGCGTGCTTTACCAGGTCTTCTTGGAGCGTGCTTCACCAGGTCATCATGGGGCGTACTTCACCAGGTCTTCTTGGAGCGTGCTTCACCAGGTCTTCTTGGTGTGTACATCACCAGGTCTTCTTGGAGCGTACTTCACCAGGTCTTCTTGGAGCGTGCTTCACCAGGTCTTCTTGAAGCATGCGTCACCAGGTCTTCTTGGAGCATGCTTCACCAGGGCATCATGTAGCATACGTCACCATGTCTTCTTGGAGTGTGCTTCACGAGGTCTTCTAGGAGCGTGCTTCACCAGGTCTTCTTGGAGCATGTTTCACCAGGTCTTCTTGGAGCGTGCTTCACCATTTTTTCTTTGAGAGTGCTTCACCAGGTCGTCATGGATCATGCTTCAGCAGGTCCTCTTGGAGCGTACTTCACGAGGTCTTCTTGGAACGTGCTTCACCAGGTCTTCTTGGAGCATACTTCACCAGGTCTTCTTTGCACGTACTTCACCAGGTCATCATGGAGCGTGCTTCATCAGGTCTTCTTGGCATGTGCTTCACCATGTCTTCTTGGAGCATGCTTCACCATTTCTTCTTGGAGCGTGCTTCATCAGGTCTTCTTGACATGTGCTTCACCATGACTTCTTGGAACATGCTTCACCATTTCTTCTTGGAGCGTGCTTCACCAGGTCTTCATGGAGCGTACTTCAGCAGGTCATTATGGAGCGTGCTTCACCATTTCTTCTTGGAGCGTGCTTCACCAGGTCTTCTTGGAGCATGCTTCACCATTTCTTCTTGGAGCATGCTTCACCAGGTCATCATGGAGCGTGCTTCACCATTTCTTCTTGGAGCGTGCTTCACCAGGTCATCATGGAGCTTGCTTCACCAGGTCTTCTTGGAGCATACTTCACCAGGTCATCATGGAGCGTGCATCACCAGGTCTTCTTGGAGCATGATTCACCAGGTCTTCTTGGAGCATGCTTCACCATTTCTTCTTGGAGCGTGCTTCACCAGGTCATCATGGAGCATGCTTCACCAGGTCATCTTGGAGCATTCTTCACCAGGTCTTCTTGGAGCATGCTTCACCCGGTCTTCTTGGAGCATGCTTCACCAAGTCATCATGGAGCATACTTCACCAGGTCTTCTTGGAGCGTACTTCACCAGGTTTTCTTGGAGCGTACTTCACCAGGTCTTCTTGGAGCGTGCTTTACCAGGTCTTCTCGGAGCGTGCTTCACCAGGTCTTCTTGGAGCATACTTCACCATGTCTTTTTGGAGTGTGCTTCACGAGGTCTTCTAGGAGCGTGCTTCAACAGGTCTTCTTGGAGCGTGTTTCACCAGGTCTTCTTGGAGCGTGCTTCATCATTTCTTCTTGGAGAGTGCTTCACCAGGTCGTCATGGATCATGCTTCAGCAGGTCATCTTGGAGCGCACTTCACGACGTCTTCTTGGAACGTGCTTTAACAGGTCTTCTTGGGGCGTGCTTCACTTTATCTCTTGGAGTGTGCTTCACCAGGTCTTCTTGGAGAGTGCTTCACCAGGTCTTCTTGGAGCATACTTCACCATGTCTTCTTGGAGCATGCTTCACCAGGTCTTCTTGGAGCGTGCTTCACCAGGTCTTCATGGAGCGTACTTCAGCAGGTCATTATGGAGCATACTTCACCAGGTCTTCTTGGCACGTGCTTCACCAGGTCTTCTTGGCACGTACTTCACCAAGTCTTCTTGGAGCGTGCTTCACCAGGTCTTCTTGGAGCATGCTTCACCATTTCTTCTTGGAGCATGCTTCACCAGGTCATCATGGAGCGTGCTTCACCATTTCTTCTTGGAGCGTGCTTCACCAGGTCATCATGGAGCTTGCTTCACCAGGTCTTCTTGGAGCATACTTCACCAGGTCATCATGGAGCGTGCATCACCAGGTCTTCTTGGAGCATGATTCACCAGGTCTTCTTGGAGCATGCTTCACCATTTCTTCTTGGAGCGTGCTTCACCAGGTCATCATGGAGCATGCTTCACCAGATCTTCTTGGAGCGTACTTCCCCAGGTCTTCTTGGAGCGTACCTCACCAGGTGTTCTTGGCATGTGCTTCACCAGGTCATCTTGGAGCATTCTTCACCAGGTCTTCTTGGAGCATGCTTCACCCGGTCTTCTTGGAGCATGCTTCACCAAGTCATCATGGAGCATACTTCACCAGGTCTTCTTGGAGCGTACTTCACCAGGTTTTCTTGGAGCGTACTTCACCAGGTCTTCTTGGAGCGTGCTTTACCAGGTCTTCTCGGAGCGTGCTTCACCAGGTCTTCTTGGAGCATACTTCACCATGTCTTTTTGGAGTGTGCTTCACGAGGTCTTCTAGGAGCGTGCTTCAACAGGTCTTCTTGGAGCGTGTTTCACCAGGTCTTCTTGGAGCGTGCTTCACCATTTCTTCTTGGAGAGTGCTTCACCAGGTCGTCATGGATCATGCTTCAGCAGGTCATCTTGGAGCGCACTTCACGACGTCTTCTTGGAACGTGCTTTAACAGGTCTTCTTGGGGCGTGCTTCACTTTATCTCTTGGAGTGTGCTTCACCAGGTCTTCTTGGAGAGTGCTTCACCAGGTCTTCTTGGAGCATACTTCACCATGTCTTCTTGGAGCATGCTTCACCAGGTCTTCTTGGAGCGTGCTTCACCAGGTCATCACGGAGCATACTTCACCATGTCTTCTTGGAGCGTGCTTCACCAGGTCTTCTTGGAGCGTACTTCACCAGGTCATCATGGAGCGTGCATCACCAGGTCTTCTTGGAGCATGCTTCACCAGGTCTTCCTGGAGCATGCTTCACCATTTCTTCTTGGAGCATGCTTCACCAGGTCATCATGGAGCTTGCTTCACCAGGTCTTCTTGGAGCATGCTTCACCAGGTCTTCTTGGAGCATACTTCACCAGGTTTCCACGGAGCGTACTTCAGCAGGTCATCATGGAGCATACTTCACCAGGTCTTCTTGGCACGTACTTCAACAGGTCATCATGGAGCGTGCTTCATCAGGTCTTCTTGGCATGTGCTTCATCATGTCTTCTTGGAGCATGCTTCACCATTTATTCTTGGAGCGTGTTTCACCAGGTCTTCTTGGAGAGTGCTTCACCAGGTCATCACGGAGCATACTTCACCATGTCTTCTTGGAGCATGCTTCACCATTTATTCTTGGAGCATGCTTCACCAGGTCTTCATGGAGCGTACTTCAGCAGGTCATCATGGAGCATACTTCACCAGGTCTTCTTGGCACGTGCTTCACCAGGTCTTCTTGGCACGTGCTTCACCAAGTATTCTTGGAGCGTGCTTCACCAGGTCTTCTTGGAGCATGCTTCACCATTTCTTCCTGGAGCATGCTTCACCAGGTCGACTTGGAGCGCGCTTCATCAGGTCTTCTTGGAGCATACTTCACCAGTTCATCATGGAGCGTGCATCAACAGCTCTTCTTGGAGCATGCTTCACCAGGTCTTCTTGGAGCATGCTTCACCATTTCTTCTTGGAGCATGCTTCACCAGGTCATCATGGAGCATGCTTCACCAGGTCTTCTTGGAGCGTACTTCCCCAGGTCTTCTTGGAGCGTACCTCACCAGGTGTTCTTGGTACGTGCTTCACCAGGTCATCTTGGAGCATGCTTCACCAGGTCTTCTTGGAGCGTGTTTCACCAGGTCTTCTTGGAGCGTGCTTCACCATTTCTTCTTGGAGAGTGCTTCACCAGGTCGTCATGGATCATGCTTCAGCAGGTCCTCTTGGAGCGTACTTCACGAGGTCTTCTTGAAACGTGCTTCACCAGGTCTTCTTGGGGCATGCTTCACTTAATCTCTTGGAGCGTGCTTCACCAGGTCTTCTTGGAGCATGCTTCACCATTTCTTCTTGGAGCATGCTTCACCAGGTCATCATGGAGCATGCTTCACCAGGTCTTCTTGGCACGTGCTTCACCAGGTCTTCTTGGCATGTGCTTCACCAAGTCTTCTTGGAGCGTGCTTCACTAGGTCTTCTTGGAGCATGCTTCACCATTTCTTCTTGGAGCATGCTTCAACAGGTCCTCATGGAGCGTGCTTCATCAGGTCTTCTTGGAGCATGCTTCACCATGTCTGCTTGGTGCATGCTTCACCATTTCTTCTTGGAGCGTGATTCACCAGGTCTTCATGGAGCGTACTTCAGCAGGTCATCATGGAGCGTACTTCACCAGGTCATCATGGAGCGTGCATCACCAGGTCTTCTTGGAGCATGCTTCACCAGGTCTTCTTGGAGCATGCTTCACCATTTCTTCTTGGAGCGTGCTTCACCAGGTCATCATGGAGCTTGCTTCACCAGGTCTTCTTGGAGCATGCTTCACCAGGTCTTCTTGGAGCGTACTTCACCAGGTCTTCTTGGAGCATGCTTTACCAGGTCTTCTTGGAACATGCTTCACCAGGTCTTCTTGGTGTGTACTTCACCAAGTCTTCTTGGAGCGTACTTCACCAGGTCTTCTTGGAGTGTGCTTCACCAGGTCTTCTTGGAGCATGCATCACCAGGTCTTCTTGGAGTGTGCTTCACGAGGTCTTCTAGGAGCGTGCTTCACCAGGTCTTCTTGAAGCATGTTTCACCAGGTCTTCTTGGAGCGTGCTTCAGCAGGTCCTCTTGGAGCGTACTTCACGAGGTCTTCTTGAAACGTGCTTCACCAGGTCTTCTTGGGGCGTGCTTCACTTTATCTCTTGGAGCGTGCTTCACCATTTCTTCTTGGAGCGTGCTTCACCATGTCTTCTTGGAGCGTACTTCAGCAGGTCAACATGGAGCGTACTTCAGCAGGACTTCTTGGCACGTGCTTCACCAGGTCTTCCTGGCACGTGCTTCACCAGGTCTTCTTGGAACGTGCTTCACCAGGTCTTCTTGGAGCATGCTTCACCATTTCTTCTTGGAGTGTACTTCACCAGGTCATCATGGAGCATGCTTCACCAGGTCTTCTTGGCACATGCTTCACCAGGTCTTCCTGGAGCGTGCTTCACCAGGTCTTCTTGGAGCATGCTTCACCAGGTCCTCTTGGAGCATGCTTCACCATTTCTTCTTGGAGCATGCTACACCAGGTCATCATGGAGCTTGCTTCACCAGGTCTTCTTGGAGCATGCTTCAGCAGGTCTTCTTGGAGCGTACTTCACCAGGTCTTCTTGGAGCGTGCTTTACCAGGTCTTCTTGGAACGTGCTTCACCAGGTCATCATGGGGCATACTTCACCAGGTCTTCTTGGAGCGTGCTTCACCAGGTCTTCCTGGTGTGTACTTCACCAGGTCTTCTTGGAGCGTGCTTCACCAGGTCTTCTTGGAGCATGCGTCACCAGGTCTTCTTGGAGCGTGCTTCACCAGGGCATCATGGAGCATACTTAACCATGTCTTCTTGGAGTGTGCTTCACGAGGTCTTCTAGGAGCGTGCTTCACCATTTCTTCTTGGAGCGTGTTTCACCAGGTCTTCTTGGAGCGTGCTTCACCATTTCTTCTTGGAGAGTGCTTCACCAGGTCGTCATGGATCATGCTTCAGCAGATCCTCTTGGAGCGTACTTCACGAGGTCTTCTTGAAACGTGCTTCACCAGGTCTTCTTGGGGCATGCTTCACTTTATCTCTTGGAGCGTGCTTCACCAGGTCTTTTTGGAGCGTGCTTCACCATTTCTTCTTGGAGCATGCTTCACCAGGTCATCATGGAGCATGCTTCACCAGGTCTTCTTGGCACGTGCTTCACCAGGTCTTCTTGGAGCATGCTTCACCATTTCTTCTTGGAGCATGCTTCAACAGGTCCTCATGGAGCGTGCTTCATCAGGTCTTCTTGGCATGTGCTTCACCATGTCTGCTTGGTGCATGCTTCACCATTTCTTCTTGGAGCGTGCTTCACCAGGTCTTCATGGAGCATACTTCAGCAGGTCATCATGGAGCGTACTTCACCAGGTCTTCTTGGCACGTGCTTCACCAGGACTTCTTGGCACGTGCTTCACCAAGTCTTCTTGGAGCGTGCTTCCCAAGGTCATCATGGAGCGTGCATCACCAGGTCTTCTTGGAGCATGCTTCACCAGGTCTTCTTAGAGCATGCTTCACCATTTCTTCTTGGAGCGTGCTTCACCAGGTCATCATGGAGCTTGCTTCACCGGGTCTTCTTGGAGCATGCTTCACCAGGTCTTCTTGGAGCATACTTCAACAGGTCTTCTTGGAGCGTGCTTTACCAGGTCTTCTTGGAACGTGCTTCACCAGGTCATCATGGGGTGTACTTCACCAGGTCTTCTTGGAGCGTGCTTCACCAGGTCTTCTTGGTGTGTACTTCACCAAGTCATCTTGGAGCGTACTTCACCAGGTCTTCTTGGAGCGTGCTTCACCAGGTCTTCTTGGAGCATGCATCACCAGGTCTTCTTGGAGTGTGCTTCACGAGGTCTTCTAGGAGCGTGCTTCACCAGGTCTTCTTGGAGCATGTTTCACCAGGTCTTCTTGGAGCGTGCTTCACCATTTCTTCTTGGAGAGTGCTTCACCAGGTCGTCATGGATCATGCTTCAGCAGGTCCTCTTGGATCGTACTTCACGAGGTCTTCTTGAAACGTGCTTCACCAGGTCTTCTTGGGGCGTGCTTCACTTTATCTCTTGGAGCGTGCTTCACCAGGTTTTCTTGGAGCGTGCTTCACCATTTCTTCTTGGAGTATGCTTCACCAGGTCATCATGGAGCATGCTTCACCAGGTCTACTTGGCACGTGCTTCACCAGGTCTTCTTGGCACGTGCTTCACCAAGTCTTCTTGGAGCGTGCTTCACCAGGTCTTCTTGGGGCATGCTTCACTTTATCTCTTGGAGCGTGCTTCACCAGGTCTTCTTGGAGCGTGCTTCACCATTTCTTCTTGGAGCATGCTTCACCAGGTCATCATGGAGCATGCTTCACCAGGTCTTCTGGGCACGTGCTTCACCAGGTCTTCTTGGAGCATGCTTCACCATTTCTTCTTGGAGCATGCTTCAACAGGTCCTCATGGAGCATGCTTCATCAGGTCTTCTTGGCATGTGCTTCACCATGTCTGCTTGGTGCATGCTTCACCATTTCTTCTTGGAGCGTGCTTCACCAGGTCTTCATGGAGCGTACTTCAGCAGGTCATCATGGAGCGTACTTCACCAGGTCTTCTTGGCACGTGCTTCACCAGGTCTTCTTGGCACGTGCTTCACCAAGTCTTCTTGGAGCGTGCTTCCCAAGGTCATCATGGAGCGTGCATCACCAGGTCTTCTTGGAGCATGCTTCACCAGGTCTTCTTGGAGCATGCTTCACCATTTCTTCTTGGAGCGTGCTTCACCAGGTCATCATGGAGCTTGCTTCACCAGGTCTTCTTGGAGCATGCTTCACCAGGTCTTCTTGGAGCGTACTTCAACAGGTCTTCTTGGAGCGTGCTTTACCAGGTCTTCTTGGAACGTGCATCACCAGGTCATCATGGGGTGTACTTCACCAAGTCTTCTTGGAGCGTACTTCACCAGGTCTTTTTGGAGCGTGCTTCACCAGGTCTTCTTGGAGCATGCATCACCAGGCCTTCTTGGAGTGTGCTTCACGAGGTCTTCTAGGAGCGTGCTTCACCAGGTCTTCTTGGAGCATGTTTCACCAGGTCTTCTTGGAGCGTGCTTCACCATTTCTTCTTGGAGAGTGCTTCACCAGGTCGTCATGGATAATGCTTCAGCAGGTCCTCTTGGAGCGTACTTCACGAGGTCTTCTTGAAACGTGCTTCACCAGGTCTTCTTGGGGCATGCTTCACCATTTCTTCTTGGAGAGTGCTTCACCAGGTCGTCATGGATCATGCTTCAGCAGGTCCTCTTGGAGCGTACTTCACGAGGTCTTCTTGAAACGTGCTTCACCAGGTCTTCTTGGGGCATGCTTCACTTTATCTCTTGGAGCGTGCTTCACCAGGTCTTCTTGGAGCATGCTTCACCATTTCTTCTTGGAGCATGCTTCACCAGGTCATCATGGAGCATGCTTCACCAGGTCTTCTTGGCACGTGCTTCACCAGGTCTTCTTGGCACGTGCTTCACCAAGTCTTCTTGGAGCGTGCTTCACCAGGTCATCATGGAGCGTGCATCACCAGGTCTTCTTGGAGCATGATTCACCAGGTCGTCTTGGAGCATGCTTCACCATTTCTTCTTGGAGCGTGCTTCACCAGGTCATCATGGAGCATGCTTCACCAGATTTTCTTGGAGCGTACTTCCCCAGGTGTTCTTGGAGCGTACCTCACCAGGTGTTCTTGGCATGTGCTTCACCAGGTCATCTTGGAGCATTCTTCACCAGGTCTTCTTGGAGCATGCTTCACCCGGTCTTCTTGGAGCATGCTTCACCAAGTCATCATGGAGCATACTACACCAGGTCTTCTTGGAGCGTACTTCACCAGGTTTTCTTGGAGCGTACTTCACCAGGTCTTCTTGGAGCGTGCTTTACCAGGTCTTCTCGGAGCGTGCTTCACCAGGTCTTCTTGGAGCATACTTCACCATGTCTTTTTGGAGTGTGCTTCACGAGGTCTTCTAGGAGCGTGCTTCAACAGGTCTTCTTGGAGCGTGTTTCACCAGGTCTTCTTGGAGCGTGCTTCACCATTTCTTCTTGGAGAGTGCTTCACCAGGTCGTCATGGATCATGCTTCAGCAGGTCATCTTGGAGCGCACTTCACGACGTCTTCTTGGAACGTGCTTTAACAGGTCTTCTTGGGGCGTGCTTCACTTTATCTCTTGGAGTGTGCTTCACCAGGTCTTCTTGGAGAGTGCTTCACCAGCTCTTCTTGGAGCATACTTCACCATGTCTTCTTGGAGCATGCTTCACCAGGTCTTCTTGGAGCGTGCTTCACCAGGTCATCACGGAGCATACTTCACCATGTCTTCTTGGAGCGTGCTTCACCAGGTCTTCTTGGAGCGTACTTCACCAGGTCATCATGGAGCGTGCATCACCAGGTCTTCTTGGAGCATGCTTCACCAGGTCTTCCTGGAGCATACTTCACCATGTCTTCTTGGAGCATGCTTCACCAGGTCTTCTTGGAGCGTGCTTCACCAGGTCATCACGGAGCATACTTCACCATGTCTTCTTGGAGCGTGCTTCACCAGGTCTTCTTGGAGCGTACTTCACCAGGTCATCATGGAGCGTGCATCACCAGGTCTTCTTGGAGCATGCTTCACCAGGTCTTCCTGGAGCATGCTTCACCATTTCTTCTTGGAGCATGCTTCACCAGGTCATCATGGAGCTTGCTTCACCAGGTCTTCTTGGAGCATGCTTCACCAGGTCTTCTTGGAGCATACTTCACCAGGTTTCCATGGAGCGTACTTCAGCAGGTCATCATGGAGCATACTTCACCAGGTCTTCTTGGCACGTACTTCACCATGTCTTCTTGGAGCATGCTTCACCATTTATTCTTGGAGCGTGTTTCACCAGGTCTTCTTGGAGAGTGCTTCACCAGGTCTTCTTGGAGCGTACTTCACCATGTCTTCTTGGAGCGTGCTTCACCAGGTCTTCTTGGAGCGTGCTTCACCAGGTCATCACGGAGCATACTTCACCATGTCTTCTTGGAGCATGCTTCACCATTTCTTCTTGGAGCATACTTCACCAGGTCTTCTTGGCACGTACTTCACCAGGTCATCATGGAGCGTGCTTCATCAGGTCTTCTTGGCATGTGCTTCATCATGTCTTCTTGGAGCATGCTTCACCATTTATTCTTGGAGCGTGTTTCACCAGGTCTTCTTGGAGAGTGCTTCACCAGGTCATCACGGAGCATACTTCACCATGTCTTCTTGGAGCATGCTTCACCATTTATTCTTGGAGCGTGCTTCACCAGGTCTTCATGGAGCGTACTTCAGCAGGTCATCATGGAGCATACTTCACCAGGTCTTCTTGGCACGTACTTCACCAGGTCATCATGGAGCGTGCTTCATCAGGTCTTCTTGGCATGTGCTTCATCATGTCTTCTTGGAGCATGCTTCACCATTTATTCTTGGAGCGTGTTTCACCAGGTCTTCTTGGCACGTGCTTCACCAGGTCTTCTTGGCACGTGCTTCACCAAGTATTCTTGGAGCGTGCTTCACCAGGTCTTCTTGGAGCATGCTTTACCATTTCTTCCTGGAGCATGCTTCACCAGGTCGACTTGGAGCGTGCTTCATCAGGTCTTCTTGGAGCATACTTCACCAGTTCATCATGGAGCGTGCATCAACAGCTCTTCTTGGAGCATGCTTCACCAGGTCTTCTTGGAGCATGCTTCACCATTTCTTCTTGGAGCATGCTTCACCAGGTCATCATGGGGCTTGCTTCACCAGATCTGCTTGGAGCATGCTTCACCAGGTCTTCTTGGAGCGTACTTCCCCAGGTCTTCTTGGAGCGTACCTCACCAGGTGTTCTTGGTACGTGCTTCACCAGGTCATCTTGGAGCATGCTTCACCAGGTCTTCTTGGAGCGTGTTTCACCAGGTCTTCTTGGAGCGTGCTTCACCATTTCTTCTTGGAGAGTGCTTCACCAGGTCGTCATGGATCATGCTTCAGCAGGTCCTCTTGGAGCGTACTTCACGAGGTCTTTTTGAAACGTGCTTCACCAGGTCTTCTTGGGGCATGCTTCACTTTATCTCTTGGAGCGTGCTTCACCAGGTCTTCTTGGAGCATGCTTCACCATTTCTTCTTGGAGCATGCTTCACCAGGTCATCATGGAGCATGCTTCACCAGGTCTTCTTGGCACGTGCTTCACCAGGTCTTCTTGGCATGTGCTTCACCAAGTCTTCTTGGAGCATGCTTCACTAGGTCTTCTTGGAGCATGCTTCACCATTTCTTCTTGGAGCATGCTTCAACAGGTCCTCATGGAGCGTGCTTCATCAGGTCTTCTTGGAGCATGCTTCACCATGTCTGCTTGGTGCATGCTTCACCATTTCTTCTTGGAGCGTGATTCACCAGGTCTTCATGGAGCGTACTTCAGCAGGTCATCATGGAGCGTACTTCACCAGGTCTTCTTGGCACGTGCTTCACCATTTCTTCTTGGAGCGTACTTCACCAGGTCATCATGGAGCGTGCATCACCAGGTCTTCTTGGAGCATGCTTCACCAGGTCTTCTTGGAGCGTGCTTTACCAGGTCTTCTTGGAACGTGCTTCACCAGGTCATCATGGGGTGTACTTCACCAGGTCTTCTTGGAGCGTGCTTCACCAGGTCTTCTTGGTGTGTACTTCACCAAGTCATCTTGGAGCGTACTTCACCAGGTCTTCTTGGAGCGTGCTTCACCAGGTCTTCTTGGAGCATGCATCACCAGGTCTTCTTGGAGTGTGCTTCACGAGGTCTTCTAGGAGCGTGCTTCACCAGGTCTTCTTGGAGCATGTTTCACCAGGTCTTCTTGGAGCGTGCTTCACCATTTCTTCTTGGAGAGTGCTTCACCAGGTCGTCATGGATCATGCTTCAGCAGGTCCTCTTGGATCGTACTTCACGAGGTCTTCTTGAAACGTGCTTCACCAGGTCTTCTTGGGGCGTGCTTCACTTTATCTCTTGGAGCGTGCTTCACCAGGTTTTCTTGGAGCGTGCTTCACCATTTCTTCTTGGAGCATGCTTCACCAGGTCATCATGGAGCATGCTTCACCAGGTCTACTTGGCACGTGCTTCACCAGGTCTTCTTGGCACGTGCTTCACCAAGTCTTCTTGGAGCGTGCTTCACCAGGTCTTCTTGGGGCATGCTTCACTTTATCTCTTGGAGCGTGCTTCACCAGGTCTTCTTGGAGCGTGCTTCACCATTTCTTCTTGGAGCATGCTTCACCAGGTCATCATGGAGCATGCTTCACCAGGTCTTCTGGGCACGTGCTTCACCAGGTCTTCTTGGAGCATGCTTCACCATTTCTTCTTGGAGCATGCTTCAACAGGTCCTCATGGAGCATGCTTCATCAGGTCTTCTTGGCATGTGCTTCACCATGTCTGCTTGGTGCATGCTTCACCATTTCTTCTTGGAGCGTGCTTCACCAGGTCTTCATGGAGCGTACTTCAGCAGGTCATCATGGAGCGTACTTCACCAGGTCTTCTTGGCACGTGCTTCACCAGGTCTTCTTGGCACGTGCTTCACCAAGTCTTCTTGGAGCGTGCTTCCCAAGGTCATCATGGAGCGTGCATCACCAGGTCTTCTTGGAGCATGCTTCACCAGGTCTTCTTGGAGCATGCTTCACCATTTCTTCTTGGAGCGTGCTTCACCAGGTCATCATGGAGCTTGCTTCACCAGGTCTTCTTGGAGCATGCTTCACCAGGTCTTCTTGGAGCGTACTTCAACAGGTCTTCTTGGAGCGTGCTTTACCAGGTCTTCTTGGAACGTGCATCACCAGGTCATCATGGGGTGTACTTCACCAAGTCTTCTTGGAGCGTACTTCACCAGGTCTTTTTGGAGCGTGCTTCACCAGGTCTTCTTGGAGCATGCATCACCAGGCCTTCTTGGAGTGTGCTTCACGAGGTCTTCTAGGAGCGTGCTTCACCAGGTCTTCTTGGAGCATGTTTCACCAGGTCTTCTTGGAGCGTGCTTCACCATTTCTTCTTGGAGAGTGGTTCACCAGGTCGTCATGGATAATGCTTCAGCAGGTCCTCTTGGAGCGTACTTCACGAGGTCTTCTTGAAACGTGCTTCACCAGGTCTTCTTGGGGCATGCTTCACCATTTCTTCGTGGAGAGTGCTTCACCAGGTCGTCATGGATCATGCTTCAGCAGGTCCTCTTGGAGCGTATTTCACGTGGTCTTCTTGAAACGTGCTTCACCAGGTCTTCTTGGGGCATGCTTCACTTTATCTCTTGGAGCGTGCTTCACCAGGTCTTCTTGGAGCATGCTTCACCATTTCTTCTTGGAGCATGCTTCACCAGGTCATCATGGAGCATGCTTCACCAGGTCTTCTTGGCACGTGCTTCACCAGGTCTTCTTGGCACGTGCTTCACCAAGTCTTCTTGGAGCGTGCTTCACCAGGTCATCATGGAGCGTGCATCACCAGGTCTTCTTGGAGCATGATTCACCAGGTCTTCTTGGAGCATGCTTCACCATTTCTTCTTGGAGCGTGCTTCACCAGGTCATCATGGAGCATGATTCACCAGATCTTCTTGGAGCGTACTTCCCCAGGTGTTCTTGGAGCGTACCTCACCAGGTGTTCTTGGCATGTGCTTCACCAGGTCATCTTGGAGCATTCTTCACCAGGTCTTCTTGGAGCATGCTTCACCCGGTCTTCTTGGAGCATGCTTCACCAAGTCATCATGGAGCATACTTCACCAGGTCTTCTTGGAGCGTACTTCACCAGGTTTTCTTGGAGCGTACTTCACCAGGTCTTCTTGGAGCGTGCTTTACCAGGTCTTCTCGGAGCGTGCTTCACCAGGTCTTCTTGGAGCATACTTCACCATGTCTTTTTGGAGTGTGCTTCACGAGGTCTTCTAGGAGCGTGCTTCAACAGGTCTTCTTGGAGCGTGTTTCACCAGGTCTTCTTGGAGCGTGCTTCACCATTTCTTCTTGGAGAGTGCTTCACCAGGTCGTCATGGATCATGCTTCAGCAGGTCATCTTGGAGCGCACTTCACGACGTCTTCTTGGAACGTGCTTTAACAGGTCTTCTTGGGGCATGCTTCACTTTATCTCTTGGAGTGTGCTTCACCAGGTCTTCTTGGAGAGTGCTTCACCAGCTCTTCTTGGAGCATACTTCACCATGTCTTCTTGGAGCATGCTTCACCAGGTCTTCTTGGAGCGTGCTTCACCAGGTCATCACGGAGCATGCTTCACCAGGTCTTCCTGGAGCATGCTTCACCATTTCTTCTTGGAGCATGCTTCACCAGGTCATCATGGAGCTTGCTTCACCAGGTCTTCTTGGAGCATTCTTCACCAGGTCTTCTTGGAGCATACTTCACCAGGTTTCCATGGAGCGTACTTCAGCAGGTCATCATGGAGCATACTTCACCAGGTCTTCTTGGCACGTACTTCACCAGGTCATCATGGAGCATGCTTCATCAGGTCTTCTTGGCATGTGCTTCACCATGTCTTCTTGGAGCATGCTTCACCATTTATTCTTGGAGCGTGTTTCACCAGGTCTTCTTGGAGAGTGCTTCACCAGGTCTTCTTGGAGCGTACTTCACCATGTCTTCTTGGAGCGTGCTTCACCAGGTCTTCTTGGAGCGTGCTTCACCAGGTCATCACGGAGCATACTTCACCATGTCTTCTTGGAGCATGCTTCACCATTTATTCTTGGAGCGTGCTTCACCAGGTCTTCATGGAGCGTACTTCAGCAGGTCATCATGGAGCATACATCACCAGGTCTTCTTGGCACGTGCTTCACCAGGTCTTCTTGGCACGTGCTTCACCAAGTATTCTTGGAGCGTGCTTCACCAGGTCTTCTTGGAGCATGCTTCACCATTTCTTCCTGGAGCATGCTTCACCAGGTCGACTTGGAGCGTGCTTCATCAGGTCTTCTTGGAGCATACTTCACCAGTTCATCATGGAGCGTGCATCAACAGCTCTTCTTGGAGCATGCTTCACCAGGTCTTCTTGGAGTATGCTTCACCATTTCTTCTTGGAGCATGCTTCACCAGGTCATCATGGGGCTTGCTTCACCAGATCTGCTTGGAGCATGCTTCACCAGGTCTTCTTGGAGCGTACTTCCCCAGGTCTTCTTGGAGCGTACCTCACCAGGTGTTCTTGGTACGTGCTTCACCAGGTCATCTTGGAGCATGCTTCACCAGGTCTTCTTGGAGCGTGTTTCACGAGGTCTTCTTGGAGCGTGCTTCACCATTTCTTCTTGGAGAGTGCTTCACCAGGTCGTCATGGATCATGCTTCAGCAGGTCCTCTTGGAGCGTACTTCACGAGGTCTTCTTGAAACGTGCTTCACCAGGTCTTCTTGGGGCATGCTTCACTTTATCTCTTGGAGCGTGCTTCACCAGGTCTTCTTGGAGCATGCTTCACCATTTCTTCTTGGAGCATGATTCACCAGGTCATCATGGAGCATGCTTCACCAGGTCTTCTTGGCACGTGCTTCACCAGGTCTTCTTGGCACGTGCTTCACCAAGTCTTCTTGGAGCGTGCTTCACCAGGTCTTCTTGGAGCATGCTTCACCATTTCTTCTTGGAGCATGCTTCAACAGGTCCTCATGGAGCGTGCTTCATCAGGTCTTCTTGGAGCATGCTTCACCATGTCTGCTTGGTGCATGCTTCACCATTTCTTCTTGGAGCGTGCTTCACCAGGTCTTCATGGAGCGTACTTCAGCAGGTCATCATGGAGCGTACTTCACCAGGTCTTCTTGGCACGTGCTTCACCATTTCTTCTTGGAGCGTACTTCACCAGGTCATCATGGAGCGTGCATCACCAGGTCTTCTTGGAGCATGCTTCACCAGGTCTTCTTGGAGCATGCTTCACCATTTCTTCTTGGAGCGTGCTTCACCAGGTCATCATGGAGCTTGCTTCACCAGGTCTTCTTGGAGCATGCTTCACCAGGTCTTCTTGGAGCGTACTTCACCAGGTCTTCTTGGAGCATGCTTTACCAGGTCTTCTTGGAACGTGCTTCACCAGGTCTTCTTGGTGTGTACTTCACCAAGTCTTCTTGGAGCGTAATTCACCAGGTCTTCTTGGAGCATGCTTCACCAGGTCTTCTTGGAGCATGCATCACCAGGTCTTCTTGGAGTGTGCTTCACGAGGTCTTCTAGGAGCGTGCTTCACCAGGTCTTCTTGAAGCATGTTTCACCAGGTCTTCTTGGAGCGTGCTTCAGCAGGTCCTCTTGGAGCGTACTTCACGAGGTCTTCTTGAAACGTGCTTCACCAGGTCTTCTTGGGGCATGCTTCACTTTATCTCTTGGAGTGTGCTTCACCAGGTCTTCTTGGAGAGTGCTTCACCAGCTCTTCTTGGAGCATACTTCACCATGTCTTCTTGGAGCATGCTTCACCAGGTCTTCTTGGAGCGTGCTTCACCAGGTCATCACGGAGCATGCTTCACCAGGTCTTCCTGGAGCATGCTTCACCATTTCTTCTTGGAGCATGCTTCACCAGGTCATCATGGAGCTTGCTTCACCAGGTCTTCTTGGAGCATTCTTCACCAGGTCTTCTTGGAGCATACTTCACCAGGTTTCCATGGAGCGTACTTCAGCAGGTCATCATGGAGCATACTTCACCAGGTCTTCTTGGCACGTACTTCACCAGGTCATCATGGAGCGTGCTTCATCAGGTCTTCTTGGCATGTGCTTCACCATGTCTTCTTGGAGCATGCTTCACCATTTATTCTTGGAGCGTGTTTGACCAGGTCTTCTTGGAGAGTGCTTCACCAGGTCTTCTTGGAGCGTACTTCACCATGTCTTCTTGGAGCGTGCTTCACCAGGTCTTCTTGGAGCGTGCTTCACCAGGTCATCACGGAGCATACTTCACCATGTCTTCTTGGAGCATGCTTCACCATTTATTCTTGGAGCGTGCTTCACCAGGTCTTCATGGAGCGTACTTCAGCAGGTCATCATGGAGCATACATCACCAGGTCTTCTTGGCACGTGCTTCACCAGGTCTTCTTGGCACGTGCTTCACCAAGTATTCTTGGAGCGTGCATCACCAGGTCTTCTTGGAGCATGCTTCACCATTTCTTCCTGGAGCATGCTTCACCAGGTCGACTTGGAGCGTGCTTCATCAGGTCTTCTTGGAGCATACTTCACCAGTTCATCATGGAGCGTGCATCAACAGCTCTTCTTGGAGCATGCTTCACCAGGTCTTCTTGGAGTATGCTTCACCATTTCTTCTTGGAGCATGCTTCACCAGGTCATCATGGGGCTTGCTTCACCAGATCTGCTTGGAGCATGCTTCACCAGGTCTTCTTGGAACGTGCTTCACCAGGTCTTCTTGGTGTGTACTTCCCCAGGTCTTCTTGGAGCGTACCTCACCAGGTGTTCTTGGTACGTGCTTCACCAGGTCATCTTGGAGCATGCTTCACCAGGTCTTCTTGGAGCGTGTTTCACGAGGTCTTCTTGGAGCGTGCTTCACCATTTCTTCTTGGAGAGTGCTTCACCAGGTCGTCATGGATCATGCTTCAGCAGGTCCTCTTGGAGCGTACTTCACGAGGTCTTCTTGAAACGTGCTTCACCAGGTCTTCTTGGGGCATGCTTCACTTTATCTCTTGGAGCGTGCTTCACCAGGTCTTCTTGGAGCATGCTTCACCATTTCTTCTTGGAGCATGATTCACCAGGTCATCATGGAGCATGCTTCACCAGGTCTTCTTGGCACGTGCTTCACCAGGTCTTCTTGGCACGTGCTTCACCAAGTCTTCTTGGAGCGTGCTTCACCAGGTCTTCTTGGAGCATGCTTCACCATTTCTTCTTGGAGCATGCTTCAACAGGTCCTCATGGAGCGTGCTTCATCAGGTCTTCTTGGAGCATGCTTCACCATGTCTGCTTGGTGCATGCTTCACCATTTCTTCTTGGAGCGTGCTTCACCAGGTCTTCATGGAGCGTACTTCAGCAGGTCATCATGGAGCATACTTCACCAGGTCTTCTTGGCACGTGCTTCACCATTTCTTCTTGGAGCGTACTTCACCAGGTCATCATGGAGTGTGCATCACCAGGTCTTCTTGGAGCATGCTTCACCAGGTCTTCTTGGAGCATGCTTCACCATTTCTTCTTGGAGCGTGCTTCACCAGGTCATCATGGAGCTTGCTTCACCAGGTCTTCTTGGAGCATGCTTCACCAGGTCTTCTTGGAGCGTACTTCACCAGGTCTTCTTGGAGCATGCTTTACCAGGTCTTCTTGGAACGTGCTTCACCAGGTCTTCTTGGTGTGTACTTCACCAAGTCTTCTTGGAGCGTACTTCACCAGGTCTTCTTGGAGCGTGCTTCACCAGGTCTTCTTGGAGCATGCATCACCAGGTCTTCTTGGAGTGTGCTTCACGAGGTCTTCTAGGAGCGTGCTTCACCAGGTCTTCTTGGAGCATGCTTCACCATTTCTTCCTGGAGCATGCTTCACCAGGTCGACTTGGAGCGTGCTTCATCAGGTCTTCTTGGAGCATACTTCACCAGTTCATCATGGAGCGTGCATCAACAGCTCTTCTTGGAGCATGCTTCACCAGGTCTTCTTGGAGTATGCTTCACCATTTCTTCTTGGAGCATGCTTCACCAGGTCATCATGGGGCTTGCTTCACCAGATCTGCTTGGAGCATGCTTCACCAGGTCTTCTTGGAGCGTACTTCCCCAGGTCTTCTTGGAGCGTACCTCACCAGGTGTTCTTGGTACGTGCTTCACCAGGTCATCTTGGAGCATGCTTCACCAGGTCTTCTTGGAGCGTGTTTCACGAGGTCTTCTTGGAGCGTGCTTCACCATTTCTTCTTGGAGAGTGCTTCACCAGGTCGTCATGGATCATGCTTCAGCAGGTCCTCTTGGAGCGTACTTCACGAGGTCTTCTTGAAACGTGCTTCACCAGGTCTTCTTGGGGCATGCTTCACTTTATCTCTTGGAGCGTGCTTCACCAGGTCTTCTTGGAGCATGCTTCACCATTTCTTCTTGGAGCATGATTCACCAGGTCATCATGGAGCATGCTTCACCAGGTCTTCTTGGCACGTGCTTCACCAGGTCTTCTTGGCACGTGCTTCACCAAGTCTTCTTGGAGCGGGCTTCACCAGGTCTTCTTGGAGCATGCTTCACCATTTCTTCTTGGAGCATGCTTCAACAGGTCCTCATGGAGCGTGCTTCATCAGGTCTTCTTGGAGCATGCTTCACCATGTCTGCTTGGTGCATGCTTCACCATTTCTTCTTGGAGCGTGCTTCACCAGGTCTTCATGGAGCGTACTTCAGCAGGTCATCATGGAGCGTACTTCACCAGGTCTTCTTGGCACGTGCTTCACCATTTCTTCTTGGAGCGTACTTCACCAGGTCATCATGGAGCGTGCATCACCAGGTCTTCTTGGAGCATGCTTCACCAGGTCTTCTTGGAGCATGCTTCACCATTTCTTCTTGGAGCGTGCTTCACCAGGTCATCATGGAGCTTGCTTCACCAGGTCTTCTTGGAGCATGCTTCACCAGGTCTTCTTGGAGCGTACTTCACCAGGTCTTCTTGGAGCATGCTTTACCAGGTCTTCTTGGAACGTGCTTCACCAGGTCTTCTTGGTGTGTACTTCACCAAGTCTTCTTGGAGCGTACTTCACCAGGTCTTCTTGGAGCGTGCTTCACCAGGTCTTCTTGGAGCATGCATCACCAGGTCTTCTTGGAGTGTGCTTCACGAGGTCTTCTAGGAGCGTGCTTCACCAGGTCTTCTTGAAGCATGTTTCACCAGGTCTTCTTGGAGCGTGCTTCAGCAGGTCCTCTTGGAGCGTACTTCACGAGGTCTTCTTGAAACGTGCTTCACCAGGTCTTCTTGGGGCGTGCTTCACTTTATCTCTTGGAGCGTGCTTCACCATTTCTTCTTGGAGCGTGCTTCACCATGTCTTCTTGGAGCGTACTTCAGCAGGTCAACATGGAGCGTACTTCAGCAGGACTTCTTGGCTCGTGCTTCACCAGGTCTTCCTGGCACGTGCTTCACCAGGTCTTCTTGGAACGTGCTTCACCAGGTCTTCTTGGAGCATGCTTCACCATTTCTTCTTGGAGTGTACTTCACCAGGTCATCATGGAGCATGCTTCATCAGGTCTTCTTGGCACGTGCTTCACCAGGTCTTCCTGGAGCGTGCTTCACCAGGTCTTCTTGGAGCATGCTTCACCAGGTCCTCTTGGAGCATGCTTCACCATTTCTTCTTGGAGCATGCTTCACCAGGTCATCATGGAGCTTGCTTCACCAGGTCTTCTTGGAGCATGCTTCACCAGGTCTTCTTGGAGCGTACTTCACCAGGTCTTCTTGGAGCGTGCTTTACCAGGTCTTCTTGGAACGTGCTTCACCAGGTCATCATGGGGCGTACTTCACCAGGTCTTCTTGGAGCGTGCTTCACCAGGTCTTCCTGGTGTGTACTTCACCAGGTCTTCTTGGAGCGTACTTCACCAGGTCTTCTTGGAGCGTGCTTCACCAGGTCTTCTTGGAGCATGCGTCACCAGGTCTTCTTGGAGCGTGCTTCACCAGGGCATCATGGAGCATACTTAACCATGTCTTCTTGGAGTGTGCTTCACGAGGTCTTCTAGGAGCGTGCTTCACCATTTCTTCTTGGAGCGTGTTTCACCAGGTCTTCTTGGAGCGTGCTTCACCATTTCTTCTTGGAGAGTGCTTCACCAGGTCGTCATGGATCATGCTTCAGCAGGTCCTCTTGGAGCGTACTTCACGAGGTCTTCTTGAAACGTGCTTCACCAGGTCTTCTTGGGGCATGCTTCACTTTATCTCTTGGAGCATGCTTCACCAGGTCTTTTTGGAGCGTGCTTCACCATTTCTTCTTGGAGCATGCTTCACCAGGTCATCATGGAGCATGCTTCACCAGGTCTTCTTGGCACGTGCTTCACCAGGTCTTCTTGGAGCATGCTTCACCATTTCTTCTTGGAGCATGCTTCAACAGGTCCTCATGGAGCGTGCTTCATCAGGTCTTCTTGGCATGTGCTTCACCATGTCTGCTTGGTGCATGCTTCACCATTTCTTCTTGGAGCGTGCTTCACCAGGTCTTCATGGAGCGTACTTCAGCAGGTCATCATGGAGCGTACTTCACCAGGTCTTCTTGGCACGTGCTTCACCAGGACTTCTTGGCACGTGCTTCACCAAGTCTTCTTGGAGCGTGCTTCCCAAGGTCATCATGGAGCGTGCATCACCAGGTCTTCTTGGAGCATGCTTCACCAGGTCTTCTTGGAGCATGCTTCACCATTTCTTCTTGGAGCGTGCTTCACCAGGTCATCATGGAGCTTGCTTCACCGGGTCTTCTTGGAGCATGCTTCACCAGGTCTTCTTGGAGCGTACTTCAACAGGTCTTCTTGGAGCGTGCTTTACCAGGTTTTCTTGGAACGTGCTTCACCAGGTCATCATGGGGTGTACTTCACCAGGTCTTCTTGGAGCGTGCTTCACCAGGTCTTCTTGGTGTGTACTTCACCAAGTCATCTTGGAGCGTACTTCACCAGGTCTTCTTGGAGCGTGCTTCACCAGGTCTTCTTGGAGCATGCATCACCAGGTCTTCTTGGAGTGTGCTTCACGAGGTCTTCTAGGAGCGTGCTTCACCAGGTCTTCTTGGAGCATGTTTCACCAGGTCTTCTTGGAGCGTGCTTCACCATTTCTTCTTGGAGAGTGCTTCACCAGGTCGTCATGGATCATGCTTCAGCAGGTCCTCTTGGATCGTACTTCACGAGGTCTTCTTGAAACGTGCTTCACCAGGTCTTCTTGGGGCGTGCTTCACTTTATCTCTTGGAGCGTGCTTCACCAGGTTTTCTTGGAGCGTGCTTCACCATTTCTTCTTGGAGCATGCTTCACCAGGTCATCATGGAGCATGCTTCACCAGGTCTACTTGGCACGTGCTTCACCAGCTCTTCTTGGCACGTGCTTCACCAAGTCTTCTTGGAGCGTGCTTCACCAGGTCTTCTTGGGGCATGCTTCACTTTATCTCTTGGAGCGTGCTTCACCAGGTCTTCTTGGAGCGTGCTTCACCATTTCTTCTTGGAGCATGCTTCACCAGGTCATCATGGAGCATGCTTCACCAGGTCTTCTGGGCACGTGCTTCACCAGGTCTTCTTGGAGCATGCTTCACCATTTCTTCTTGGAGCATGCTTCAACAGGTCCTCATGGAGCATGCTTCATCAGGTCTTCTTGGCATGTGCTTCACCATGTCTGCTTGGTGCATGCTTCACCATTTCTTCTTGGAGCGTGCTTCACCAGGTCTTCATGGAGCGTACTTCAGCAGGTCATCATGGAGCGTACTTCACCAGGTCTTCTTGGCACGTGCTTCATCAGGTCTTCTTGGCACGTGCTTCACCAAGTCTTCTTGGAGCGTGCTTCCCAAGGTCATCATGGAGCGTGCATCACCAGGTCTTCTTGGAGCATGCTTCACCAGGTCTTCTTGGAGCATGCTTCACCATTTCTTCTTGGAGCGTGCTTCACCAGGCCATCATGGAGCTTGCTTCACCAGGTCTTCTTGGAGCATGCTTCACCAGGTCTTCTTGGAGCGTACTTCAACAGGTCTTCTTGGAGCATGCTTTACCAGGTCTTCTTGGAACGTGCATCACCAGGTCATCATGGGGTGTACTTCACCAAGTCTTCTTGGAGCGTACTTCACCAGGTCTTTTTGGAGCGTGCTTCACCAGGTCTTCTTGGAGCATGCATCACCAGGCCTTCTTGGAGTGTGCTTCACGAGGTCTTCTAGGAGCGTGCTTCACCAGGACTTCTTGGAGCATGTTTCACCAGGTCTTCTTGGAGCGTGCTTCACCATTTCTTCTTGGAGAGTGCTTCACCAGGTCGTCATGGATAATGCTTCAGCAGGTCCTCTTGGAGCGTACTTCACGAGGTCTTCTTGAAACGTGCTTCACCAGGTCTTCTTGGGGCATGCTTCACCATTTCTTCTTGGAGAGTGCTTCACCAGGTCGTCATGGATCATGCTTCAGCAGGTCCTCTTGGAGCGTACTTCACGAGGTCTTCTTGAAACGTGCTTCACCAGGTCTTCTTGGGGCATGCTTCACTTTATCTCTTGGAGCGTGCTTCACCAGGTCTTCTTGGAGCATGCTTCACCATTTCTTCTTGGAGAATGCTTCACCAGGTCATCATGGAGCATGCTTCACCAGGTCTTCTTGGCACGTGCTTCACCAGGTCTTCTTGGCACGTGCTTCACCAAGTCTTCTTGGAGCGTGCTTCACCAGGTCTTCTTGGAGCATGCTTCACCATTTCTTCTTGGAGCATGCTTCAACAGGTCCTCATGGAGCGTGCTTCATCAGGTCTTCTTGGAGCATGCTTCACCATGTCTGCTTGGTGCATGCTTCACCATTTCTTCTTGGAGCGTGCTTCACCAGGTCTTCTTGGAGCATGCTTCACCAGGTCTTCTTGGAGCATGCTTCACCATTTCTTCTTGGAGCGTGCTTCACCAGGTGATCATGGAGCTTGCTTCACCAGGTCTTCTTGGAGCATGCTTCACCAGGTCTTCTTGGAGCGTACTTCACCAGGTCTTCTTGGAGCATGCTTTACCAGGTCTTCTTGGAACGTGCTTCACCAGGTCTTCTTGGTGTGTACTTCACCAAGTCTTCTTGGAGCGTACTTCACCAGGTCTTCTTGGAGCGTGCTTCACCAGGTCTTCTTGGAGCATGCATCACCAGGTCTTCTTGGAGTGTGCTTCACGAGGTCTTCTAGGAGCGTGCTTCACCAGGTCTTCTTGGAGCATGTTTCACCAGGTCTTCTTGGGGCGTGCTTCAGCAGGTCCTCTTGGAGCGTACTTCACGAGGTCTTCTTGAAACGTGCTTCACCAGGTCTTCTTGGGGCGTGCTTCACTTTATCTCTTGGAGCGTGCTTCACCATTTCTTCTTGGAGCGTGCTTCACCATGTCTTCTTGGAGCGTACTTCAGCAGGTCAACATGGAGCGTACTTCAGCAGGACTTCTTGGCACGTGCTTCACCAGGTCTTCCTGGCACGTGCTTCACCAGGTCTTCTTGGAACGTGCTTCACCAGGTCTTCTTGGAGCATGCTTCACCATTTCTTCTTGGAGCGTACTTCACCAGGTCATCATGGAGCATGCTTCACCAGGTCTTCTTGGCACGTGCTTCACCAGGTCTTCCTGGAGCGTGCTTCACCAGGTCTTCTTGGAGCATGCTTCACCAGGTCCTCTTGGAGCATGCTTCACCATTTCTTCTTGGAGCATGCTTCACCAGGTCATCATGGAGCTTGCTTCACCAGGTCTTCTTGGAGCATGCTTCACCAGGTCTTCTTGGAGTGTACTTCACCAGGTCTTCTTGGAGCGTGCTTTACCAGGTCTTCTTGGAACGTGCTTCACCAGGTCATCATGGGGCGTACTTCACCAGGTCTTCTTGGAGCGTGCTTCACGAGGTCTTCCTGGTGTGTACTTCACCAGGTCTTCTTGGAGTGTACTTCACCAGGTCTTCTTGGAGCGTGCTTCACCAGGTCTTCTTGGAGCATGCGTCACCAGGTCTTCTTGGAGCGTGCTTCACCAGGGCATCATGGAGCATACTTAACCATGTCTTCTTGGAGTGTGCTTCACGAGGTCTTCTAGGAGCGTGCTTCACCATTTCTTCTTGGAGCGTGTTTCACCAGGTCTTCTTGGAGCGTGCTTCACCATTTCTTCTTGGAGAGTGCTTCACCAGGTCGTCATGGATCATGCTTCAGCAGGTCCTCTTGGAGCGTACTTCACGAGGTCTTCTTGAAACGTGCTTCACCAGGTCTTCTTGGGGCGTGCTTCACTTTATCTCTTGGAGCGTGCTTCACCATGTCTTTTTGGAGCGTGCTTCACCATTTCTTCTTGGAGCATGCTTCACCAGGTCATCATGGAGCATGCTTCACCAGGTCTTCTTGGCACGTGCTTCACCAGGTCTTCTTGGAGCATGCTTCACCATTTCTTCTTGGAGCATGCTTCAACAGGTCCTCATGGAGCGTGCTTCATCAGGTCTTCTTGGCATGTGCTTCACCATGTCTGCTTGATGCATGCTTCACCATTTCTTCTTGGAGTGTGCTTCACCAGGTCTTCATGGAGCGTACTTCAGCAGGTCATCATGGGGCGTACTTCACCAGGTCTTCTTGGCACGTGCTTCACCAGGACTTCTTGGCACATGCTTCACCAAGTCTTCTTGGAGCGTGCTTCCCAAGGTCATCATGGAGCGTGCATCACCAGGTCTTCTTGGAGCATGCTTCACCATTTCTTCTTGGAGCGTGCTTCACCAGGTCATCATGGAGCTTGCTTCACCGGGTCTTCTTGGAGCATGCTTCACCAGGTCTTCTTGGAGCGTACTTCAACAGGTCTTCTTGGAGCGTGCTTTACCAGGTCTTCTTGGAACGTGCTTCACCAGGTCATCATGGGGTCTACTTCACCCGGTCTTCTTGGAGCATGCTTCACCAGGTCTTCTTGGAGTGTGCTTCACGAGGTCTTATTGGAGCGTGCTTCACCATTTCTTCTTGGAGAGTGCTTCACCAGGTCGTCATGGATCATGCTTCAGCAGGTCCTCTTGGATCGTACTTCACGAGGTCTTCTTGAAACGTGCTTCACCAGGTCTTCTTGGGGCGTGCTTCACTTTATCTCTTGGAGCGTGCTTCACCAGGTCATCATGGAGCAAGCTTCACCATTTCTTCTTGGAGCATGCTTCACCAGGTCATCATGGAGCGTGCTTCATCAGGTCTTCTTGGCATGTGCTTCACCATGTCTTCTTGGAGCATGCTTCACCATTTCTTCTTGGAGCGTGCTTCACCAGGTCTTCATGTAGCGTACTTCAGCAGCTCATCATGGAGCGTACTTCACCAGGTCTTCTTGGCACGTGCTTCACCAGGTCTTCTTGGCACGTGCTTCACCAAGTCTTCTTGGAGCGTGCTTCACCAGGTCTTCTTGGAGCATGCTTCAGCAGGTCCTCTTGGAGCGTACTTCACGAGGTCTTCTTGAAACGTGCTTCACCAGGTCTTCTTGGGGCGTGCTTCACTTTATCTCTTGGAGCGTGCTTCACCAGGTCTTCTTGGAGCGTGCTTCACCATTTCTTCTTGGAGCATGCTTCACCAGGTCATCATGGAGCATGCTTCACCAGGTCTTCTTGGCACGTGCTTCACCAGGTCTTCTTGGAGCATGCTTCACCATTTCTTCTTGGAGCATGCTTCAACAGGTCCTCATGGAGCGTGCTTCATCAGGTCTTCTTGGCATGTGCTTCACCATGTCTGCTTGGTGCATGCTTCACCATTTCTTCTTGGAGCGTGCTTCACCAGGTCTTCATGGAGCGTACTTCAGCAGGTCATCATGGAGCGTACTTCACCAGGTCTTCTTGGCACGTGCTTCACCAGGTCTTCTTGGCACGTGCTTCACCAAGTCTTCTTGGAGCGTGCTTCCCAAGGTCATCATGGAGCGTGCATCACCAGGTCTTCTTGGAGCATGCTTCACCAGGTCTTCTTGGAGCATGCTTCACCATTTCTTCTTGGAGCGTGCTTCACCAGGTCATCATGGAGCTTGCTTCACCAGGTCTTCTTGGAGCATGCTTCACCAGGTCTTCTTGGAGCGTACTTCAACAGGTCTTCTTGGAGCGTGCTTTACCAGGTCTTCTTGGAACGTGCATCACCAGGTCATCATGGGGTGTACTTCACCAAGTCTTCTTGGAGCGTACTTCACCAGGTCTTTTTGGAGCGTGCTTCACCAGGTCTTCTTGGAGCATGCATCACCAGGCCTTCTTGGAGTGTGTTTCACGAGGTCTTCTAGGAGCGTGCTTCACCAGGTCTTCTTGGAGCATGTTTCACCAGGTCTTCTTGGAGCGTGCTTCACCATTTCTTCTTGGAGAGTGCTTCACCAGGTCGTCATGGATAATGCTTCAGCAGGTCCTCTTGGAGCGTACTTCACGAGGTCTTCTTGAAACGTGCTTCACCAGGTCTTCTTGGGGCGTGGTTCACTTTATCTCTTGGAGCGTGCTTCACCAGGTTTTCTTGGAGCGTGCTTCACCATTTCTTCTTGGAGCATGCTTCACCAGGTCATCATGGAGCATGCTTCACCAGGTCTTCTTGGCACGTGCTTCACCTGGTCTTCTTGGCACGTGCTTCACCAAGTCTTCTTGGAGCGTGCTTCACCAGGTCTTCTTGGAGCAAGCTTCACCATTTCTTCTTGGAGCATGCTTCACCAGGTCATCATGGAGCATGCTTCATCAGGTCTTCTTGGCATGTGCTTCACCATGTAATCTTGGAGCATGCTTCACCATTTCTTCTTGGAGCGTGCTTCACCAGGTCTTCATGGAGCGTACTTCAGCAGGTCATCATGGAGCGTACTTCACCAGGTCTTCTTGCACGTGCTTCACCAAGTCTTCTTGGCACGTGCTTCACCAAGTCTTCTTGGAGCATGCTTCACCATTTCTTCTTGGAGCATGCTTCAACAGGTCCTCATGGAGCGTGCTTCATCAGGTCTTCTTGGAGCATGCTTCACCATGTCTGCTTGGTGCATGCTTCACCATTTCTTCTTGGAGCGTGCTTCACCAGGACTTCATGGAGCGTACTTCAGCAGGTCATCATGGAGCGTACTTCACCAGGTCTTCTTGGCACGTGCTTCACCATTTCTTCTTGGAGCGTACTTCATCAGGTCATCATGGAGCGTGCATCACCAGGTCTTCTTGGAGCATGCTTCACCAGGTCTTCTTGGAGCATGCTTCACCATTTCTTCTTGGAGCGTGCTTCACCAGGTGATCATGGAGCTTGCTTCACCAGGTCTTCTTGGAGCATGCTTCACCAGGTCTTCTTGGAGCGTACTTCACCAGGTCTTCTTGGAGCATGCTTTACCAGGTCTTCTTGGAACGTGCTTCACCAGGTCTTCTTGGTGTGTACTTCACCAAGTCTTCTTGGAGCGTACTTCACCAGGTCTTCTTGGAGCGTGCTTCACCAGGTCTTCTTGGAGCATGCATCACCAGGTCTTCTTGGAGTGTGCTTCACGAGGTCTTCTAGGAGCGTGCTTCACCAGGTCTTCTTGGAGCATGTTTCACCAGGTCTTCTTGGGGCGTGCTTCAGCAGGTCCTCTTGGAGCGTACTTCACGAGGTCTTCTTGAAACGTGCTTCACCAGGTCTTCTTGGGGCGTGCTTCACTTTATCTCTTGGAGCGTGCTTCACCATTTCTTCTTGGAGCGTGCTTCACCATGTCTTCTTGGAGCGTACTTCAGCAGGTCAACATGGAGCGTACTTCAGCAGGACTTCTTGGCACGTGCTTCACCAGGTCTTCCTGGCACGTGCTTCACCAGGTCTTCTTGGAACGTGCTTCACCAGGTCTTCTTGGAGCATGCTTCACCATTTCTTCTTGGAGCGTACTTCACCAGGTCATCATGGAGCATGCTTCACCAGGTCTTCTTGGCACGTGCTTCACCAGGTCTTCCTGGAGCGTGCTTCACCAGGTCTTCTTGGAGCATGCTTCACCAGGTCCTCTTGGAGCATGCTTCACCATTTCTTCTTGGAGCATGCTTCACCAGGTCATCATGGAGCTTGCTTCACCAGGTCTTCTTGGAGCATGCTTCACCAGGTCTTCTTGGAGTGTACTTCACCAGGTCTTCTTGGAGCGTGCTTTACCAGGTCTTCTTGGAACGTGCTTCACCAGGTCATCATGGGGCGTACTTCACCAGGTCTTCTTGGAGCGTGCTTCACCAGGTCTTCCTGGTGTGTACTTCACCAGGTCTTCTTGGAGTGTACTTCACCAGGTCTTCTTGGAGCGTGCTTCACCAGGTCTTCTTGGAGCATGCGTCACCAGGTCTTCTTGGAGCGTGCTTCACCAGGGCATCATGGAGCATACTTAACCATGTCTTCTTGGAGTGTGCTTCACGAGGTCTTCTAGGAGCGTGCTTCACCATTTCTTCTTGGAGCGTGTTTCACCAGGTCTTCTTGGAGCGTGCTTCACCATTTCTTCTTGGAGAGTGCTTCACCAGGTCGTCATGGATCATGCTTCAGCAGGTCCTCTTGGAGCGTACTTCACGAGGTCTTCTTGAAACGTGCTTCACCAGGTCTTCTTGGGGCGTGCTTCACTTTATCTCTTGGAGCGTGCTTCACCATGTCTTTTTGGAGCGTGCTTCACCATTTCTTCTTGGAGCATGCTTCACCAGGTCATCATGGAGCATGCTTCACCAGGTCTTCTTGGCACGTGCTTCACCAGGTCTTCTTGGAGCATGCTTCACCATTTCTTCTTGGAGCATGCTTCAACAGGTCCTCATGGAGCGTGCTTCATCAGGTCTTCTTGGCATGTGCTTCACCATGTCTGCTTGATGCATGCTTCACCATTTCTTCTTGGAGTGTGCTTCACCAGGTCTTCATGGAGCGTACTTCAGCAGGTCATCATGGGGCGTACTTCACCAGGTCTTCTTGGCACGTGCTTCACCAGGACTTCTTGGCACGTGCTTCACCAAGTCTTCTTGGAGCGTGCTTCCCAAGGTCATCATGGAGCGTGCATCACCAGGTCTTCTTGGAGCATGCTTCACCATTTCTTCTTGGAGCGTGCTTCACCAGGTCATCATGGAGCTTGCTTCACCGGGTCTTCTTGGAGCATGCTTCACCAGGTCTTCTTGGAGCGTACTTCAACAGGTCTTCTTGGAGCGTGCTTTACCAGGTCTTCTTGGAACGTGCTTCACCAGGTCATCATGGGGTCTACTTCACCCGGTCTTCTTGGAGCATGCTTCACCAGGTCTTCTTGGAGTGTGCTTCACGAGGTCTTATTGGAGCGTGCTTCACCATTTCTTCTTGGAGAGTGCTTCACCAGGTCGTCATGGATCATGCTTCAGCAGGTCCTCTTGGATCGTACTTCACGAGGTCTTCTTGAAACGTGCTTCACCAGGTCTTCTTGGGGCGTGCTTCACTTTATCTCTTGGAGCGTGCTTCACCAGGTCATCATGGAGCAAGCTTCACCATTTCTTCTTGGAGCATGCTTCACCAGGTCATCATGGAGCGTGCTTCATCAGGTCTTCTTGGCATGTGCTTCACCATGTCTTCTTGGAGCATGCTTCACCATTTCTTCTTGGAGCGTGCTTCACCAGGTCTTCATGTAGCGTACTTCAGCAGCTCATCATGGAGCGTACTTCACCAGGTCTTCTTGGCACGTGCTTCACCAGGTCTTCTTGGCACGTGCTTCACCAAGTCTTCTTGGAGCGTGCTTCACCAGGTCTTCTTGGAGCATGCTTCAGCAGGTCCTCTTGGAGCGTACTTCACGAGGTCTTCTTGAAACGTGCTTCACAAGGTCTTCTTGGGGCGTGCTTCACTTTATCTCTTGGAGCGTGCTTCACCAGGTCTTCTTGGAGCGTGCTTCACCATTTCTTCTTGGAGCATGCTTCATCAGGTCCTCATGGAGCATGCTTCACCAGGTCTTCTTGGCACGTGCTTCACCAGGTCTTCTTGGAGCATGCTTCACCATTTCTTCTTGGAGCATGCTTCAACATGTCCTCATGGAGCGTGCTTCATCAGGTCTTCTTGGCATGTGCTTCACCATGTCTGCTTGGTGCATGCTTCACCATTTCTTCTTGGAGCGTGCTTCACCAGGTCTTCATGGAGCGTACTTCAGCAGGTCATCATGGAGCGTACTTCACCAGGTCTTCTTGGCACGTGCTTCACCAGGTCTTCTTGGCACGTGCTTCACCAAGTCTTCTTGGAGCGTGCTTCCCAAGGTCATCATGGAGCGTGCATCACCAGGTCTTCTTGGAGCATGCTTCACCAGGTCTTCTTGGAGCATGCTTCACCATTTCTTCTTGGAGCGTGCTTCACCAGGTCATCATGGAGCTTGCTTCACCAGGTCTTCTTGGAGCATGCTTCACCAGGTCTTCTTGGAGCGTACTTCAACAGGTCTTCTTGGAGCGTGCTTTACCAGGTCTTCTTGGAACGTGCATCACCAGGTCATCATGGGGTGTACTTCACCAAGTCTTCTTGGAGCGTACTTCACCAGGTCTTTTTGGAGCGTGCTTCACCAGGTCTTCTTGGAGCATGCATCACCAGGCCTTCTTGGAGTGTGTTTCACGAGGTCTTCTAGGAGCGTGCTTCACCAGGTCTTCTTGGAGCATGTTTCACCAGGTCTTCTTGGAGCGTGCTTCACCATTTCTTCTTGGAGAGTGCTTCACCAGGTCGTCATGGATAATGCTTCAGCAGGTCCTCTTGGAGCGTACTTCACGAGGTCTTCTTGAAACGTGCTTCACCAGGTCTTCTTGGGGCGTGGTTCACTTTATCTCTTGGAGCGTGCTTCACCAGGTTTTCTTGGAGCGTGCTTCACCATTTCTTCTTGGAGCATGCTTCACCAGGTCATCATGGAGCATGCTTCACCAGGTCTTCTTGGCACGTGCTTCACCAGGTCTTCTTGGCACGTGCTTCACCAAGTCTTCTTGGAGCGTGCTTCACCAGGTCTTCTTGGAGCAAGCTTCACCATTTCTTCTTGGAGCATGCTTCACCAGGTCATCATGGAGCATGCTTCATCAGGTCTTCTTGGCATGTGCTTCACCATGTAATCTTGGAGCATGCTTCACCATTTCTTCTTGGAGCGTGCTTCACCAGGTCTTCATGGAGCGTACTTCAGCAGGTCATCATGGAGCGTACTTCACCAGGTCTTCTTGGCACGTGCTTCACCAAGTCTTCTTGGCACGTGCTTCACCAAGTCTTCTTGGAGCGTGCTTCACCAGGTCTTCTTGGAGCATGCTTCACCATTTCTTCTTGGAGCGTACTTCACCAGGTCATCATGGAGCGTGCATCATCAGGTCTTCTTGGAGCATGCTTCACCAGGTCCTCTTGGAGCATGCTTCACCATTTCTTCTTGGAGCGTGCTTCACCAGGTCATCATGGAGCTTGCTTCACCAGGTCTTCTTGGAGCATGCTTCACCAGGTCTTCTTGGAGCGTACTTCACCAGGTCTTCTTGGAGCGTGCTTTACCATGTCTTCTTGGAACGTGCTTCACCAGGTCATCATGGGGCGTACTTCACCAGGTCTTCTTGGAGCGTGCTTCACCAGGTCTTCTTGGTGTGTACTTCACCAGGTCTTCTTGGAGCGTACTTCACCAGGTCTTCTTGGAGCGTGCTTCACCAGGTCTTCTTGGAGCATGCGTCACCAGGTCTTCTTGGAGCGTGCTTCACCAGGGCATCATGGAGCATACTTCACCATGTCTTCTTGGAGTGTGCTTCACGAGGTCTTCTAGGAGCGTGCTTCACCAGGTCTTGTTGGAGCGTGTTTCACCAGGTCTTCTTGGAGCATGCTTCACCATTTCTTCTTGGAGAGTGCTTCACCATGTCGTCATGGATCATGCTTCAGCAGGTCCTCTTGGAGCGTACTTGACGAGGTCTTCTTGAAACGTGCTTCACCAGGTCTTCTTGGGGCGTGCTTCACTTTATCTCTTGGAGCGTGCTTCACCATGTCTTCTTGGAGCATGCTTCACCATTTCTTCTTGGAGCGTGCTTCACCAGGTCTTCATGGAGCGTACTTCAGCAGGTCATCATGGAGCGTACTTCACCAGGTCTTCTTGGCACGTGCTTCACCAGGTCTTCTTGGCACGTGCTTCACCAAATCTTCTTGGAGCGTGCTTCACCAGGTCTTCTTGGAGCATGCTTCACCATTTCTTCTTGGAGCGTACTTCACAAGGTCATCATGGAGCGTGCATCACCAGGTCTTCTTGGAGCATGCTTCACCAGGTCTTCTTGGAGCATGCTTCACCATTTCTTCTTGGAGCGTGCTTCACAAGGTCATCATGGAGCTTGCTTCACCAGGTCTTCTTGGAGCATGCTTCACCAGGTCTTCTTGGAGCGTACTTCACCCGGTCTTCTTGGAGCGTGCTTTACCAGGTCTTCTTGGAACGTGCTTCACCAGGTCATCATGGGGCGTACTTCACCAGGTCTTCTTGGAGCATGCTTCACCAGGTCTTCTTGGTGTGTACTTCACCAGGTCTTCTTGGAGCATACTTCACCAGGTCTTCTTGGAGCGGGCTTCACCATGTCTTCTTGGAGCATGCGTCACCAGGTCTCCTTGGAGCGTGCTTCACCAGGGCATCATGGAGAATACTTCACCATGTCTTCTTGGAGTGTGCTTCACGAGGTCTTCTAGGAGCGTGCTTCACCAGGTCTTCTTGGAGCGTGTTTCACCAGGTCTTCTTGGAGCGTGCTTCACCATTTCTTTTTGGAGAGTGCTTCACCAGGTCGTCATGGATCATGCTTCAGCAGGTCCTCTTGGAGCGTACTTGACAAGGTCTTCTTGAAACGTGCTTCACCAGGTCTTCTTGGGGCGTGCTTCACTTTATCTCTTGGAGCGTGCTTCACCATGTCTTCTTGGAGCATGGTTCACCATTTCTTCTTGGAGCATGCTTCACCAGGTCTTCATGGAGCGTACTTCAGCAGGTCATCATGGAGCGTACTTCACCAGGTCTTCTTGGCACGTGCTTCACCAGGTCTTCCTGGAGCGTGCTTCACCAGGTCTTCTTGGAGCATGCTTCACCAGGTCTTCTTGGAGCATGCTTCACCATTTCTTCTTGGAGCGTGCTTCACCAGGTCATCATGGAGATTGCTTCACCAGGTCTTCTTGGAGCATGCTTCACCAGGTCTTCTTGGAGCGTACTTCACCAGGTCTTCTTGGAGCGTGCTTTACCAGGTCTTCTTGGAACGTGCTTCACCAGGTCATCATGGGGCGTACTTCACCAGGTCTTCTTGGAGCGTGCTTCACCAGGTCTTCTTGGTGTGTACTTCACCAGGTCTTCTTGGAGCGTACTTCATCAGGTCTTCTTGGAGCGTGCTTCACCAGGTCTTTTTGGAGCATGCGTCACCAGGTCTTCTTGGAGCGTGCTTCACGAGGTCTTCTAGGAGCGTGCTTCACCAGTTCTTCTTGGAGCGTGTTTCACCAGGTCTTCTTGGAGCGTGCTTCACCATTTCTTCTTGGAGAGTGCTTCACCAGGTCGTCATGGAGCATGCTTCACCAGGTCTTCTTGGCACGTGCTTCACCAGGTCTTCTTGGAGCATGCTTCACCATTTCTTCTTGGAGCATGCTTCAACAGGTCCTCATGGAGCGTACTTCACGAGGTCTTCTTGAAACGTGCTTCACCAGGTCTTCTTGGGGCGTGCTTCACTTTATCTCTTGGAGCGTGCTTCACCAGGTCTTCTTGGAGCGTGCTTCACCATTTCTTCTTGGAGCATGCTTCACCAGGTCATCCTGGAGCATGCTTCACCAGGTCATCATGGAGCGTACTTCACCAGGTCTTCTTGGCACGTGCTTCACCAGGTCTTCTTGGCACGTGCTTCACCAAGTCTTCTTGGAGCGTGCTTCACCAGGTCTTCTTGGAGCATGCTTCACCATTTCTTCTTGGAGCGTACTTCACCAGGTCATCATGGAGCGTGCATCACCAGGTCTTCTTGGAGCATGCTTCACCAGGTCCTCTTGGAGCATGCTTCACCATTTCTTCTTGGAGCGTGCTTCACCAGGTCATCATGGAGCTTGCTTCACCAGGTCTTCTTGGAGCATGCTTCACCAGGTCTTCTTGGAGCGTACTTCACCAGGTCTTCTTGGAGCGTGCTTTACCATGTCTTCTTGGAACGTGCTTCACCAGGTCATCATGGGGCGTGCTTCACTTTATCTCTTGGAGCGTGCTTCACCATGTCTTCTTGGAGCATGCTTCACCATTTCTTCTTGGAGCGTGCTTCACCAGGTCTTCATGGAGCGTACTTCAGCAGGTCATCATGGAGCGTACTTCACCAGGTCTTCTTGGCACGTGCTTCACCAGGTCTTCTTGGCACGTGCTTCACCAAATCTTCTTGGAGCGTGCTTCACCAGGTCTTCTTGGAGCATGCTTCACCATTTCTTCTTGGAGCGTACTTCACAAGGTCATCATGGAGCATGCATCACCAGGTCTTCTTGGAGCATGCTTCACCAGGTTTTCTTGGAGCATGCTTCACCATTTCTTCTAGGAGCTTGCTTCACCAGGTCTTCTTGGAGCATGCTTCACCAGATCTTCTTGGAGCATACTTCACCCGGTCTTCTTGGAGCGTGCTTTACCAGGTCTGCTTGGAACGTGCTTCACCAGGTCATCATGGGGCGTACTTCACCAGGTCTTCTTGGAGCATGCTTCACCAGGTCTTCTTGGTGTGTACTTCACCAGGTCTTCTTGGAGCATACTTCACCATGTCTTCTTGGAGCGGGCTTCACCATGTCTTCTTGGAGCATGCGTCACCAGGTCTCCTTGGAGCGTGCTTCACCAGGGCATCATGGGGCGTACTTCCCCAGGTGCTCTTGGAGCGTACCTCACCAGGTCTTCTTGGAGCATACTTCACCAGGTCTTCTTGGAGCGTGCTTCACCAGGTCTTCTTGGAGCATGCGTCACCAGGTCTTCTTGGAGCGTGCTTCACCAGGGCATCATGTAGCATACGTCACCATGTCTTCTTGGAGTGTGCTTCACGAGGTCTTCTAGGAGCGTGCTTCACCATTTTTTCTTGGAGAGTGCTTCACCAGGTCGTCATGGATCATGCTTCAGCAGGTTCTCTTGGAGCGTATTTCACGAGGTCTTCTTGGAGCGTGCTTCACCATTTCTTCTTGGAGCGTGCTTAACCAGGTCATCATCGAGCTTGCTTCACCAGGTCTTCTTGGAGCATGCTTCACCAGGTCTTCGTGGAGCGTACTTCCCCAGGTCTTCTTGGAGCGTACCTCACCAGGTGTTCTTGGCACGTGCTTCACCAGGTCATCTTGGAGCATGCTTTACCAGGTCTTCTTGGATTGTACTTCACCAGGTCTTCTGGGAGCGTACTTCACCAAGTCTTCTGGGAGCATGCTTCACCAGGTCTTCTTGGAGCATCCTTCACCAAGTCATCATGGAGCATACTTCACCAGATCTTCTCTGAGCGTACTTCACCAGGTTTTCTTGGAGCGTACTTCACCAGGTCTTTTTGGAGCGTGCTTTACCAGGTCTTCTTGGAGCGTGCTTCACCAGGTCATCATGGGGCGTACTTCACCAGGTCTTCTTGGAGCGTGCTTCACCAGGTCTTCTTGGTGTGTACTTCACAAGGTCTTCTTGGAGCGTACTTCACCAGGTCTTCTTGGAGCGTGCTTCACCAGGTCTTCTTGGAGCATGCGTCACCAGGTCTTCTTGGAGCGTGCTTCACCAGGGCATCATGTAGCATACGTCACCATGTCTTCTTGGAGTGTGCTTCACGAGGTCTTCTAGGAGCGTGCTTCACCATTTTTTCTTGGAGAGTGCTTCACCAGGTCGTAATGGATCATGCTTCAGCAGGTCCTCTTGGAGCGTATTTCACAAGGTCTTCTTGGAACGTGCTTCACCAGGTCTTCTTGGGGCGTGCTTCACATTATCTCTTGGAGCGTGCTTCACCAGGTCTTCTTGGAGCGTGCTTCACCAGGTCTTCTTGGGGCGTGCTTCACATTATCTCTTGGAGCGTGCTTCACCAGGTCTTCTTGGAGCGTACTTCCCCAGGTCTTCTTGGAGCATACCTCACCAGGTGTTCTTGGCATGTGCTTCACCAGGTCATCTTGGAGCATGCTTCACCAGGTCTTCTTGGAGCATGCTTCACCCGGTCTTCTTGGAGCATGCTTCACCAAGTCATCATGGAGCATACTTCACCAGGTCTTCTTGGCGCGTACTTCACCAGGTTTTCTTGGAGCGTACTTCACCAGGTCTTCTTGGAGCGTGCTTTACCAGGTCTTCTTGGAGCGTGCTTCACCAGGTCTTCTTGGAGCATGTGTCACCAGGTCTTCTTGGAGCATACTTCACCATGTCTTTTTGGAGTGTGCTTCACGAGGTCTTCTAGGAGCCTGCTTCACCAGGTCTTCTTGGAGCGTATTTCACCAGGTCTTTTTGGAGCGCGCTTCACCATTTCTTCTTGGAGAGTGCTTCACCAGGTCGTCATGGATCATGCTTCAGCAGGTCCTCTTGGAGCGTACTTCACGAGGTCTTCTTGGAACGTGCTTTACCAGGTCTTCTTGGGGCGTGCTTCACTTTATCTCTTGGAGCGTGCTTCACCAGGTCTTCTTGGAGCGTGCTTCACCAGGTCTTCTTGGAGCGTACTTCACCATGTCTTCTTGGAGCATGCTTCACCAGTTCTTCTTGGAGCGTGCTTCACCAGGTCATCACGGAGCATACTTCACCATGTCTTCTTGGAGCGTGCTTCACCAGGTCTTCTTGGACCTTACTTCACCAGCTCATCATGGAGCGTGCATCACCAGGTCTTCTTGGAGCATGCTTCACCAGGTCTTCTTGGAGCATGCTTCACCATTTCTTCTTGGAGCGTGCTTCACCAGGTCATCATGGAGCTTGCTTCACAAGGTCTTCTTGGAGCATGCTTCACCAGGTCTTCTTGGAGCACACTTCACCAGGTCTTCATGGAGCGTACTTCAGCAGGTCATCATGGAGCATACTTCACCAGGTCTTCTTGGCACGTACTTCACCAGGTCATCATGGAGCGCACTTCATCAGGTCTTCTTGGCATGTGCTTCACCATGTCTTCTTGGAGCATGCTTCACCATTTATTCTTGGACCGTGCTTCACCAGTTCTTCATGGAGCCTACTACAGCAGGTCATCATGGAGCATACTTCACCAGGTCTTCTTGGCACGTGCTTCACCAGGTCTTCTTGGCACGTGCTTCACCAAGTATTCTTGGAGCGTGCTTCACCAGGTCTTCTTGGAGCATGCTTCACCATTTCTTCTTGGAGCATGCTTCACCAGGTCAACATGGAGCGTGCTTCATCAGGTCTTCTTGGAGCATACTTCACCAGGTCATCATGGAGCGTGAATCACCAGGTCTTCTTGGAGCATGCTTCACCAGATCTTCATGGAGCATGCTTCACCATTTCTTCTTGGAGCATGCTTAACCAGGTCAACATGGGGCTTGCTTCACCAGGACTGCTTGGAGCATGCTTCACCAGGTCTTCTTGGAGCGTCCTTCCCCAGGTCTTCTTGGAGCGTACCTCACCAGGTGTTCTTGGTACGTGCTTCACCAGGTCATCTTGGAGCATGCTTCACCAGGTCTTCTTGGAGTGTACTTCACCAGGTCTTCTGGGAGCGTAATTCACCAAGTCTTCTTGGAGCATGCTTCACCAGGTCTTCTTGGAGCATGCTTCACCAAGTCATCATGGAGCATACTTCACCAGATCTTCTCTGAGCGTACTTCACCTGGTTTTCTTGAAGCGTACTTCACCAGGTCTTTTTGGAGCGTGCTTTACCAGGTCTTCTTGGAGCGTGCTTCACCAGGTCATCATGGGGCGTACTTCACCAGGTCTTCTTGGAGCGTACCTCACCAGGTGTTCTTGGTACGTGCTTCACCAGGTCATCTTGGAGCATGCTTCACCAGGTCTTCTTGGAGTGTACTTCACCAGGTCTTCTGGGAGCGTAATTCACCAAGTCTTCTTGGAGCATGCTTCACCAGGTCTTCTTGGAGCATGCTTCACCAAGTCATCATGGAGCATACTTCACCAGATCTTCTCTGAGCGTACTTCACCAGGTTTTCTTGGAGCGTACTTCACCAGGTCTTTTTGGAGCGTGCTTTACCAGGTCTTCTTGGAGCGTGCTTCACCAGGTCTTCTTGAAGCATGCGTCACCAGGTCTTCTTGGAGCGTGCTTCACCAGGGCATCATGTAGCATACGTCACCATGTCTTCTTGGAGTGTGCTTCACGAGGTCTTCTAGGAGCGTGCTTCACCAGGTCTTCTTGGAGCATGTTTCACCAGGTCTTCTTGGAGCGTGCTTCACCATTTTTTCTTTGAGAGTGCTTCACCAGGTCGTCATGGATCATGCTTCAGCAGGTCCTCTTGGAGCGTACTTCACAAGGTCTTCTTGGAACGTGCTTCACCAGGTCTTCTTGGAGCGTACTTCACCAGGTCTTCTTGGCACGTACTTCACCAGGTCATCATGGAGCGTGCTTCATCAGGTCTTCTTGGCATGTGCTTCACCATGTCTTCTTGGAGCATGCTTCACCATTTCTTCTTGGAGCGTGCTTCATCAGGTCTTCTTGACATGTGCTTCACCATGACTTCTTGGAGCATGCTTCACCATTTCTTCTTGGAGCGTGCTTCACCAGGTCTTCATGGAGCGTACTTCAGCAGGTCATTATGGAGCATACTTCACCAGGTCTTCTTGGCACGTGCTTCACCAGGTCTTCTTGGCACGTACTTCACCAAGTCTTCTTGGAGCGTGCTTCACCAGGTCTTCTTGGAGCATGCTTCACCATTTCTTCTTGGAGCATGCTTCACCAGGTCATCATGGAGCGTGCTTCACCATTTCTTCTTGGAGCGTGCTTCACCAGGTCATCATGGAGCTTGCTTCACCAGGTCTTCTTGGAGCATACTTCACCAGGTCATCATGGAGCGTGCATCACCAGGTCTTCTTGGAGCATGATTCACCAGGTCTTCTTGGAGCATGCTTCACCATTTCTTCTTGGAGCGTGCTTCACCAGGTCATCATGGAGCTTGCTTCACCAGGTCTTCTTGTAGCATGCTTCACCAGATCTTCTTGGAGCGTACTTCCCCAGGTCTTCTTGGAGCGTACCTCACCAGGTGTTCTTGGCATATGCTTCACCAGGTCATCTTGGAGCATTCTTCACCAGGTCTTCTTGGAGCATGCTTCACCCGGTCTTCTTGGAGCATGCTTCACCAAGTCATCATGGAGCATACTTCACCACGTCTACTTGGAGCGTACTTCACCAGGTCTTCTTGGCACGTACTTCACCAAGTCTTCTTGGAGCGTGCTTCACCAGGTCTTCTTGGAGCATGCTTCACCATTTCTTCTTGGAGCATGCTTCACCAGGTCATCATGGAGCGTGCTTCACCATTTCTTCTTGGAGCGTGCTTCACCAAGTCATCATGGAGCTTGCTTCACCAGGTCTTCTTGGAGCATACTTCACCAGGTCATCATGGAGCGTGCATCACCAGGTCTTCTTGGAGCATGATTCACCAGGTCTTCTTGGAGCATGCTTCACCATTTCTTCTTGGAGCGTGCTTCACCAGGTCATCATGGAGCTTGCTTCACCAGGTCTTCTTGGAGCATGCTTCACCAGATCTTCTTGGAGCGTACTTCCCCAGGTCTTCTTGGAGCGTACCTCACCAGGTGTTCTTGGCATATGCTTCACCAGGTCATCTTGGAGCATTCTTCACCAGGTCTTCTTGGAGCATGCTTCACCCGGTCTTCTTGGAGCATGCTTCACCAAGTCATCATGGAGCATACTTCACCAGGTCTTCTTGGAGCGTACTTCACCAGGTTTTCTTGGAGCGTACTTCACCAGGTCTTCTTGGAGCGTGCTTTACCAGGTCTTCTCGGAGCGTGCTTCACCAGGTCTTCTTGGAGCATACTTCACCATGTCTTTTTGGAGTGTGCTTCACGAGGTCTTCTAGGAGCGTGCTTCAACAGGTCTTCTTGGAGCGTGTTTCACCAGGTCTTCTTGGAGTGTGCTTCACCATTTCTTCTTGGAGAGTGCTTCACCAGGTCGTCATGGATCATGCTTCAGCAGGTCATCTTGGAGCATACTTCACGACGTCTTCTTGGAACGTGCTTTAACAGGTCTTCTTGGGGCGTGCTTCACTTTATCTCTTGGAGTGTGCTTCACCAGGTCTTCTTGGAGAGTGCTTCACCAGGTCTTCTAGGAGCATACTTCACCATGTCTTCTTGGAGCGTGCTTCACCAGGTCTTCTTGGAGCGTACTTCACCAGGTCATCATGGAGCGTGCATCACCAGGTCTTCTTGGAGCATGCTTCACCAGGTCTTCCTGGAGCATGCTTCACCATTTCTTCTTGGAGCATGCTTCACCAGGTCATCATGGAGCTTGCTTCACCAGGTCTTCTTGGAGCATGCTTCACCAGGTCTTCTTGGAGCATACTTCACCAGGTTTCCATGGAGCGTACTTCAGCAGGTCATCATGGAGCATACTTCACCAGGTCTTCTTGGCACGTACTTCACCAGGTCATCATGGAGCGTGCTTCATCAGGTCTTCTTGGCATGTGCTTCACCATGTCTTCTTGGAGCATGCTTCACCATTTATTCTTGGAGCGTGTTTCACCAGGTCTTCTTGGAGAGTGCTTCACCAGGTCTTCTTGGAGCGTACTTCACCATGTCTTCTTGGAGCGTGCTTCACCAGGTCTTCTTGGAGCGTGCTTCACCAGGTCATCACGGAGCATACTTCACCATGTCATCTTGGAGCATGCTTCACCATTTATTCTTGGAGCGTGCTTCACCAGGTCTTCATGGAGCGTACTTCAGCAGGTCATCATGGAGCATACTTCACCAGGTCTTCTTGGCACGTGCTTCACCAGGTCTTCTTGGCACGTGCTTCACCAAGTATTCTTGGAGCGTGCTTCACCAGGTCTTCTTGGAGCATGCTTCACCATTTCTTCCTGGAGCATGCTTCACCAGGTCGACTTGGAGCGTGCTTCATCAGGTCTTCTTGGAGCATACTTCACCAGTTCATCATGGAGCATGCATCAACAGCTCTTCTTGGAGCATGCTTCACCAGGTCTTCTTGGAGCATGCTTCACCATTTCTTCTTGGAGCATGCTTAACCAGGTCATCATGGAGCGTACTTCAGTAGGTCATCATGGAGCATACTTCACCAGGTCTTCTTGGCATGTGCTTCACCAGGTCTTCTTGGCACGTGCTTCACCAAGTATTCTTGGAGCGTGCTTCACCAGGTCTTCTTGGAGCATGCTTCACCATTTCTTCTTGGCACGTGCTTCACCAGGTCTTCTTGGCACGTGCTTCACCAAGTCTTCTTGGAGCGTGCTTCCCAAGGTCATCATGGAGCGTGCACCACCAGGTCTTCTTGGAGCATGCTTCACCAGGTCTTCTTGGAGCATGCTTCACCATTTCTTCTTGGAGCGTGCTTCACCAGGTCATCATGGAGCTTGCTTCACCAGGTCTTCTTGGAGCATGCTTCACCAGGTCTTCTTGGAGCGTACTTCAACAGGTCTTCTTGGAGCGTGCTTTACCAGGTCTTCTTGGAACGTGCATCACCAGGTCATCATGGGGTGTACTTCACCAAGTCTTCTTGGAGCGTACTTCACCAGGTCTTTTTGGAGCGTGCTTCACCAGGTCTTCTTGGAGCATGCATCACCAGGTCTTCTTGGAGCATGTTTCACCAGGTCTTCTTGGAGCGTGCTTCACGAGGTCTTCTTGAAACGTGCTTCACCAGGTCTTCTTGGGGCATGCTTCACTTTATCTCTTGGAGTGTGCTTCATGAGGTCTTCTAGGAGCGTGCTTCACCAGGTCTTCTTGGAGCATGTTTCACCAGGTCTTCTTGGAGCGTGCTTCACCATTTCTTCTTGGAGAGTGCTTCACCAGGTCGTCATGGATAATGCTTCAGCAGGTCCTCTTGGAGCGTACTTCACGAGGTCTTCTTGAAACGTGCTTCACCAGGTCTTCTTGGGGCATGCTTCACTTTATCTCTTGGAGCGTGCTTCACCAGGTCTTCTTGGAGCATGCTTCACCATTTCTTCTTGGAGCATGCTTCACCAGGTCATCATGGAGCATGCTTCACCAGGTCTTCTTGGCACGTGCTTCACCAGGTCTTCTTGGCACGTGCTTCACCAAGTCTTCTTGGAGCGTGCTTCACCAGGTCTTCTTGGAGCATGCTTCACCATTTCTTCTTGGAGCATGCTTCAACAGGTCCTCATGGAGCGTGCTTCATCAGGTCTTCTTGGAGCATGCTTCACCATGTCTGCTTGGTGCATGCTTCACCATTTCTTCTTGGAGCATGCTTCACCAGGTCTTCATGGAGCGTACTTCAGCAGGTCATCATGGAGCGTACTTCACCAGGTCTTCTTGGCACGTGCTTCACCATTTCTTCTTGGAGCGTACTTCACCAGGTCATCATGGAGCGTGCATCACCAGGTCTTCTTGGAGCATGCTTCACCAGGTCTTCTTGGAGCATGCTTCACCATTTCTTCTTGGAGCGTGCTTCACCAGGTCATCATGGAGCTTGCTTCACCAGGTCTTCTTGGAGCATGCTTCACCAGGTCTTCTTGGAGCGTACTTCACCAGGTCTTCTTGGAGCATGCTTTACCAGGTCTTCTTGGAACGTGCTTCACCAGGTCTTCTTGGTGTGTACTTCACCAAGTCTTCTTGGAGCGTACTTCACCAGGTCTTCTTGGAGCGTGCTTCACCAGGTCTTCTTGGAGCATGCATCACCAGGTCTTCTTGGAGTGTGCTTCACGAGGTCTTCTAGGAGCGTGCTTCACCAGGTCTTCTTGGAGCATGTTTCACCAGGTCTTCTTGGAGCGTGCTTCAGCAGGTCCTCTTGGAGCGTACTTCACGAGGTCTTCTTGAAACGTACTTCACCAGGTCTTCTTGGGGCGTGCTTCACTTTATCTCTTGGAGCGTGCTTCACCATTTCTTCTTGGAGCGTGCTTCACCATGTCTTCTTGGAGCGTACTTCAGCAGGTCAACATGGAGCGTACTTCAGCAGGACTTCTTGGCACGTGCTTCACCAGGTCTTCCTGGCACGTGCTTCACCAGGTCTTCTTGGAACGTGCTTCACCAGGTCTTCTTGGAGCATGCTTCACCATTTCTTCTTGGAGTGTACTTCACCAGGTCATCATGGAGCATGCTTCACCAGGTCTTCTTGGCACGTGCTTCACCAGGTCTTCCTGGAGCGTGCTTCACCAGGTCTTCTTGGAGCATGCTTCACCAGGTCCTCTTGGAGCATGCTTCACCATTTCTTCTTGGAGCATGCTTCACCAGGTCATCATGGAGCTTGCTTCACCAGGTCTTCTTGGAGCATGCTTCACCAGGTCTTCTTGGAGCGTACTTCACCAGGTCTTCTTGGAGCGTGCTTTACCAGGTCTTCTTGGAATGTGCTTCACCAGGTCATCATGGGGCGTACTTCACCAGGTCTTCTTGGAGCGTGCTTCACCAGGTCTTCCTGGTGTGTACTTCACCAGGTCTTCTTGGAGCGTACTTCACCAGGTCTTCTTGGAGCATGCTTCACCAGGTCATCATGGAGCATGCTTCACCAGGTCTTCTTGGCACGTGCTTCACCAGGTCTTCTTGGCACGTGCTTCACCAAGTCTTCTTGGAGCGTGCTTCACCAGGTCTTCTTGGAGCATGCTTCACCATTTCTTCTTGGAGCATGCTTCAACAGGTCCTCATGGAGCGTGCTTCATCAGGTCTTCTTGGAGCATGCTTCACCATGTCTGCTTGGTGCATGCTTCACCATTTCTTCTTGGAGCATGCTTCACCAGGTCTTCATGGAGCGTACTTCAGCAGGTCATCATGGAGCGTACTTCACCAGGTCTTCTTGGCACGTGCTTCACCATTTCTTCTTGGAGCGTACTTCACCAGGTCATCATGGAGCGTGCATCACCAGGTCTTCTTGGAGCATGCTTCACCAGGTCTTCTTGGAGCATGCTTCACCATTTCTTCTTGGAGCGTGCTTCACCAGGTCATCATGGAGCTTGCTTCACCAGGTCTTCTTGGAGCATGCTTCACCAGGTCTTCTTGGAGCGTACTTCACCAGGTCTTCTTGGAGCATGCTTTACCAGGTCTTCTTGGAACGTGCTTCACCAGGTCTTCTTGGTGTGTACTTCACCAAGTCTTCTTGGAGCGTACTTCACCAGGTCTTCTTGGAGCGTGCTTCACCAGGTCTTCTTGGAGCATGCATCACCAGGTCTTCTTGGAGTGTGCTTCACGAGGTCTTCTAGGAGCGTGCTTCACCAGGTCTTCTTGGAGCATGTTTCACCAGGTCTTCTTGGAGCGTGCTTCAGCAGGTCCTCTTGGAGCGTACTTCACGAGGTCTTCTTGAAACGTACTTCACCAGGTCTTCTTGGGGCGTGCTTCACTTTATCTCTTGGAGCGTGCTTCACCATTTCTTCTTGGAGCGTGCTTCACCATGTCTTCTTGGAGCGTACTTCAGCAGGTCAACATGGAGCGTACTTCAGCAGGACTTCTTGGCACGTGCTTCACCAGGTCTTCCTGGCACGTGCTTCACCAGGTCTTCTTGGAACGTGCTTCACCAGGTCTTCTTGGAGCATGCTTCACCATTTCTTCTTGGAGTGTACTTCACCAGGTCATCATGGAGCATGCTTCACCAGGTCTTCTTGGCACGTGCTTCACCAGGTCTTCCTGGAGCGTGCTTCACCAGGTCTTCTTGGAGCATGCTTCACCAGGTCCTCTTGGAGCATGCTTCACCATTTCTTCTTGGAGCATGCTTCACCAGGTCATCATGGAGCTTGCTTCACCAGGTCTTCTTGGAGCATGCTTCACCAGGTCTTCTTGGAGCGTACTTCACCAGGTCTTCTTGGAGCGTGCTTTACCAGGTCTTCTTGGAATGTGCTTCACCAGGTCATCATGGGGCGTACTTCACCAGGTCTTCTTGGAGCGTGCTTCACCAGGTCTTCCTGGTGTGTACTTCACCAGGTCTTCTTGGAGCGTACTTCACCAGGTCTTCTTGGAGCGTGCTTCACCAGGTCTTCTTGGAGCATGCGTCACCAGGTCTTCTTGGAGCGTGCTTCACCAGGGCATCATGGAGCATACTTAACCATGTCTTCTTGGAGTGTGCTTCACGAGGTCTTCTAGGAGCGTGCTTCACCATTTCTTCTTGGAGCGTGTTTCACCAGGTCTTCTTGGAGCATGCTTCACCATTTCTTCTTGGAGAGTGCTTCACCAGGTCGTCATGGATCATGCTTCAGCAGGTCCTCTTGGAGCGTACTTCACGAGGTCTTCTTGGGCGTGCTTCACTTTATCTCTTGGAGCGTGCTTCACCAGGTCTTTTTGGAGCGTGCTTCACCATTTCTTCTTGGAGCATGCTTCACCAGGTCATCATGGAGCATGCTTCACCAGGTCTTCTTGGCACGTGCTTCACCAGGTCTTCTTGGAGCATGCTTCACCATTTCTTCTTGGAGCATGCTTCAACAGGTCCTCATGGAGCGTGCTTCATCAGGTCTTCTTGGCATGTGCTTCACCATGTCTGCTTGGTGCATGCTTCACCATTTCTTCTTGGAGCGTGCTTCACCAGGGCTTCATGGAGCATACTTCAGCAGGTCATCATGGAGCGTACTTCACCAGGTCTTCTTGGCACATGCTTCACCAGGACTTCTTGGCACGTGCTTCACCAAGTCTTCTTGGAGCGTGCTTCCCAAGGTCATCATGGAGCGTGCATCACCAGGTCTTCTTGGAGCATGCTTCCCCAGGTCTTCTTGGAGCATGCTTCACCATTTCTTCTTGGAGCGTGCTTCACCAGGTCATCATGGAGCTTGCTTCACCGGGTCTTCTTGGAGCATGCTTCACCAGGTCTTCTTGGAGCGTACTTCAACAGGTCTTCTTGGAGCGTGCTTTACCAGGTCTTCTTGGAACGTGCTTCACCAGGTCATCATGGGGTGTACTTCACCCGGTCTTCTTGGAGCGTGCTTCACCAGGTCTTCTTGGTGTGTACTTCACCAAGTCTTCTTGGAGCGTACTTCACCAGGTCTTCTTGGAGCGTGCTTCACCAGGTCTTCTTGGAGCATGCATCACCAGGTCTTCTTGGAGTGTGCTTCACGAGGTCTTCTAGGAGCGTGCTTCACCAGGTCTTCTTGGAGCATGTTTCACCAGGTCTTCTTGGAGCGTGCTTCACCATTTCTTCTTGGAGAGTGCTTCACCAGGTCGTCATGGATCATGCTTCAGCAGGTCCTCTTGGATCGTACTTCACGAGGTCTTCTTGAAACGTGCTTCACCAGGTCTTCTTGGGGCGTGCTTCACCTTATCTCTTGGAGCGTGCTTCACCAGGTTTTCTTGGAGCGTGCTTCACCATTTCTTCTTGGAGCATGCTTCACCAGGTCATCATGGAGCATGCTTCACCAGGTCTTCTTGGCACGTGCTTCACCAGGTCTTCTTGGCACGTGCTTCACCAAGTCTTCTTGGAGCGTGCTTCACCAGGTCTTCTTGGAGCAAGCTTCACCATTTCTTCTTGGAGCATGCTTCACCAGGTCATCATGGAGCGTGCTTCATCAGGTCTTCTTGGCATGTGCTTCACCATGTCTTCTTGGAGCATGCTTCACCATTTCTTCTTGGAGCATGCTTCACCAGGTCTTCATGTAGCGTACTTCAGCAGCTCATCATGGAGCGTACTTCACCAGGTCTTCTTGGCACGTGCTTCACCAGGTCTTCTTGGCACGTGCTTCACCAAGTCTTCTTGGAGCGTGCTTCACCAGGTCTTCTTGGAGCATGCTTCAGCAGGTCCTCTTGGAGCGTACTTCACGAGGTCTTCTTGAAACGTGCTTCACCAGGTCTTCTTGGGGCGTGCTTCACTTTATCTCTTGGAGCGTGCTTCACCAGGTCTTCTTGGAGCGTGCTTCACCATTTCTTCTTGGAGCATGCTTCACCAGGTCATCATGGAGCATGCTTCACCAGGTCTTCTTGGCACGTGCTTCACCAGGTCTTCTTGGAGCATGCTTCACCATTTCTTCTTGGAGCATGCTTCAACAGGTCCTCATGGAGCGTGCTTCATCAGGTCTTCTTGGCATGTGCTTCACCATGTCTGCTTGGTGCATGCTTCACCATTTCTTCTTGGAGCGTGCTTCACCAGGTCTTCATGGAGCGTACTTCAGCAGGTCATCATTGAGCGTACTTCACCAGGTCTTCTTGGCACGTGCTTCACCAGGTCTTCTTGGCACATGCTTCACCAAGTCTTCTTGGAGCGTGCTTCCCAAGGTCATCATAGAGCGTGCATCACCAGGTCTTCTTGGAGCATGCTTCACCAGGTCTTCTTGGAGCATGCTTCACCATTTCTTCTTGGAGCGTGCTTCACCAGGTCATCATGGAGCTTGCTTCACCAGGTCTTCTTGGAGCATGCTTCACCAGGTCTTCTTGGAGCGTACTTCAACAGGTCTTCTTGGAGCGTGCTTTACCAGGTCTTCTTGGAACGTGCATCACCAGGTCATCATGGGGTGTACTTCACCAAGTCTTCTTGGAGCGTACTTCACCAGGTCTTTTTGGAGCGTGCTTCACCAGGTCTTCTTGGAGCATCCATCACCAGTCCTTCTTGGAGTGTGCTTCACGAGGTCTTCTAGGAGCGTGCTTCACCAGGTCTTCTTGGAGCATGTTTCACCAGGTCTTCTTGGAGCGTGCTTCACCATTTCTTCTTGGAGAGTGCTTCACCAGGTCGTCATGGATAATGCTTCAGCAGGTCCTCTTGGGGCGTACTTCACGAGGTCTTCTTGAAACGTGCTTCACCAGGTCTTCTTGGGGCGTGCTTCACTTTATCTCTTGGAGCGTGCTTCACCAGGTTTTCTTGGAGCGTGCTTCACCATTTCTTCTTGGAGCATGCTTCACCAGGTCATCATGGAGCATGCTTCACCAGGTCTTCTTGGCACGTGCTTCACCAGGTCTTCTTGGCACGTGCTTCACCAAGTCTTCTTGGAGCGTGCTTCACCAGGTCTTCTTGGAGCAAGCTTCACCATTTCTTCTTGGAGCATGCTTCACCAGGTCATCATGGAGCGTGCTTCATCAGGTCTTCTTGGCATGTGCTTCACCATGTAATCTTGGAGCATGCTTCACCATTTCTTCTTGGAGCGTGCTTCACCAGGTCTTCATGGAGCGTACTTCAGCAGGTCATCATGGAGCGTACTTCACCAGGTCTTCTTGGCACATGCTTCACCAGGTCTTCTTGGCACGTGCTTCACCAAGTCTTCTTGGAGCGTGCTTCACCAGGTCTTCTTGGAGCATGCTTCACCATTTCTTCTTGGAGCGTACTTCACCAGGTCATCATGGAGCGTGCATCATCAGGTCTTCTTGGAGCATGCTTCACCAGGTCCTCTTGGAGCATGCTTCACCAGGTCTTCTTGGAGCGTACTTCACCAGGTCTTCTTGGAGCGTGCTTTACCATGTCTTCTTGGAACGTGCTTCACCAGGTCATCATGGGGCGTACTTCACCAGGTCTTCTTGGAGCGTGCTTCACCAGGTCTTCTTGGTGTGTACTTCACCAGGTCTTTTTGGAGCGTGCTTCACCAGGTCTTCTTGGAGCATGCATCACCAGGCCTTCTTGGAGTGTGCTTCACGAGGTCTTCTAGGAGCGTGCTTCACCAGGTCTTCTTGGAGCATGTTTCACCAGGTCTTCTTGGAGCGTGCTTCACCATTTCTTCTTGGAGAGTGCTTCACCAGGTCGTCATGGATAATGCTTCAGCAGGTCCTCTTGGAGCGTACTTCACGAGGTCTTCTTGAAACGTGCTTCACCAGGTCTTCTTGGGGCGTGCTTCACCATTTCTTCTTGGAGAGTGCTTCAGCAGGTCGTCATGGATCATGCTTCAGCAGGTCCTCTTGGAGCGTACTTCACGAGGTCTTCTTGAAACGTGCTTCACCAGGTCTTCTTGGGGCATGCTTCACTTTATCTCTTGGAGCGTGCTTCACCAGGTCTTCTTGGAGCATGCTTCACCATTTCTTCTTGGAGCATGCTTCACCAGGTCATCATGGAGCATGCTTCACCAGGTCTTCTTGGCACGTGCTTCACCAGGTCTTCTTGGCACGTGCTTCACCAAGTCTTCTTGGAGCATGCTTCACCAGGTCTTCTTGGAGCATGCTTCACCATTTCTTCTTGGAGCATGCTTCAACAGGTCCTCATGGAGCGTGCTTCATCAGGTCTTCTTGGAGCATGCTTCACCATGTCTGCTTGGTGCATGCTTCACCATTTCTTCTTGGAGCGTGCTTCAACAGGTCTTCATGGAGCGTACTTCAGCAGGTCATCATGGAGCGTACTTCACCAGGTCTTCTTGGCACGTGCTTCACCATTTCTTCTTGGAGCGTACTTCACCAGGTCATCATGGAGCGTGCATCACCAGGTCTTCTTGGAGCATGCTTCACCAGGTCTTCTTGGAGCATGCTTCACCATTTCTTCTTAGAGCGTGCTTCACCAGGTCATCATGGAGCTTGCTTCACCAGGTCTTCTTGGAGCATGCTTCACCAGGTCTTCTTGGAGCGTACTTCACCAGGTCTTCTTGGAGCATGCTTTACCAGGTCTTCTTGGAACGTGCTTCACCAGGTCTTCTTGGTGTGTACTTCACCAAGTCTTCTTGGAGCGTACTTCACCAGGTCTTCTTGGAGCGTGCTTCACCAGGTCTTCTTGGAGCATGCATCACCAGGTCTTCTTGGAGTGTGCTTCACGAGGTCTTCTAGGAGCGTGCTTCACCAGGTCTTCTTGGAGCATGTTTCACCAGGTCTTCTTGGAGCGTGCTTCAGCAGGTCCTCTTGGAGCGTACTTCACGAGGTCTTCTTGAAATGTGCTTCACCAGGTCTTCTTGGGGCGTGCTTCACTTTATCTCTTGGAGCGTGCTTCACCATTTCTTCTTGGAGCGTGCTTCACCATGTCTTCTTGGAGCGTACTTCAGCAGCTCAACATGGAGCGTACTTCAGCAGGACTTCTTGGCACGTGCTTCACCAGGTCTTCCTGGCACGTGCTTCACCAGGTCTTCTTGGAACGTGCTTCACCAGGTCTTCTTGGAGCAATCTTCACCATTTCTTCTTGGAGCGTACTTCACCAGGTCATCATGGAGCATGCTTCACCAGGTCTTCTTGGCACGTGCTTCAGCAGGTCTTCCTGGAGCGTGCTTCACCAGGTCTTCTTGGAGCATGCTTCACCAGGTCCTCTTGGAGCATGCTTCACCATTTCTTCTTGGAGCATGCTTCACCAGGTCATCATGGAGCTTGCTTCACCAGGTCTTCTTGGAGCATGCTTCACCAGGTCTTCTTGGAGCGTACTTCACCAGGTCTTCTTGGAGCGTGCTTTACCAGGTCTTTTTGGAACGTGCTTCACCAGGTCATCATGGGGCGTACTTCACCAGGTCTTCTTGGAGCGTGCTTCACCAGGTCTTCCTGGTGTGTACTTCACCAGGTCTTCTTGGAGCGTACTTCACCAGGTCTTCTTGGAGCGTGCTTCACCAGGTCTTCTTGGAGCATGAGTCACCAGGTCTTCTTGGAGCGTGCTTCACCAGGGCATCATGGAGCATACTTAACCATGTCTTCTTGGAGTGTGCTTCACGAGGTCTTCTAGGAGCGTGCTTCACCATTTCTTCTTGGAGCGTGTTTCACCAGGTCTTCTTGGAGCGTGCTTCACCATTTCTTCTTGGAGAGTGCTTCACCAGGTCGTCATGGATCATGCTTCAGTAGGTCCTCTTGGAGCGTACTTCACGAGGTCTTCTTGAAACGTGCTTCACCAGGTCTTCTTGGGGCGTGCTTCACTTTATCTCTTGGAGCGTGCTTCACCAGGTCTTTTTGGAGCGTGCTTCACCATTTCTTCTTGGAGCATGCTTCACCAGGTCATCATGGAGCATGCTTCACCAGGTCTTCTTGGCACGTGCTTCACCAGGTCTTCTTGGAGCATGCTTCACCATTTCTTCTTGGAGCATGCTTCAACAGGTCCTCATGGAGCGTGCTTCATCAGGTCTTCTTGGAGCATGCTTCACCATGTCTGCTTGGTGCATGCTTCACCATTTCTTCTTGGAGCGTGCTTCAACAGGTCTTCATGGAGCGTACTTCAGCAGGTCATCATGGAGCGTACTTCACCAGGTCTTCTTGGCACGTGCTTCACCATTTCTTCTTGGAGCGTACTTCACCAGGTCATCATGGAGCGTGCATCACCAGGTCTTCTTGGAGCATGCTTCACCAGGTCTTCTTGGAGCATGCTTCACCATTTCTTCTTAGAGCGTGCTTCACCAGGTCATCATGGAGCTTGCTTCACCAGGTCTTCTTGGAGCATGCTTCACCAGGTCTTCTTGGAGCGTACTTCACCAGGTCTTCTTGGAGCATGCTTTACCAGGTCTTCTTGGAACGTGCTTCACCAGGTCTTCTTGGTGTGTACTTCACCAAGTCTTCTTGGAGCGTACTTCACCAGGTCTTCTTGGAGCGTGCTTCACCAGGTCTTCTTGGAGCATGCATCACCAGGTCTTCTTGGAGTGTGCTTCACGAGGTCTTCTAGGAGCGTGCTTCACCAGGTCTTCTTGGAGCATGTTTCACCAGGTCTTCTTGGAGCGTGCTTCAGCAGGTCCTCTTGGAGCGTACTTCACGAGGTCTTCTTGAAATGTGCTTCACCAGGTCTTCTTGGGGCGTGCTTCACTTTATCTCTTGGAGCGTGCTTCACCATTTCTTCTTGGAGCGTGCTTCACCATGTCTTCTTGGAGCGTACTTCAGCAGGTCAACATGGAGCGTACTTCAGCAGGACTTCTTGGCACGTGCTTCACCAGGTCTTCCTGGCACGTGCTTCACCAGGTCTTCTTGGAACGTGCTTCACCAGGTCTTCTTGGAGCAATCTTCACCATTTCTTCTTGGAGCGTACTTCACCAGGTCATCATGGAGCATGCTTCACCAGGTCTTCTTGGCACGTGCTTCAGCAGGTCTTCCTGGAGCGTGCTTCACCAGGTCTTCTTGGAGCATGCTTCACCAGGTCCTCTTGGAGCATGCTTCACCATTTCTTCTTGGAGCATGCTTCACCAGGTCATCATGGAGCTTGCTTCACCAGGTCTTCTTGGAGCATGCTTCACCAGGTCTTCTTGGAGCGTACTTCACCAGGTCTTCTTGGAGCGTGCTTTACCAGGTCTTTTTGGAACGTGCTTCACCAGGTCATCATGGGGCGTACTTCACCAGGTCTTCTTGGAGCGTGCTTCACCAGGTCTTCCTGGTGTGTACTTCACCAGGTCTTCTTGGAGCGTACTTCACCAGGTCTTCTTGGAGCGTGCTTCACCAGGTCTTCTTGGAGCATGAGTCACCAGGTCTTCTTGGAGCGTGCTTCACCAGGGCATCATGGAGCATACTTAACCATGTCTTCTTGGAGTGTGCTTCACGAGGTCTTCTAGGAGCGTGCTTCACCATTTCTTCTTGGAGCGTGTTTCACCAGGTCTTCTTGGAGCGTGCTTCACCATTTCTTCTTGGAGAGTGCTTCACCAGGTCGTCATGGATCATGCTTCAGTAGGTCCTCTTGGAGCGTACTTCACGAGGTCTTCTTGAAACGTGCTTCACCAGGTCTTCTTGGGGCGTGCTTCACTTTATCTCTTGGAGCGTGCTTCACCAGGTCTTTTTGGAGCGTGCTTCACCATTTCTTCTTGGAGCATGCTTCACCAGGTCATCATGGAGCATGCTTCACCAGGTCTTCTTGGCACGTGCTTCACCAGGTCTTCTTGGAGCATGCTTCACCATTTCTTCTTGGAGCATGCTTCAACAGGTCCTCATGGAGCGTGCTTCATCAGGTCTTCTTGGCATGTGCTTCACCATGTCTGCTTGGTGCATGCTTCACCATTTCTTCTTGGAGCGTGCTTCACCAGGTCTTCATGGAGCGTACTTCAGCAGGTCATCATGGAGCGTACTTCACCAGGTCTTCTTGGCACGTGCTTCACCAGGACTTCTTGGCACGTGCTTCACCAAGTCTTCTTGGAGCGTGCTTCCCAAGGTCATCATGGAGCGTGCATCACCAGGTCTTCTTGGAGCATGCTTCACCAGGTCTTCTTGGAGCATGCTTCACCATTTCTTCTTGGAGCGTGCTTCACCATGTCATCATGGAGCTTGCTTCACCGGGTCTTCTTGGAGCATGCTTCACCAGGTCTTCTTGGAGCGTACTTCAACAGGTCTTCTTGGAGCGTGCTTTACCAGGTCTTCTTGGAACGTGCTTCACCAGGTCATCATGGGGTGTACTTCACCCGGTCTTCTTGGAGCGTGCTTCACCAGGTCTTCTTGGTGTGTACTTCACCAAGTCATCTTGGAGCGTACTTCACCAGGTCTTCTTGGAGCGTGCTTCACCAGGTCTTCTTGGAGCATGCATCACCAGGTCTTCTTGGAGTGTGCTTCACGAGGTCTTCTAGGAGCGTGCTTCAGCAGGTCCTCTTGGATCGTACTTCACGAGGTCTTCTTGAAACGTGCTTCACCAGGTCTTCTTGGGGCGTGCTTCACTTTATCTCTTGGAGCGTGCTTCACCAGGTTTTCTTGGAGCGTGCTTCACCATTTCTTCTTGGAGCATGCTTCACCAGGTCATCATGGAGCATGCTTCACCAGGTCTTCTTGGCACGTGCTTCACCAGGTCTTCTTGGCACGTGCTTCACCAAGTCTTCTTGGAGCGTGCTTCACCAGGTCTTCTTGGAGCAAGCTTCACCATTTCTTCTTGGAGCATGCTTCACCAGGTCATCATGGAGCGTGCTTCATCAGGTCTTCTTGGCATGTGCTTCACCATGTCTTCTTGGAGCATGCTTCACCATTTCTTCTTGGAGCGTGCTTCTCCAGGTCTTCATGTAGCGTACTTCAGCAGCTCATCATGGAGCGTACTTCACCAGGTCTTCTTGGCACGTGCTTCACCAGGTCTTCTTGGCACGTGCTTCACCAAGTCTTCTTGGAGCGTGCTTCACCAGGTCTTCTTGGAGCATGCTTCAGCAGGTCCTCTTGGAGCGTACTTCACCAGGTCTTCTTGGAGCGTGCTTTACCAGGTCTTCTTGGAACGTGCTTCACCAGGTCATCATGGGGCGTACTTCACCAGGTCTTCTTGGAGCGTGCTTCACCAGGTCTTCCTGGTGTGTACTTCACCAGGTCTTCTTGGAGCGTACTTCACCAGGTCTTCTTGGAGCGTGCTTCACCAGGTCTTCTTGGAGCATGCGTCACCAGGTCTTCTTGGAGCGTGCTTCACCAGGGCATCATGGAGCATACTTAACCATGTCTTCTTGGAGTGTGCTTCACGAGGTCTTCTAGGAGCGTGCTTCACCATTTCTTCTTGGAGCGTGTTTCACCAGGTCTTCTTGGAGCGTGCTTCACCATTTCTTCTTGGAGAGTGCTTCACCAGGTCGTCATGGATCATGCTTCAGCAGGTCCTCTTGGAGCGTACTTCACGAGGTCTTCTTGAAACGTGCTTCACCAGGTCTTCTTGGGGCGTGCTTCACTTTATCTCTTGGAGCGTGCTTCACCAGGTCTTTTTGGAGCGTGCTTCACCATTTCTTCTTGGAGCATGCTTCACCAGGTCATCATGGAGCATGCTTCACCAGGTCTTCTTGGCACGTGCTTCACCAGGTCTTCTTGGAGCATGCTTCACCATTTCTTCTTGGAGCATGCTTCAACAGGTCCTCATGGAGCGTGCTTCATCAGGTCTTCTTGGCATGTGCTTCACCATGTCTGCTTGGTGCATGCTTCACCATTTCTTCTTGGAGCGTGCTTCACCAGGTCTTCATGGAGCGTACTTCAGCAGGTCATCATGGAGCGTACTTCACCAGGTCTTCTTGGCACGTGCTTCACCAGGACTTCTTGGCACGTGCTTCACCAAGTCTTCTTGGAGCGTGCTTCCCAAGGTCATCATGGAGCGTGCATCACCAGGTCTTCTTGGAGCATGCTTCACCAGGTCTTCTTGGAGCATGCTTCACCATTTCTTCTTGGAGCGTGCTTCACCAGGTCATCATGGAGCTTGCTTCACCGGGTCTTCTTGGAGCATGCTTCACCAGGTCTTCTTGGAGCGTACTTCAACCGGTCTTCTTGGAGCGTGCTTTACCAGGTCTTCTTGGAACGTGCTTCACCAGGTCATCATGGGGTGTACTTCACCCGGTCTTCTTGGAGCGTGCTTCACCAGGTCTTCTTGGTGTGTACTTCACCAAGTCATCTTGGAGCGTACTTCACCAGGTCTTCTTGGAGCGTGCTTCACCAGGTCTTCTTGGAGCATGCATCACCAGGTCTTCTTGGAGTGTGCTTCACGAGGTCTTCTAGGAGCGTGCTTCACCAGGTCTTCTTGGAGCATGTTTCACCAGGTCTTCTTGGAGCGTGCTTCACCATTTCTTCTTGGAGAGTGCTTCACCAGGTCGTCATGGATCATGCTTCAGCAGGTCCTCTTGGATCGTACTTCACGAGGTATTCTTGAAACGTGCTTCACCAGGTCTTCTTGGGGCGTGCTTCACTTTATCTCTTGGAGCGTGCTTCACCAGGTTTTCTTGGAGCGTGCTTCACCATTTCTTCTTGGAGCATGCTTCACCAGGTCATCATGGAGCATGCTTCACCAGGTCTTCTTGGCACGTGCTTCACCAGGTCTTCTTGGCACGTGCTTCACCAAGTCTTCTTGGAGCGTGCTTCACCAGGTCTTCTTGGAGCAAGCTTCACCATTTCTTCTTGGAGCATGTTTCACCAGGTCATCATGGAGCGTGCTTCATCAGGTCTTCTTGGCATGTGCTTCACCATGTCTTCTTGGAGCATGCTTCACCATTTCTTCTTGGAGCGTGCTTCTCCAGGTCTTCATGTAGCGTACTTCAGCAGCTCATCATGGAGCGTACTTCACCAGGTCTTCTTGGCACGTGCTTCACCAGGTCTTCTTGGCACGTGCTTCACCAAGTCTTCTTGGAGCGTGCTTCACCAGGTCTTCTTGGAGCATGCTTCAGCAGGTCCTCTTGGAGCGTACTTCACGAGGTCTTCTTGAAACGTGCTTCACCAGGTCTTCTTGGGGCGTGCTTCACTTTATCTCTTGGAGCGTGCTTCACCAGGTCTTCTTGGAGCGTGCTTCACCATTTCTTCTTGGAGCATGCTTCACCAGGTCATCATGGAGCATGCTTCACCAGGTCTTCTTGGCACGTGCTTCACCAGGTCTTCTTGGAGCATGCTTCACCATTTCTTCTTGGAGCATGCTTCAACAGGTCCTCATGGAGCGTGCTTCATCAGGTCTTCTTGGCATGTGCTTCACCATGTCTGCTTGGTGCATGCTTCACCATTTCTTCTTGGAGCGTGCTTCACCAGGTCTTCATGGAGCGTACTTCAGCAGGTCATCATGGAGCGTACTTCACCAGGTCTTCTTGGCACGTGCTTCACCAGGTCTTCTTGGCACGTGCTTCACCAAGTCTTCTTGGAGCGTGCTTCCCAAGGTCATCATGGAGCGTGCATCACCAGGTCTTCTTGGAGCATGCTTCACCAGGTCTTCTTGGAGCATGCTTCACCATTTCTTCTTGGAGCGTGCTTCACCAGGTCATCATGGAGCTTGCTTCACCAGGTCTTCTTGGAGCATGCTTCACCAGGTCTTCTTGGAGCGTACTTCAACAGGTCTTCTTGGAGCGTGCTTTACCAGTTTTCTTGGAACGTGCATCACCAGGTCATCATGGGGTGTACTTCACCAAGTCTTCTTGGAGCGTACTTCACCAGGTCTTTTTGGAGCGTGCTTCACCAGGTCTTCTTGGAGCATGCATCACCAGGCCTTCTTGGAGTGTGCTTCACGAGGTCTTCTAGGAGCGTGCTTCACCAGGTCTTCTTGGAGCATGTTTCACCAGGTCTTCTTGGAGCATGCTTCACCATTTCTTCTTGGAGAGTGCTTCACCAGGTCGTCATGGATAATGCTTCAGCAGGTCCTCTTGGAGCGTACTTCACGAGGTCTTCTTGAAACATGCTTCACCAGGTCTTCTTGGGGCGTGCTTCACTTTATCTCTTGGAGCGTGCTTCACCAGGTTTTCTTGGAGCGTGCTTCACCATTTCTTCTTGGAGCATGCTTCACCAGGTCATCATGGAGCATGCTTCACCAGGTCTTCTTGGCACGTGCTTCACCAGGTCTTCTTGGCACGTGCTTCACCAAGTCTTCTTGGAGCGTGCTTCACCAGGTCTTCTTGGAGCAAGCTTCACCATTTCTTCTTGGAGCATGCTTCACCAGGTCATCATGGAGCGTGCTTCATCAGGTCTTCTTGGCATGTGCTTCACCATGTAATCTTGGAGCATGCTTCACCATTTCTTCTTGGAGCGTGCTTCACCAGGTCTTCGTGGAGCGTACTTCAGCAGGTCATCATGGAGCGTACTTCACCAGGTCTTCTTGGCACGTGCTTCACCAGGTCTTCTTGGCACGTGCTTCACCAAGTCTTCTTGGAGCGTGCTTCACCAGGTCTTCTTGGAGCATGCTTCACCATTTCTTCTTGGAGCGTACTTCATCAGGTCATCATGGAGCGTGCATCATCAGGTCTTCTTGGAGCATGCTTCACCAGGTCCTCTTGGAGCGTACTTCACCAGGTCTTCTTGGAGCGTGCTTTACCATGTCTTCTTGGAGCGTACTTCACCAGGACTTCTTGGAGCGTGCTTTACCATGTCTTCTTGGAACGTGCTTCACCAGGTCATCATGGGGCGTACTTCACCAGGTCTTCTTGGAGCGTGCTTCACCAGGTCTTCTTGGTGTGTACTTCACCAGGTCTTCTTGGAGCGTACTTCACCAGGTCTTCTTGGAGCGTGCTTCACCAGGTCTTCTTGGAGCATGCGTCACCAGGTCTTCTTGGAGCGTGCTTCACCAGGGCATCATGGAGCAAACTTCACCATGTCTTCTTGGAGTGTGCTTCACGAGGTCTTCTAGGAGCGTGCTTCACCAGGTCTTGTTGGAGCGTGTTTCACCAGGTCTTCTTGGAGCATGCTTCACCATTTCTTCTTGGAGAGTGCTTCACCATGTCGTCATGGATCATGCTTCAGCAGGTCCTCTTGGAGCGTACTTGACGAGGTCTTCTTGAAACGTGCTTCACCAGGTCTTCTTGGGGCGTGCTTCACTTTATCTCTTGGAGCGTGCTTCACCATGTCTTCTTGGAGCATGCTTCACCATTTCTTCTTGGAGCGTGCTTCACCAGGTCTTCATGGAGCGTACTTCAGCAGGTCATCATGGAGCGTACTTCAACAGGTATTCTTGGCACGTGCTTCACCAGGTCTTCTTGGCACGTGCTTCACCAAATCTTCTTGGAGCGTGCTTCACCAGGTCTTCTTGGAGCATGCTTCACCATTTCTTCTTGGAGCGTACTTCACAAGGTCATCATGGAGCGTGCATCACCAGGTCCTCTTGGAGCATGCTTCACCAGGTCTTCTTGGAGCGTACTTCACCAGGTTTTCTTGGAGCGTGCTTTACCATGTCTTCTTGGAACGTGCTTCACCAGGTCATCATGGGGCGTACTTCACCAGGTCTTCTTGGAGCGTGCTTCACCAGGTCTTCTTGGTGTGTACTTCACCAGGTCTTCTTGGAACGTGCTTCACCAGGTCATCATGGGGCGTACTTCACCAGGTCTTCTTGGAGCATGCTTCACCAGGTCTTCTTGGTGTGTACTTCACCAGGTCTTCTTGGAGCATACTTCACCAGGTCTTCTTGGAGCGGGCTTCACCATGTCTTCTTGGAGCGTGCTTCACCATTTCTTCTTGGAGAGTGCTTCACCAGGTCGTCATGGATAATGCTTCAGCAGGTCCTCTTGGAGCGTACTTCACGAGGTCTTCTTGAAACGTGCTTCACCAGGTCTTCTTGGGGCGTGCTTCACTTTATCTCTTGGAGCGTGCTTCACCAGGTTTTCTTGGAGCGTGCTTCACCATTTCTTCTTGGAGCATGCTTCACCAGGTCATCATGGAGCATGCTTCACCAGGTCTTCTTGGCACGTGCTTCACCAGGTCTTCTTGGCACGTGCTTCACCAAGTCTTCTTGGAGCGTGCTTCACCAGGTCTTCTTGGAGCAAGCTTCACCATTTCTTCTTGGAGCATGCTTCACCAGGTCATCATGGAGCGTGCTTCATCAGGTCTTCTTTGCATGTGCTTCACCATGTAATCTTGGAGCATGCTTCACCATTTCTTCTTGGAGCGTGCTTCACCAGGTCTTCATGGAGCGTACTTCAGCAGGTCATCATGGAGCGTACTTCACCAGGTCTTCTTGGCACGTGCTTCACCAGGTCTTCTTGGCACGTGCTTCACCAAGTCTTCTTGGAGCGTGTTTCACCAGGTCTTCTTGGAGCATGCTTCACCATTTCTTCTTGGAGCGTACTTCACCAGGTCATCATGGAGCGTGCATCATCAGGTCTTCTTGGAGCATGCTTCACCAGGTCCTCTTGGAGCATGCTTCACCAGGTCTTCTTGGAGCGTACTTCACCAGGTCTTCTTGGAGCGTGCTTTACCATGTCTTCTTGGAACGTGCTTCACCAGGTCATCATGGGGCGTACTTCACCAGGTCTTCTTGGACCGTGCTTCACCAGGTCTTCTTGGTGTGTACTTCACCAGCTCTTCTTGGAGCGTACTTCACCAGGTCTTCTTGGAGCGTGCTTCACCAGGTCTTCTTGGAGCATGCGTCACCAGGTCTTCTTGGAGCGTGCTTCACCAGGGCATCATGGAGCATACTTCACCATGTCTTCTTGGAGTGTGCTTCACGAGGTCTTCTAGGAGCGTGCTTCACCAGGTCTTGTTGGAGCGTGTTTCACTAGGTCTTATTGGAGCATGCTTCACCATTTCTTCTTGGAGAGTGCTTCACCATGTCGTCATGGATCATGCTTCAGCAGGTCCTCTTGGAGCGTACTTGACGAGGTCTTCTTGAAACGTGCTTCACCAGGTCTTCTTGGGGCGTGCTTCACTTTATCTCTTGGAGCGTGCTTCACCATGTCTTCTTGGAGCATGCTTCACCATTTCTTCTTGGAGCGTGCTTCACCAGGTCTTCATGGAGCGTACTTCAGCAGGTCATCATGGAGCGTACTTCAACAGGTATTCTTGGCACGTGCTTCACCAGGTCTTCTTGGCACGTGCTTCACCAAATCTTCTTGGAGCGTGCTTCACCAGGTCTTCTTGGAGCATGCTTCACCATTTCTTCTTGGAGCGTACTTCACAAGGTCATCATGGAGCGTGCATCACCAGGTCCTCTTGGAGCATGCTTTACCAGGTCTTCTTGGAGCGTACTTCACCAGGTCTTCTTGGAGCGTGCTTTACCATGTCTTCTTGGAACGTGCTTCACCAGGTCATCATGGGGCGTACTTCACCAGGTCTTCTTGGAGCGTGCTTCACCAGGTCTTCTTGGTGTGTACTTCACCAGGTCTTCTTGGAACGTGCTTCACCTAGTCATCATGGGGCGTACTTCACCAGGTCTTCTTGGAGCATGCTTCGCCAGGTCTTCTTGGTGTGTACTTCACCAGGTCTTCTTGGAGCATACTTCACCAGGTCTTCTTGGAGCGGGCTTCACCATGTCTTCTTGGAGCATGCGTCACCAGGTCTCCTTGGAGCGTGCTTCACCAGGGCATCATGGAGAATACTTCACCATGTCTTCTTGGAGTGTGCTTCACGAGGTCTTCTAGGAGCGTGCTTCACCAGGTCTTCTTGGAGCGTGTTTCACCAGGTCTTCTTGGAGCATGCTTCACCATTTCTTCTTGGAGAGTGCTTCACCAGGTCGTCATGGATCATGCTTCAGCAGGTCCTCTTGGAGCGTACTTGACGAGGTCTTCTTGAAACGTGCTTCACCAGGTCTTCTTGGGGCGTGCTTCACTTTATCTCTTGGAGCGTGCTTCACCATGTCTTCTTGGAGCATGGTTCACCATTTCTTCTTGGAGCGTGCTTCACCAGGTCTTCATGGAGCGTACTTCAGCAGGTCATCATGGAGCGTACTTCACCAGGTCTTCTTGGCACGTGCTTCACCAGGTCTTCCTGGAGCGTGCTTCACCAGGTCTTCTTGGAGCATGCTTCACCAGGTCTTCTTGGAGCATGCTTCACCATTTCTTCTTGGAGCGTGCTTCACCAGGTCTTCTTGGAGCGTGCTTCACCATTTCTTCTTGGAGAGTGCTTCACCAGGTCGTCATGGAGCATGCTTCACCAGGTCTTCTTGGCATGTGCTTCACCAGGTCTTCTTGGAGCATGCTTCACCATTTCTTCTTGGAGCATGCTTCAACAGGTCCTCATGGAGCGTACTTCCCGAGGTCTTCTTGAAACGTGCTTCACCAGGTCTTCTTGGGGCGTGCTTCACTTTATCTCTTGGGGCGTGCTTCACCAGGTCTTCTTGGAGCGTGCTTCACCATTTCTTCTTGGAGCGTGCTTCACCAGGTCATCATGGAGCATGCTTCACCAGGTCTTCTTGCCACGTGCTTCACCAGGTCTTCTTGGAGCATGCTTCACCATTTCTTCTTGGAGCATGCTTCAACAGGTCCTCATGGAGCGTGCTTCATCAGGTCTTCTTGGCATGTGCTTCGCCATGTCTGCTTGGTGCATGCTTCACCATTTCTTCTTGGAGCGTGCTTCAACAGGTCTTCATGGAGTGTACTTCAGCAGGTCATCATGGAGCGTACTTCACCAGGTCTTCTTGGCACGTGCTTCACCACGTCTTCTTGGCACGTGCTTCACCATGTCTTCTTGGAGCATGCTTCCCAAGGTCATCATGGAGCGTGCATCACCAGGTCTTCTTGGAGCATGCTTCACCAGGTCTTCTTGGAGCATGCTTCACCATTTCTTCTTGGAGCGTGCTTCACCAGGTCATCATGGAGCTTGCTTCACCAGGTCTTCTTGGAGCATGCTTCACCAGGTCTTCTTGGAGCATACTTCAACAGGTCTTCTTGGAGCGTGCTTTACCAGGTCTTCTTGGAACGTGCTTCACCAGGTCATCATGGGGCGTACTTCACCAGGTCTTCTTGGAGCGTGCTTCACCAGGTCTTCTTGGTGTGTACTTCACCAGGTCTTCTTGGAACGTGCTTCACCTAGTCATCATGGGGCGTACTTCACCAGGTCTTCTTGGAGCATGCTTCACCAGGTCTTCTTGGTGTGTACTTCACCAGGTCTTCTTGGAGCATACTTCACCAGGTCTTCTTGGAGCGGGCTTCACCATGTCTTCTTGGAGCATGCGTCACCAGGTCTCCTTGGAGCGTGCTTCACCAGGGCATCATGGAGAATACTTCACCATGTCTTCTTGGAGTGTGCTTCACGAGGTCTTCTAGGAGCGTGCTTCACCAGGTCTTCTTGGAGCGTGTTTCACCAGGTCTTCTTGGAGCATGCTTCACCATTTCTTCTTGGAGAGTGCTTCACCAGGTCGTCATGGATCATGCTTCAGCAGGTCCTCTTGGAGCGTACTTGACGAGGTCTTCTTGAAACGTGCTTCACCAGGTCTTCTTGGGGCGTGCTTCACATTATCTCTTGGAGCGTGCTTCACCATGTCTTCTTGGAGCATGGTTCACCATTTCTTCTTGGAGCGTGCTTCACCAGGTCTTCATGGAGCGTACTTCAGCAGGTCATCATGGAGCGTACTTCACCAGGTCTTCTTGGCACGTGCTTCACCAGGTCTTCCTGGAGCGTGCTTCACCAGGTCTTCTTGGAGCATGCTTCACCAGGTCTTCTTGGAGCATGCTTCACCATTTCTTCTTGGAGCGTGCTTCACCAGGTCATCATGGAGCTTGCTTCACCAGGTCTTCTTGGAGCATGCTTCACCAGGTCTTCTTGGAGCGTACTTCACCAGGTCTTCTTGGAGCGTGCTTCACCAGGTCTTCTTGGCACGTGCTTCACCAAGTCTTCTTGGAGCGTGCTTCACCAGGTCTTCTTGGAGCAAGCTTCACCATTTCTTCTTGGAGCATGCTTCACCAGGTCATCATGGAGCGTGCTTCATCAGGTCTTCTTGGCATGTGCTTCACCATGTAATCTTGGAGCATGCTTCACCATTTCTTCTTGGAGCGTGCTTCACCAGGTCTTCATGGAGCGTACTTCAGCAGGTCATCATGGAGCGTACTTCACCAGGTCTTCTTGGCACGTGCTTCACCAGGTCTTCTTGGCACGTGCTTCACCAAGTCTTCTTGGAGCGTGCTTCACCAGGTCTTCTTGGAGCATGCTTCACCATTTCTTCTTGGAGCGTACTTCACCAGGTCATCATGGAGCGTGCATCATCAGGTCTTCTTGGAGCATGCTTCACCAGGTCCTCTTGGAGCGTACTTCACCAGGTCTTCTTGGAGCGTGCTTTACCATGTCTTCTTGGAGCGTACTTCACCAGGACTTCTTGGAGCGTGCTTTACCATGTCTTCTTGGAACGTGCTTCACCAGGTCATCATGGGGCGTACTTCACCAGGTCTTCTTGGAGCGTGCTTCACCAGGTCTTCTTGGTGTGTACTTCACCAGGTCTTCTTGGAGCGTACTTCACCAGGTCTTCTTGGAGCGTGCTTCACCAGGTCTTCTTGGAGCATGCGTCACCAGGTCTTCTTGGAGCGTGCTTCACCAGGGCATCATGGAGCAAACTTCACCATGTCTTCTTGGAGTGTGCTTCACGAGGTCTTCTAGGAGCGTGCTTCACCAGGTCTTGTTGGAGCGTGTTTCACCAGGTCTTCTTGGAGCATGCTTCACCATTTCTTCTTGGAGAGTGCTTCACCATGTCGTCATGGATCATGCTTCAGCAGGTCCTCTTGGAGCGTACTTGACGAGGTCTTCTTGAAACGTGCTTCACCAGGTCTTCTTGGGGCGTGCTTCACTTTATCTCTTGGAGCGTGCTTCACCATGTCTTCTTGGAGCATGCTTCACCATTTCTTCTTGGAGCGTGCTTCACCAGGTCTTCATGGAGCGTACTTCAGCAGGTCATCATGGAGCGTACTTCAACAGGTATTCTTGGCACGTGCTTCACCAGGTCTTCTTGGCACGTGCTTCACCAAATCTTCTTGGAGCGTGCTTCACCAGGTCTTCTTGGAGCATGCTTCACCATTTCTTCTTGGAGCGTACTTCACAAGGTCATCATGGAGCGTGCATCACCAGGTCCTCTTGGAGCATGCTTCACCAGGTCTTCTTGGAGCGTACTTCACCAGGTTTTCTTGGAGCGTGCTTTACCATGTCTTCTTGGAACGTGCTTCACCAGGTCATCATGGGGCGTACTTCACCAGGTCTTCTTGGAGCGTGCTTCACCAGGTCTTCTTGGTGTGTACTTCACCAGGTCTTCTTGGAACGTGCTTCACCAGGTCATCATGGGGCGTACTTCACCAGGTCTTCTTGGAGCATGCTTCACCAGGTCTTCTTGGTGTGTACTTCACCAGGTCTTCTTGGAGCATACTTCACCAGGTCTTCTTGGAGCGGGCTTCACCATGTCTTCTTGGAGCGTGCTTCACCATTTCTTCTTGGAGAGTGCTTCACCAGGTCGTCATGGATAATGCTTCAGCAGGTCCTCTTGGAGCGTACTTCACGAGGTCTTCTTGAAACGTGCTTCACCAGGTCTTCTTGGGGCGTGCTTCACTTTATCTCTTGGAGCGTGCTTCACCAGGTTTTCTTGGAGCGTGCTTCACCATTTCTTCTTGGAGCATGCTTCACCAGGTCATCATGGAGCATGCTTCACCAGGTCTTCTTGGCACGTGCTTCACCAGGTCTTCTTGGCACGTGCTTCACCAAGTCTTCTTGGAGCGTGCTTCACCAGGTCTTCTTGGAGCAAGCTTCACCATTTCTTCTTGGAGCATGCTTCACCAGGTCATCATGGAGCGTGCTTCATCAGGTCTTCTTGGCATGTGCTTCACCATGTAATCTTGGAGCATGCTTCACCATTTCTTCTTGGAGCGTGCTTCACCAGGTCTTCATGGAGCGTACTTCAGCAGGTCATCATGGAGCGTACTTCACCAGGTCTTCTTGGCACGTGCTTCACCAGGTCTTCTTGGCACGTGCTTCACCAAGTCTTCTTGGAGCGTGTTTCACCAGGTCTTCTTGGAGCATGCTTCACCAATTCTTCTTGGAGCGTACTTCACCAGGTCATCATGGAGCGTGCATCATCAGGTCTTCTTGGAGCATGCTTCACCAGGTCCTCTTGGAGCATGCTTCACCAGGTCTTCTTGGAGCGTACTTCACCAGGTCTTCTTGGAGCGTGCTTTACCATGTCTTCTTGGAACGTGCTTCACCAGGTCATCATGGGGCGTACTTCACCAGGTCTTCTTGGAGCGTGCTTCACCAGGTCTTCTTGGTGTGTACTTCACCAGGTCTTCTTGGAGCGTACTTCACCAGGTCTTCTTGGAGCGTGCTTCACCAGGTCTTCTTGGAGCATGCGTCACCAGGTCTTCTTGGAGCGTGCTTCACCAGGGCATCATGGAGCATACTTCACCATGTCTTCTTGGAGTGTGCTTCACGAGGTCTTCTAGGAGCATGCGTCACCAGGTCTCCTTGGAGCGTGCTTCACCAGGGCATCATGGAGAATACTTCACCATGTCTTCTTGGAGTGTGCTTCACGAGGTCTTCTAGGAGCGTGCTTCACCAGGTCTTCTTGGAGCGTGTTTCACCAGGTCTTCTTGGAGCATGCTTCACCATTTCTTCTTGGAGAGTGCTTCACCAGGTCGTCATGGATCATGCTTCAGCAGGTCCTCTTGGAGCGTACTTGACGAGGTCTTCTTGAAACGTGCTTCACCAGGTCTTCTTGGGGCGTGCTTCACTTTATCTCTTGGAGCGTGCTTCACCATGTCTTCTTGGAGCATGGTTCACCATTTCTTCTTGGAGCGTGCTTCACCAGGTCTTCATGGAGCGTACTTCAGCAGGTCATCATGGAGCGTACTTCACCAGGTCTTCTTGGCACGTGCTTCACCAGGTCTTCCTGGAGCGTGCTTCACCAGGTCTTCTTGGAGCATGCTTCACCAGGTCTTCTTGGAGCATGCTTCACCATTTCTTCTTGGAGCGTGCTTCACCAGGTCATCATGGAGCTTGCTTCACCAGGTCTTCTTGGAGCATGCTTCACCAGGTCTTCTTGGAGCGTACTTCACCAGGTCTTCTTGGAGCGTGCTTTACCAGGTCTTCTTGAAATGTGCTTCACCAGGTCATCATGGGGCATACTTCACCAGGTCTTCTTGGAGCGTGCTTCACCAGGTCTTCTTGGTGTGTAATTCACCAGGTCTTCTTGGAGCGTACTTCACCAGGTCTTCTTGGAGCGTGCTTCACCAGGTCTTCTTGGAGCATGCGTCACCAGGTCTTCTTGGAGCGTGCTTCACGAGGTCTTCTAGGAGCGTGCTTCACCAGTTCTTCTTGGAACGTGTTTCACCAGGTCTTCTTGGAGCGTGCTTCACCATTTCTTCTTGGAGAGTGCTTCACCAGGTCGTCATGGAGCATGCTTCACCAGGTCTTCTTGGCACGTGCTTCACCAGGTCTTCTTGGAGCATGCTTCACCATTTCTTCTTGGAGCATGCTTCAACAGGTCCTCATGGAGCGTACTTCACGAGGTCTTCTTGAAACGTGCTTCACCAGGTCTTCTTGGGGCGTGCTTCACTTTATCTCTTGGAGCGTGCTTCACCAGGTCTTCTTGGAGCGTGCTTCACCATTTCTTCTTGGAGCATGCTTCACCAGGTCATCATGGAGCATGCTTCACCAGGTCATCATGGAGCGTACTTCACCAGGTCTTCTTGGCACGTGCTTCACCAGGTCTTCTTGGCACGTGCTTCACCAAGTCTTCTTGGAGCGTGCTTCACCAGGTCTTCTTGGGGCATGCTTCACCATTTCTTCTTGGAGCGTACTTCACCAGGTCATCATGGAGCGTGCATCACCAGGTCTTCTTGGAGCATGCTTCACCAGGTCCTCTTGGAGCATGCTTCACCATTTCTTCTTGGAGCGTGCTTCACCAGGTCATCATGGAGCTTGCTTCACCAGGTCTTCTTGGAGCATGCTTCACCAGGTCTTCTTGGAGCATACTTCACCAGGTCTTCTTGGAGCGTGCTTTACCATGTCTTCTTGGAACGTGCTTCACCAGGTCATCATGAGGCGTGCTTCACTTTATCTCTTGGAGCGTGCTTCACCATGTCTTCTTGGAGCATGCTTCACCATTTCTTCTTGGAGCGTGCTTCACCAGGTCTTCATGGAGCGTACTTCAGCAGGTCATCATGGAGCGTACTTCACCAGGTCTTCTTGGCACGTGCTTCACCAGGTCTTCTTGGCACGTGCTTCACCAAATCTTCTTGGAGCGTGCTTCACCAGGTCTTCTTGGAGCATGCTTCACCATTTCTTCTTGGAGCGTACTTCACAAGGTCATCATGGAGCGTGCATCACCAGGTCTTCTTGGAGCATGCTTCACCAGGTCTTCTTGGAGCATGCTTCACCATTTCTTCTTGGAGCTTGCTTCACCAGGTCATCATGGAGCTTGCTTCACCAGGTCTTCTTGGAGCATGCTTCACCAGATCTTCTTGGAGCGTACTTCACCCGGTCTTCTTGGAGCGTGCTTTACCAGGTCTTCTTGGAACATGCTTCACCAGGTCATCATGGGGCGTACTTCACCAGGTCTTCTTGGAGCGTGCTTCACCAGGTCTTCTTGGTGTGTACTTCACCAGGTCTTCTTGGAACGTGCTTCACCAGGTCATCATGGGGCGTACTTCACCAGGTCTTCTTGGAGCATGCTTCACCAGGTCTTCTTGGTGTGTACTTCACCAGGTCTTCTTGGAGCATACTTCACCATGTCTTCTTGGAGCGGGCTTCACCATGTCTTCTTGGAGCATGCGTCACCAGGTCTCCTTGGAGCGTGCTTCACCAGGGCATCATGGAGCATACTTCACCATGTCTTCTTGGAGTGTGCTTCACGACGTCTTCTAGGAGCGTGCTTCACCAGGTCTTCTTGGAGCGTGTTTCACCAGGTCTTCTTGGAGCATGCTTCACCATTTCTTCTTGGAGAGTGCTTCACCATGTCGTCATGGATCATCCTTCAGCAGGTCCTCTTGGAGCGTACTTGACGAGGTCTTCTTGAAACGTGCTTCACCAGGTCTTCTTGGGGCGTGCTTCACTTTATCTCTTGGAGCGTGCTTCACCATGTCTTCTTGGAGCATGGTTCACCATTTCTTCTTGGAGCGTGCTTCACCAGGTCTTCATGGAGCGTACTTCAGCAGGTCATCATGGAGCGTACTTCACCAGGTCTTCTTGGCACGTGCTTCACCAGGTCTTCCTGGAGCGTGCTTCACCAGGTCTTCTTGGAGCATGCTTCACCAGGTCTTCTTGGAGCATGCTTCACCATTTCTTCTTGGAGCGTGCTTCACCAGGTCTTCTTGGAGCGTGCTTCACCATTTCTTCTTGGAGAGTGCTTCACCAGGTCGTCATGGAGCATGCTTCACCAGGTCTTCTTGGCATGTGCTTCACCAGGTCTTCTTGGAGCATGCTTCACCATTTCTTCTTGGAGCATGCTTCAACAGGTCCTCATGGAGCGTACTTCCCGAGGTCTTCTTGAAACGTGCTTCACCAGGTCTTCTTGGGGCGTGCTTCACTTTATCTCTTGGGGCGTGCTTCACCAGGTCTTCTTGGAGCGTGCTTCACCATTTCTTCTTGGAGCGTGCTTCACCAGGTCATCATGGAGCATGCTTCACCAGGTCTTCTTGCCACGTGCTTCACCAGGTCTTCTTGGAGCATGCTTCACCATTTCTTCTTGGAGCATGCTTCAACAGGTCCTCATGGAGCGTGCTTCATCAGGTCTTCTTGGCATGTGCTTCGCCATGTCTGCTTGGTGCATGCTTCACCATTTCTTCTTGGAGCGTGCTTCAACAGGTCTTCATGGAGTGTACTTCAGCAGGTCATCATGGAGCGTACTTCACCAGGTCTTCTTGGCACGTGCTTCACCACGTCTTCTTGGCACGTGCTTCACCATGTCTTCTTGGAGCATGCTTCCCAAGGTCATCATGGAGCGTGCATCACCAGGTCTTCTTGGAGCATGCTTCACCAGGTCTTCTTGGAGCATGCTTCACCATTTCTTCTTGGAGCGTGCTTCACCAGGTCATCATGGAGCTTGCTTCACCAGGTCTTCTTGGAGCATGCTTCACCAGGTCTTCTTGCAGCATACTTCAACAGGTCTTCTTGGAGCGTGCTTTACCAGGTCTTCTTGGAACGTGCTTCACCAGGTCATCATGGGGCGTACTTCACCAGGTCTTCTTGGAGCGTGCTTCACCAGGTCTTCTTGGTGTGTACTTCACCAGGTCTTCTTGGAACGTGCTTCACCTAGTCATCATGGGGCGTACTTCACCAGGTCTTCTTGGAGCATGCTTCACCAGGTCTTCTTGGTGTGTACTTCACCAGGTCTTCTTGGAGCATACTTCACCAGGTCTTCTTGGAGCGGGCTTCACCATGTCTTCTTGGAGCATGCGTCACCAGGTCTCCTTGGAGCGTGCTTCACCAGGGCATCATGGAGAATACTTCACCATGTCTTCTTGGAGTGTGCTTCACGAGGTCTTCTAGGAGCGTGCTTCACCAGGTCTTCTTGGAGCGTGTTTCACCAGGTCTTCTTGGAGCATGCTTCACCATTTCTTCTTGGAGAGTGCTTCACCAGGTCGTCATGGATCATGCTTCAGCAGGTCCTCTTGGAGCGTACTTGACGAGGTCTTCTTGAAACGTGCTTCACCAGGTCTTCTTGGGGCGTGCTTCACTTTATCTCTTGGAGCGTGCTTCACCATGTCTTCTTGGAGCATGGTTCACCATTTCTTCTTGGAGCGTGCTTCACCAGGTCTTCATGGAGCGTACTTCAGCAGGTCATCATGGAGCGTACTTCACCAGGTCTTCTTGGCACGTGCTTCACCAGGTCTTCCTGGAGCGTGCTTCACCAGGTCTTCTTGGAGCATGCTTCACCAGGTCTTCTTGGAGCATGCTTCACCATTTCTTCTTGGAGCGTGCTTCACCAGGTCATCATGGAGCTTGCTTCACCAGGTCTTCTTGGAGCATGCTTCACCAGGTCTTCTTGGAGCGTACTTCACCAGGTCTTCTTGGAGCGTGCTTTACCAGGTCTTCTTGGAATGTGCTTCACCAGGTCATCATGGGGCATACTTCACCAGGTCTTCTTGGAGCGTGCTTCACCAGGTCTTCTTGGTGTGTAATTCACCAGGTCTTCTTGGAGCGTACTTCACCAGGTCTTCTTGGAGCGTGCTTCACCAGGTCTTCTTGGAGCATGCGTCACCAGGTCTTCTTGGAGCGTGCTTCACGAGGTCTTCTAGGAGCGTGCTTCACCAGTTCTTCTTGGAACGTGTTTCACCAGGTCTTCTTGGAGTGTGCTTCACCATTTCTTCTTGGAGAGTGCTTCACCAGGTCGTCATGGAGCATGCTTCACCAGGTCTTCTTGGCACGTGCTTCACCAGGTCTTCTTGGAGCATGCTTCACCATTTCTTCTTGGAGCATGCTTCAACAGGTCCTAATGGAGCGTACTTCACGAGGTCTTCTTGAAACGTGCTTCACCAGGTCTTCTTGGGGCGTGCTTCACTTTATCTCTTGGAGCGTGCTTCACCAGGTCTTCTTGGAGCGTGCTTCACCATTTCTTCTTGGAGCATGCTTCACCAGGTCATCATGGAGCATGCTTCACCAGGTCATCATGGAGCGTACTTCACCAGGTCTTCTTGGCACGTGCTTCACCAGGTCTTCTTGGCACGTGCTTCACCAAGTCTTCTTGGAGCGTGCTTCACCAGGTCTTCTTGGGGCATGCTTCACCATTTCTTCTTGGAGCGTACTTCACCAGGTCATCATGGAGCGTGCATCACCAGGTCTTCTTGGAGCATGCTTCACCAGGTCCTCTTGGAGCATGCTTCACCATTTCTTCTTGGAGCGTGCTTCACCAGGTCATCATGGAGCTTGCTTCACCAGGTCTTCTTGGAGCATGCTTCACCAGGTCTTCTTGGAGCATACTTCACCAGGTCTTCTTGGAGCGTGCTTTACCATGTCTTCTTGGAACGTGCTTCACCAGGTCATCATGAGGCGTGCTTCACTTTATCTCTTGGAGCGTGCTTCACCAGGTCTTCTTGGGGCGTGCTTCACTTTATCTCTTGGAGCGTGCTTCACCATGTCTTCTTGGAGCATGGTTCACCATTTCTTCTTGGAGCGTGCTTCACCAGGTCTTCATGGAGCGTACTTCAGCAGGTCATCATGGAGCGTACTTCACCAGGTCTTCTTGGCACGTGCTTCACCAGGTCTTCCTGGAGCGTGCTTCACCAGGTCTTCTTGGAGCATGCTTCACCAGGTCTTCTTGGAGCATGCTTCACCATTTCTTCTTGGAGCGTGCTTCACCAGGTCATCATGGAGCTTGCTTCACCAGGTCTTCTTGGAGCATGCTTCACCAGGTCTTCTTGGAGCGTACTTCACCAGGTCTTCTTGGAGCGTGCTTTACCAGGTCTTCTTGGAATGTGCTTCACCAGGTCATCATGGGGCATACTTCACCAGGTCTTCTTGGAGCGTGCTTCACCAGGTCTTCTTGGTGTGTAATTCACCAGGTCTTCTTGGAGCGTACTTCACCAGGTCTTCTTGGAGCGTGCTTCACCAGGTCTTCTTGGAGCATGCGTCACCAGGTCTTCTTGGAGCGTGCTTCACGAGGTCTTCTAGGAGCGTGCTTCACCAGTTCTTCTTGGAACGTGTTTCACCAGGTCTTCTTGGAGTGTGCTTCACCATTTCTTCTTGGAGAGTGCTTCACCAGGTCGTCATGGAGCATGCTTCACCAGGTCTTCTTGGCACGTGCTTCACCAGGTCTTCTTGGAGCATGCTTCACCATTTCTTCTTGGAGCATGCTTCAACAGGTCCTAATGGAGCGTACTTCACGAGGTCTTCTTGAAACGTGCTTCACCAGGTCTTCTTGGGGCGTGCTTCACTTTATCTCTTGGAGCGTGCTTCACCAGGTCTTCTTGGAGCGTGCTTCACCATTTCTTCTTGGAGCATGCTTCACCAGGTCATCATGGAGCATGCTTCACCAGGTCATCATGGAGCGTACTTCACCAGGTCTTCTTGGCACGTGCTTCACCAGGTCTTCTTGGCACGTGCTTCACCAAGTCTTCTTGGAGCGTGCTTCACCAGGTCTTCTTGGGGCATGCTTCACCATTTCTTCTTGGAGCGTACTTCACCAGGTCATCATGGAGCGTGCATCACCAGGTCTTCTTGGAGCATGCTTCACCAGGTCCTCTTGGAGCATGCTTCACCATTTCTTCTTGGAGCGTGCTTCACCAGGTCATCATGGAGCTTGCTTCACCAGGTCTTCTTGGAGCATGCTTCACCAGGTCTTCTTGGAGCATACTTCACCAGGTCTTCTTGGAGCGTGCTTTACCATGTCTTCTTGGAACGTGCTTCACCAGGTCATCATGAGGCGTGCTTCACTTTATCTCTTGGAGCGTGCTTCACCATGTCTTCTTGGAGCATGCTTCACCATTTCTTCTTGGAGCGTGCTTCACCAGGTCTTCATGGAGCGTACTTCAGCAGGTCATCATGGAGCGTACTTCACCAGGTCTTCTTGGCACGTGCTTCACCAGGTCTTCTTGGCACGTGCTTCACCAAATCTTCTTGGAGCGTGCTTCACCAGGTCTTCTTGGAGCATGCTTCACCAGGTCTTCTTGGCACGTGCTTCACCAGGTCTTCTTGGAGCATGCTTCACCATTTCTTCTTGGAGCATGCTTCAACAGGTCCTCATGGAGCGTGCTTCATCAGGTCTTCTTGGCATGTGCTTCGCCATGTCTGCTTGGTGCATGCTTCACCATTTCTTCTTGGAGCGTGCTTCAACAGGTCTTCATGGAGTGTACTTCAGCAGGTCATCATGGAGCGTACTTCACCAGGTCTTCTTGGCACGTGCTTCACCACGTCTTCTTGGCACGTGCTTCACCATGTCTTCTTGGAGCATGCTTCCCAAGGTCATCATGGAGCGTGCATCACCAGGTCTTCTTGGAGCATGCTTCACCAGGTCTTCTTGGAGCATGCTTCACCATTTCTTCTTGGAGCGTGCTTCACCAGGTCATCATGGAGCTTGCTTCACCAGGTCTTCTTGGAGCATGCTTCACCAGGTCTTCTTGGAGCATACTTCAACAGGTCTTCTTGGAGCGTGCTTTACCAGGTCTTCTTGGAACGTGCTTCACCAGGTCATCATGGGGCGTACTTCACCAGGTCTTCTTGGAGCGTGCTTCACCAGGTCTTCTTGGTGTGTACTTCACCAAGTCTTCTTGGAGCGTACTTCACCAGGTCTTCTTGGAGCGTGCTTCACCAGGTCTTCTTGGAGCATGCATCACCAGGTCTTCTTGGAGTGTGCTTCACGAGGTCTTCTAGGAGCGTGCTTCACCAAGTCTTCTTGGAGCATGTTTCACCAGGTCTTCTTGGAGCGTGCTTCACCATTTCTTCTTGGAGCGTGCTTCACCAGGTCATCATGGAGCTTGCTTCACCAGGTCTTCTTGGAGCATGCTTCACCAGGTCTTCTTGGAGCATACTTCAACAGGTCTTCTTGGAGCATGCTTTACCAGGTCTTCTTGGAACGTGCTTCACCAGGTCATCATGGGGCGTACTTCACCAGGTCTTCTTGGAGCGTGCTTCACCAGGTCTTCTTGGTGTGTACTTCACCAAGTCTTCTTGGAGCGTACTTCACCAGGTCTTCTTGGAGCGTGCTTCACCAGGTCGTCATGGATCATGCTTCTGCAGGTCCTCTTGGAGGGTACTTCACGAGGTCTTCTTGAAACGTGCTTCACCAGGTCTTCTTGGGGCGTGCTTCACTTTATCTCTTGGAGCGTGCTTCACCAGGTTTTCTTGGAGCGTGCTTCACCATTTCTTCTTGGAGCATGCTTCACCAGGTCATCATGGAGCATGCTTCACCAGGTCTTCTTGGCACGTGCTTCACCAGGTCTTCTTGGCACGTGCTTCACCAAGTCTTCTTGGAGCGTGCTTCACCAGGTCTTCTTGGAGCAAGCTTCACCATTTCTTCTTGGAGCATGCTTCACCAGGTCATCATGGAGCGTGCTTCATCAGGTCTTCTTGGCATGTGCTTCACCATGTCTTCTTGGAGCATGCTTCACCATTTCTTCTTGGAGCGTGCTTCACCAGGTCTTCATGGAGCGTACTTCAGCAGGTCATCATGGAGCGTACTTCACCAGGTCTTCTTGGCACGTGCTTCACCAGGTCTTCTTGGCACGTGCTTCACCAAGTCTTCTTGGAGCATGCTTCACCAGGTCTTCTTGGAGCATGCTTCACCATTTCTTCTTGGAGCGTACTTCACCAGGTCATCATGGAGCGTGCATCACCAGGTCTTCTTGGAGCATGCTTCACCAGGTCCTCTTGGAGCATGCTTCACCATTTCTTCTTGGAGCGTGCTTCACCAGGTCATCATGGAGCTTGCTTCACCAGGTCTTCTTGGAGCATGCTTCACCAGGTCTTCTTGGAGCGTACTTCACCAGGTCTTCTTGGGGCGTGCTTTACCAGGTCTTCTTGGAACGTGCTTCACCAGGTCATCATGGGGCGTACTTCACCAGGTCTTCTTGGAGCGTGCTTCACCAGGTCTTCTTGGTGTGTACTTCACCAGGTCTTCTTGGAGCGTACTTCACCAGGTCTTCTTGGAGCGTGCTTCACCAGGTCTTCTTGGAGCATGCGTCACCAGGTCTTCTTGGAGCGTGCTTCACCAGGGCATCATGGAGCATACTTCACCATGTCTTCTTGGAGTGTGCTTCACGAGGTCTTCTAGGAGCGTGCTTCACCAGGTCTTATTGGAGCGTGTTTCACCAGGTCTTCTTGGAGCGTGCTTCACCATTTCTTCTTGGAGAGTGCTTCACCAGGTCGTCATGGATCATGCTTCAGCAGGTCCTCTTGGAGCGTACTTGACGAGGTCTTCTTGAAACGTGCTTCACCAGGTCTTCTTGGGGCGTGCTTCACTTTATCTCTTGGAGCGTGCTTCACCATGTCTTCTTGGAGCATGGTTCACCATTTCTTCTTGGAGCGTGCTTCACCAGGTCTTCATGGAGCGTACTTCAGCAGGTCATCATGGAGCGTACTTCACCAGGTCTTCTTGGCACGTGCTTCACCAGGTCTTCTTGGAGCGTGCTTCACCAGGTCTTCTTGGAGCATGCTTCACCATTTCTTCTTGGAGCGTACTTCACAAGGTCATCATGGAGCGTGCATCACCAGGTCTTCTTGGAGCATGCTTCACCAGGTCTTCTTGGAGCATGCTTCACCATTTCTTCTTGGAGCGTGCTTCACCAGGTCGTCATGGAGCTTGCTTCTCCAGGTCTTCTTGGAGCATGCTTTACCAGGTCTTCTTGGAGCGTACTTCAACAGGTCTTCTTGGAGCGTGCTTTACTAGGTCTTCTTGGAATGTGCTTCACCAGGTCATCATGGGTCGTACTTCACCAGGTCTTCTTGGAGCGTGCTTCACCAGGTCTTCTTGGTGTGTACTTCACCAGGTCTTCTTGGAGCGTACTTCACCAGGTCTTCTTGGAGCGTGCTTCACCAGGTCTTCTTGGAGCATGCGTCACCAGGTCTTCTTGGAGCGTGCTTCACCAGGGCATCATGGAGCATACTTCACCATGTCTTCTTGGAGTGTGCTTCACGAGGTCTTCTAGGAGCGTGCTTCACCAAGTCTTCTTGGAGCGTGTTTCACCAGGTCTTCTTGGAGCGTGCTTCACCATTTCTTCTTGGAGAGTGCTTCACCAGGTCGTCATGGATCATGCTTCAGCAGGTCCTCTTGGAGCGTACTTCACGAGGTCTTCTTGGAACGTGCTTCACCAGTTCTTCTTGGGGCGTGCTTCACTTTATCTCTGGGAGCGTGCTTCACCAGGTCTTCTTGGAGCGTGCTTCACCAGGTCTTCTTGGAGCGTACTTCACCAGGTCTTCATGGAGCGTACTTCAGCAAGTCATCATGGAGCGTACTTCACCAGGTCTTCTTGGCACGTGCTTCACCAGGTCTTCTTGGCACGTGCATCACCAGGTCTTCTTGGAGCGTGCTTCACCAGGTCTTCTTGGAGCATGCTTCACCAGGTCTTCTTGGAGCATGCTTCACCTTTTCATCATAGAGCGTACATCACCATGTCCTCTTGGAGTGTGCTTCACCAGGTCTTCTTGGAGTGTGCTTCACCAGGTCTTCTTGGAGCGTACTTCACCATGCCTTCTTGGAGCTTGCTTCACCAGGTCTTCTTGGAGTGTCTTCACCGGGTCTTCTTGCGCGTGCTTCACCAGGTATTCTTGGAGCGTGCTTCACCAGGTCTTCTTGGAGCATGCTTCGCCAGGTCTTCTTGAAATGTGCTTGACCAGGTCTTCTTGGAGCGTGCTTCACCAAGTCTTCATGGAGCGTGCTTGACCAGGTCTTCTTGGAGCATGCTTCACCATTTCTTCTTGAAGCATGCTTCACCAGGTCATCATGGAACATGCTTCATCAGGTCTTCTTGGAGCGTAATTCACCAGGTCATCATCGAGCGTGCATCACCAGGTCTTCTTGGAGCATGCTTCACCAGGTCTTCTTGGAGCATGCTTCACCATTTCTTCTTGGAGCGTGCTTCACCAGGTCATCATGGAGCTTGCTTCACCAGGTCTTCTTGGAGTGTCCTTCACCAGGTCTTCTTGGAGCGTACTTCACCAGGTCTTCTTGGAGCGGGCTTCAGCAGGTCTTCTTGGAGCATGCGTCACCATCTCTCCTTGGAGCGTGCTTCACCAGGGCATCATGGAGCATACTTCACCATGTCTTCTTGGAGTGTGCTTCACGAGGTCTTCTAGGAGCGTGCTTCACCAGGTCTTCTTGGAGCGTGTTTCACCATTTCTTCTTGGAGAGTGCTTCACCAGGTCGTCATGGATCATGCTTCAGCAGGTCCTCTTGGAGCGTACTTGACGAGGTCTTCTTGAAACGTGCTTCACCAGGTCTTCTTGGGGCGTGCTTCACTTTATCTCCTGGAAGGTGCTTCACCATGTCTTCTTGGAGCATGGTTCACCATTTCTTCTTGGAGCGTGCTTCACCAGGTCTTCATGGAGCGTACTTCAGCAGGTCATCATGGAGCGTACTTCACCAGGTCTTCTTGGCACGTGCTTCACCAGGTCTTCTTGGCACGTGCTTCACCAAATCTTCTTGGAGCGTGCTTCACCAGGTCTTCTTGGAGCATGCTTCACCATTTCTTCTTGGAGCGTACTTCACAAGGTCATCATGGAGCATGCATCACCAGGTCTTCTTGGAGCATGCTTCACCAGGTCTTCTTGGAGCATGCTTCACCATTTCTTCTTGGAGCGTGCTTCACCAGGTCGTCATGGAGCTTGCTTCACCAGGTCTTCTTGGAGCATGCTTTACCAGGTCTTCTTGGAGCATACTTCAACAGGTCTTCTTGGAGCGTGCTTTACTAGGTCTTCTTGGAACGTGCTTCACCAGGTCATCATGGGGCGTACTTCACCAGGTCTTCTTGGAGCGTGCTTCACCAGGTCTTCTTGGTGTGTACTTCACCAAGTCTTCTTGGAGCGTACTTCACCAGGTCTTCTTGGAGCGTGCTTCACCAGGTCTTCTTGGAGCATGCGTCACCAGGTCTTCTTGGAGCGTGCTTCACCAGGGCATCATGGAGCATACTTAACCATGTCTTCTTGGAGTGTGCTTCACGAGGTCTTCTAGGAGCGTGCTTCACCAGGTCTTCTTGGAGCGTGTTTCACCAGGTCTTCTTGGAGCGTGCTTCACCAGGTCTTCTTTGCACGTGCTTCACCAAGTCTTCTTGGAGCGTGCTTCACCAGGTCTTCTTGGAGCATGCTTCACCATTTCTTCTTGGAGCATGCTTCACCAGGTCATCATGGAGCGTGCTTCATCAGGTCTTCTTGGCATGTGCTTCACCATGACTTCTTGGAGCATGCTTCACCATTTCTTCTTGGAGCGTGCCTCACCAGGTCTTCATGGAGCGTATTTCAGCAGGTCATCATGGAGCGTACTTCACCAGGTCTTCTTGGCACGTGCTTCACCAGGTCTTCTTGGCACGTGCTTCACCAAGTCTTCTTGGAGCGTGCTTCACCAGGTCTTCTTGGAGCATGCTTCACCATTTCTTCTTGGAGCGTACTTCACCAGGTCATCATGGAGCGTGCATCACCAGGTCTTCTTGGAGCATGCTTCACCAGGTCTTCTTAGAGCATGCTTCACCATTTCTTCTTGGAGCCTGCTTCACCAGGTCATCATGGATCTTGCTTCACCAGGTCTTCTTGGAGCATGCTTCACCAGGTCTTCTTGGAGTGTACTTCACCAGGTCTTCTTGGAGCGTGCTTTACCAGGTCTTCTTGGAACGTGCTTCACCAGGTCATCATGGGGCGTACTTCACCAGGTCTTCTTGGAGTGTGCTTCACCAGGTCTTCTTGGTGTGTACTTCACCAGGTCTTCTTGGAGCCTGCTTCACCAGGGCATCATGGAGCATACTTCACCATGTCTTCTTGGAGTGTGCTTCACCAAGTCTTCTTGGAGCGTGTTTCACCAGGTCTTCTTGGAGCGTGCTTCACCATTTCTTCTTGGAGAGTGCTTCACCAGGTCGTCATGGATCATGCTTCAGCAGGTCCTCTTGGAGCGTACTTCACGAGGTCTTCTTGGAACGTGCTTCACCAGGTCTTCTTGGGGCGTGCTTCACTTTATCTCTTGGAGCGTGCTTCACCAGGTCTTCTTGGAGTGTGCTTCACCAGGTCTTCTTGGTGTGTACTTCACCAGGTCTTCTTGGAGCCTGCTTCACCAGGGCATCATGGAGCATACTTCACCATGTCTTCTTGGAGCGTGCATCACCAGGTCTTCTTGGAGCATGCTTCACCAGGTCTTCTTGGAGCATGCTTCACCATTTCTTCTTGGAGCGTGCTTCACCAGGTCATCATGGAGCTTGCTTCACCAGGTCTTCTTGGAGTGTCCTTCACCAGGTCTTCTTGGAGCGGGCTTCAGCAGGTCTTCTTGGAGCATGCGTCACCATCTCTCCTTGGAGCGTGCTTCACCAGGGCATCATGGAGCATACTTCACCATGTCTTCTTGGAGTGTGCTTCACGAGGTCTTCTAGGAGCGTGCTTCACCAGGTCTTCTTGGAGCGTGTTTCACCAGGTCTTCTTGGAGCTTGCTTCACCAGGTCTTCTTGGAGTGTCCTTCACCAGGTCTTCTTGGAGCGGGCTTCAGCAGGTCTTCTTGGAGCATGCGTCACCATCTCTCCTTGGAGCGTGCTTCACCAGGGCATCATGGAGCATACTTCACCATGTCTTCTTGGAGTGTGCTTCACGAGGTCTTCTAGGAGCGTGCTTCACCAGGTCTTCTTGGAGCGTGTTTCACCAGGTCTTCTTGGAGCGTGCTTCACCATTTCTTCTTGGAGAGTGCTTCACCAGGTCGTCATAGATCATGCTTCAGCAGGTCCTCTTGGAGCGTACTTGACGAGGTCTTCTTGAAACGTGCTTCACCAGGTCTTCTTGGGGCGTGCATCACCAGGTCTTCTTGGAGCATGCTTCACCAGGTCTTCTTGGAGCATGCTTCACCATTTCTTCTTGGAGCGTGCTTCACCAGGTCGTCATGGAGCTTGCTTCACCAGGTCTTCTTGGAGCATGCTTTACCAGGTCTTCTTGGAGCATACTTCAACAGGTCTTCTTGGAGCGTGCTTTACTAGGTCTTCTTGGAACGTGCTTCACCAGGTCATCATGGGGCGTACTTCACCAGGTCTTCTTGGAGCGTGCTTCACCAGGTCTTCTTGGTGTGTACTTCACCAAGTCTTCTTGGAGCGTACTTCACCAGGTCTTCTTGGAGCGTGCTTCACCAGGTCTTCTTGGAGCATGCGTCACCAGGTCTTCTTGGAGCGTGCTTCACCAGGGCATCATGGAGCATACTTAACCATGTCTTCTTGGAGTGTGCTTCACGAGGTCTTCTAGGAGCGTGCTTCACCAGGTCTTCTTGGAGCGTGTTTCACCAGGTCTTCTTGGAGCGTGCTTCACCAGGTCTTCTTTGCACGTGCTTCACCAAGTCTTCTTGGAGCGTGCTTCACCAGGTCTTCTTGGAGCATGCTTCACCATTTCTTCTTGGAGCATGCTTCACCAGGTCATCATGGAGCGTGCTTCATCAGGTCTTCTTGGCATGTGCTTCACCATGACTTCTTGGAGCATGCTTCACCATTTCTTCTTGGAGCGTGCCTCACCAGGTCTTCATGGAGCGTATTTCAGCAGGTCATCATGGAGCGTACTTCACCAGGTCTTCTTGGCACGTGCTTCACCAGGTCTTCTTGGCACGTGCTTCACCAAGTCTTCTTGGAGCGTGCTTCACCAGGTCTTCTTGGAGCATGCTTCACCATTTCTTGTTGGAGCGTACTTCACCAGGTCATCATGGAGCGTGCATCACCAGGTCTTCTTGGAGCATGCTTCACCAGGTCTTCTTAGAGCATGCTTCACCATTTCTTCTTGGAGCCTGCTTCACCAGGTCATCATGGATCTTGCTTCACCAGGTCTTCTTGGAGCATGCTTCACCAGGTCTTCTTGGAGTGTACTTCACCAGGTCTTCTTGGAGCGTGCTTTACCAGGTCTTCTTGGAACGTGCTTCACCAGGTCATCATGGGGCGTACTTCACCAGGTCTTCTTGGAGTGTGCTTCACCAGGTCTTCTTGGTGTGTACTTCACCAGGTCTTCTTGGAGCCTGCTTCACCAGGGCATCATGGAGCATACTTCACCATGTCTTCTTGGAGTGTGCTTCACGAGGTCTTCTAGGAGCGTGCTTCACCAAGTCTTCTTGGAGCGTGTTTCACCAGGTCTTCTTGGAGCGTGCTTCACCATTTCTTCTTGGAGAGTGCTTCACCAGGTCGTCATGGATCATGCTTCAGCAGGTCCTCTTGGAGCGTACTTCACGAGGTCTTCTTGGAACGTGCTTCACCAGGTCTTCTTGGGGCGTGCTTCACTTTATCTCTTGGAGCGTGCTTCACCAGGTCTTCTTGGAGTGTGCTTCACCAGGTCTTCTTGGTGTGTACTTCACCAGGTCTTCTTGGAGCCTGCTTCACCAGGGCATCATGGAGCATACTTCACCATGTCTTCTTGGAGCGTGCTTCACCAGGTCTTCTTGGAGCGTACTTCACCAGGTCATCTTGGCACGTGCTTCACCAGGTCTTCTTGGCACGTGCTTCACCAAGTCTTCTTGGAGCGTGCTTCACCAGGTCTTCTTGGAGCATGCTTCACCATTTCTTCTTGGAGCGTACTTCACCAGGTCATCATGGAGCGTGCATCACCAGGTCTTCTTGGAGCATGCTTCATCAGGTCTTCTTGGAGCATGCTTCACCATTTCTTCTTGGAGCGTGCTTCACCAGGTCATCATGGAGCTTGCTTCACCAGGTCTTCTTGGAGCATACTTCACCAGGTCTTCTTGGAGCGTACTTCACCAGGTCTTCTTGGAGCGTGCTTTACCAGGTCTTCATGGAGCGTGCTTCACCAGGTCATCATGGGGCATACTTCACCATGTCTTCTTGGAGCGTGCTTCACCAGGTCTTCTTGGTGTGTACTTCAACAGGTCTTCTTGGAGCGTACTTCACCAGGTCTTCTTGGAGCGTGCTTCACAAGGTCTTCTTGGAGCATGCGTCACCAGGTCTTCTTTGAGCGTGCTTCACCAGGGCATCATGGAGCATACTTCACCATGTCTTCTTGGAGTGTGCTTCACGAGGTCTTCTAGGAGCGTGCTTCACCAGGTCTTCTTGGATCGTGTGTCACCAGGTCTTCTTGGAGCATGCTTCACCATTTCTTCTTGGAGAGTGCTTCACCAGGTCGTCATGGATCATGCTTCAGCAGGTCCTCTTGGAGCGTACTTCACGAGGTCTTCTTGGAATGTGCTTCACCAGGTCTTCTTTGGGCGTGCTTCACTTTATCTCTTGGAGCGTGCTTCACCAGGTCTTCTTGGAGCGTACTTCACCAGGTCTTGTTGGAGCGTGCTTCACCAGGTCTTCTTGAAGTGTGCTTCACCAGGTCTTGTTGGAGCGTGCTTCACCAGGTCATCATGGAGCATACTTCACCATGACTTCTTGGAGCGTGCTTCACCAGGTCTTCTTGGAGCATGCTTCACCTTTTCATCATAGAGCGTACATCACCATGTCCTCTTGGAGTGTGCTTCACCAGGTCTTCTTGGAGTGTGCTTCACCAGGTCTTCTTGGAGCGTACTTCACCATGCCTTCTTGGAGCTTGCTTCACCAGGTCTTCTTGGAGTGTGCTTCACCGGGTCTTCTTGCGCGTGCTTCACCAGGTATTCTTGGAGCGTGCTTCACCAGGTCTTCTTGGAGCATGCTTCGCCAGGTCTTCTTGAAATGTGCTTGACCAGGTCTTCTTGGAGCGTGCTTCACCAAGTCTTCATGGAGCATGCTTCACCAGGTCTTCTTGGAGCATGCTTCACCATTTCTTCTTGGAGCATGCTTCACCAGGTCATCATGGAACATGCTTCATCAGGTCTTCTTGGAGCGTAATTCACCAGGTCATCATGGAGCGTGCATCACCAGGTCTTCTTGGAGCATGCTTCACCAGGTCTTCTTGGAGCATGCTTCACCATTTCTTCTTGGAGCGTGCTTCACCAGGTCATCATGGAGCTTGCTTCACCAGGTCTTCTTGGAGTGTCCTTCACCAGGTCTTCTTGGAGCGTACTTCACCAGGTCTTCTTGGAGCATGCTTCAGCAAGTCATCATGGAGCATACTTCACCAGGTCTTCTTGGAGCGTACTTCACCAGGTCTTCCTGGAGCGTGCTTCATCAGGTTTTCTTGGAGCGTACTTCACCAGGTCTTCTTGGAGCATGATTTACCAGGTCTTCTTGGAGCGTGCTTCACCAGGTCATCATGGGGCGTACTTCACCAGGTCTTCTTGGAGCGTGCTTCACCAGGTCTTCATGGTGTGTACTTCACCAGGTCTTCTAGGAGCGTACTTCACCAGGTCTTCTTGGATCGTACTTCACCAGGTCTTCTTGGAGCATGCCTCACCATGTCTTCTTGGAGTGTGCTTCAACAGGTCTTCTTGGAGCATGCGCCACCAGGTCTTCTTGGAGCATGTTTCACCAGGTCATCATGGAGCATACTTCACCAGGTCTTCTTGGAGTGTGCTTCACGAGGTCTTCTAGGAGCGTGCTTCACCAGGTCTTCTTGGACCATGTTTCACCAGGTCTTCTAGGAGCGTGCTTCACCAGGTCTTCTTGGAGCGTGCTTCACCATTTCTTCTTGGAGAGTGCTTCACCAGGTCGTCATAGATCATGCTTCAGCAGGTCCTCTTGGAGCGTACTTGACGAGGTCTTCTTGAAACGTGCTTCACCAGGTCTTCTTGGGGCGTGCTTCACTTTATCTCCTGGAACGTGCTTCACCATGTCTTCTTGGAGCATGGTTCACCATTTCTTCTTGGAGCGTGCTTCACCAGGTCTTCATGGAGCGTACTTCAGCAGGTCATCATGGAGCGTACTTCACCAGGTCTTCTTGGCACGTGCTTCACCAGGTCTTCTTGGCACGTGCTTCACCAAATCTTCTTGGAGCGTGCTTCACCAGGTCTTCTTGGAGCATGCTTCACCATTTCTTCTTGGAGCGTACTTCACAAGGTCATCATGGAGCATGCATCACCAGGTCTTCTTGGAGCATGCTTCACCAGGTCTTCTTGGAGCATGCTTCACCATTTCTTCTTGGAGCGTGCTTCACCAGGTCGTCATGGAGCTTGCTTCACCAGGTCTTCTTGGAGCATGCTTTACCAGGTCTTCTTGGAGCATACTTCAACAGGTCTTCTTGGAGCGTGCTTTACTAGGTCTTCTTGGAACGTGCTTCACCAGGTCATCATGGGGCGTACTTCACCAGGTCTTCTTGGAGCGTGCTTCACCAGGTCTTCTTGGTGTGTACTTCACCAAGTCTTCTTGGAGCGTACTTCACCAGGTCTTCTTGGAGCGTGCTTCACCAGGTCTTCTTGGAGCATGCGTCACCAGGTCTTCTTGGAGCGTGCTTCACCAGGGCATCATGGAGCATACTTAACCATGTCTTCTTGGAGTGTGCTTCACGAGGTCTTCTAGGAGCGTGCTTCACCAGGTCTTCTTGGAGCGTGTTTCACCAGGTCTTCTTGGAGCGTGCTTCACCAGGTCTTCTTTGCACGTGCTTCACCAAGTCTTCTTGGAGCGTGCTTCACCAGGTCTTCTTGGAGCATGCTTCACCATTTCTTCTTGGAGCATGCTTCACCAGGTCATCATGGAGCGTGCTTCATCAGGTCTTCTTGGCATGTGCTTCACCATGACTTCTTGGAGCATGCTTCACCATTTCTTCTTGGAGCGTGCCTCACCAGGTCTTCATGGAGCGTATTTCAGCAGGTCATCATGGAGCGTACTTCACCAGGTCTTCTTGGCACGTGCTTCACCAGGTCTTCTTGGCACGTGCTTCACCAAGTCTTCTTGGAGCGTGCTTCACCAGGTCTTCTTGGAGCATGCTTCACCATTTCTTCTTGGAGCGTACTTCACCAGGTCATCATGGAGCGTGCATCACCAGGTCTTCTTGGAGCATGCTTCACCAGGTCTTCTTAGAGCATGCTTCACCATTTCTTCTTGGAGCCTGCTTCACCAGGTCATCATGGATCTTGCTTCACCAGGTCTTCTTGGAGCATGCTTCACCAGGTCTTCTTGGAGTGTACTTCACCAGGTCTTCTTGGAGCGTGCTTTACCAGGTCTTCTTGGAACGTGCTTCACCAGGTCATCATGGGGCGTACTTCACCAGGTCTTCTTGGAGTGTGCTTCACCAGGTCTTCTTGGTGTGTACTTCACCAGGTCTTCTTGGAGCCTGCTTCACCAGGGCATCATGGAGCATACTTCACCATGTCTTCTTGGAGTGTGCTTCACGAGGTCTTCTAGGAGCGTGCTTCACCAAGTCTTCTTGGAGCGTGTTTCACCAGGTCTTCTTGGAGCGTGCTTCACCATTTCTTCTTGGAGAGTGCTTCACCAGGTCGTCATGGATCATGCTTCAGCAGGTCCTCTTGGAGCGTACTTCACGAGGTCTTCTTGGAACGTGCTTCACCAGGTCTTCTTGGGGCGTGCTTCACTTTATCTCTTGGAGCGTGCTTCACCAGGTCTTCTTGGAGTGTGCTTCACCAGGTCTTCTTGGTGTGTACTTCACCAGGTCTTCTTGGAGCCTGCTTCACCAGGGCATCATGGAGCATACTTCACCATGTCTTCTTGGAGCGTGCTTCACCAGGTCTTCTTGGAGCGTACTTCACCAGGTCTTCTTGGCACGTGCTTCACCAGGTCTTCTTGGCACGTGCTTCACCAAGTCTTCTTGGAGCGTGCTTCACCAGGTCTTCTTGGAGCATGCTTCACCATTTCTTCTTGGAGCGTACTTCACCAGGTCATCATGGAGCGTGCATCACCAGGTCTTCTTGGAGCATGCTTCATCAGGTCTTCTTGGAGCATGCTTCACCATTTCTTCTTGGAGCGTGCTTCACCAGGTCATCATGGAGCTTGCTTCACCAGGTCTTCTTGGAGCATGCTTCACCAGGTCTTCTTGGAGCGTACTTCACCAGGTCTTCTTGGAGCGTGCTTTACCAGGTCTTCATGGAGCGTGCTTCACCAGGTCATCATGGGGCATACTTCACCATGTCTTCTTGGAGCGTGCTTCACCAGGTCTTCTTGGTGTGTACTTCAACAGGTCTTCTTGGAGCGTACTTCACCAGGTCTTCTTGGAGCGTGCTTCACAATGTCTTCTTGGAGCATGCGTCACCAGGTCTTCTTTGAGCGTGCTTCACCAGGGCATCATGGAGCATACTTCACCATGTCTTCTTGGAGTGTGCTTCACGAGGTCTTCTAGGAGCGTGCTTCACCAGGTCTTCTTGGATCGTGTGTCACCAGGTCTTCTTGGAGCATGCTTCACCATTTCTTCTTGGAGAGTGCTTCACCAGGTCGTCATGGATCATGCTTCAGCAGGTCCTCTTGGAGCGTACTTCACGAGGTCTTCTTGGAATGTGCTTCACCAGGTCTTCTTTGGGCGTGCTTCACTTTATCTCTTGGAGCGTGCTTCACCAGGTCTTCTTGGAGCGTGCTTCACCAGGTCTTCTTGGAGCGTACTTCACCAGGTCTTGTTGGAGCGTGCTTCACCAGGTCTTCTTGAAGTGTGCTTCACCAGGTCTTGTTGGAGCGTGCTTCACCAGGTCATCATGGAGCATACTTCACCATGACTTCTTGGAGCGTGCTTCACCAGGTCTTCTTGGAGCATGCTTCACCTTTTCATCATAGAGCGTACATCACCATGTCCTCTTGGAGTGTGCTTCACCAGGTCTTCTTGGAGTGTGCTTCACCAGGTCTTCTTGGAGCGTACTTCACCATGCCTTCTTGGAGCTTGCTTCACCAGGTCTTCTTGGAGCATGCTTCACCAGGCCTTCTTGGAGCATACTTCACCAGGTCATCTTGGAGCGTGATTTACTAGGTCTTCTTGGAATGTCCTTCACCAGGTCTTCTTGGAGCATACTTCACCAAGTCTTCTTGGAGCATGCTTCACCAGGTCTTCTTGGAGCATGCTTCACCAGGTCTTCTTAGAGCGTACCTCACCAGGTGTCCTTGGCACGTGCTTCACCAGGTCATCTTGGAACGTGCTTCACCGGGTCTTCTTGGAGTGTCCTTCACCAGGTCTTCTTGGAGCGTACTTCACCAAGTCTTCTTGGAGCATGCTTCACCAGGTCTTCTTGGAGCATGCTTCAGCAAGTCATCATGGAGCATACTTCACCAGGTCTTCTTGGAGCGTGCTTCACTTTATCTCTTGGAGCATGCTTCACCAGGTCTTCTTGGAGCGTGCTTCACCAGGTCCTCTTGGAGTGTGCTTCACCAGGTCTTCTTGGAGCGTGCTTCACCAGGTCATCATGGAGCATACTTCACCATGTCTTCTTGGAGCGTGGTTCATCAGGTCTTCTTGGAGCATGCTTCACCGGGTCATCATGGAGCGTACATCACCATGTCCTCTTGGAGTGTGCTTCACCAGGTCTTCTTGGAGTGTGCTTCGCCAGGTCTTCTTGGAGCGTACTTCACCATGCCTTCTTGGAGCATACTTCACCAGGTCTTCTTGGAGTGTGCTTCACCGGGTCTTCTTGGAGCGTGCTTCACCAGGTCTTCTTGAAGTGTGCTTGACCATGTCTTCTTGGAGCGTGCTTCACCAAGTCTTCTTGGAGCGTGCTTCACCAGGTCTTCTTGGAGCATGCTTCACCATTTCTTCTTGGAGCATGCTTCACCGGGTCATCATGGAGCGTGCATCATCAGGTCTTCTTGGAGCATGCTTCACCAGGTCTTATTGGAGCATGCTTCATCATTTCTTCTTGGGGCGTGCTTCACAAGGTCATCATGGAGCTTGCTTCACCAGGTCTTCTTGGAGCATGCTTCACCAGGTCTTCTTGGAGCATACTTCACCAGGTCATCTTGGAGCGTGATTCACTAGGTCTTCTTGGAATGTCCTTCACCAGGTCTTCTTGGAGCGTACTTCACCAAGTCTTCTTGGAGCATGCTTCACCAGGTCTTCTTGGAGCATGCTTCAACAAGTCATCATGGAGCATACTTCACCAGGTCTTCTTGGAGCGTGCTTCACTTTATCTCTTGGAGCGTGCTTCACCAGGTCTTCTTGGAGCGTGCTTCACCAGGTCTTCTTGGAGTGTGCTTCACCAGGTCTTCTTGGAGCATGCTTCACCGGGTCATCATGGAGCGTACATCACCATGTCCTCTTGGAGTGTGCTTCACCAGGTCTTCTTGGAGCGTACTTCACCAGGTCTTCTTGGAGCATGCTTCACCAGGTCTTCTTGGAGCATACTTCACCAGGTCTTCTTGGAGCGTACCTCACCAGGTGTCCTTGGCACGTGCTTCACCAGGTCATCTTGGAGCATGCTTCACCAGGTCTTCTTGGAGCATGCTTCAGCAAGTCATCATGGAGCATACTTCACCAGGTCTTCTTGGAGCGTGCTTCACTTTATCTCTTGGAGCGTGCTTCACCAGGTCTTCTTGGAGCATGCTTCACCAGGTCTTCTTGGAGTGTGCTTCACCAGGTCTTCTTGGAGCGTGCTTCACCAGGTCATCATGGAGCATACTTCACCATGTCTTCTTGGAGCGTGGTTCATCAGGTCTTCTTGGAGCATGCTTCACCGGGTCATCATGGAGCGTACATCACCATGTCCTCTTGGAGTGTGCTTCACCAGGTCTTCTTGGAGTGTGCTTCACCAGGTCTTCTTGGAGCGTACTTCACCATGCCTTCTTGGAGCATACTTCACCAGGTCTTCTTGGAGTGTGCTTCACCGGGTCTTCTTGGAGCGTGCTTCACCAGGTATTCTTGGAGCGTGCTTCACCAGGTCTTCTTGGAGCATGCTTCGCCAGGTCTTCTTGAAGTGTGCTTGACCAGGTCTTCTTGGAGCGTGCTTCACCAAGTCTTCTTGGAGCGTGCTTCACCAGGTCTTCTTGGAGCATGCTTCACCATTTCTTCTTGGAGCATGCTTCACCAGGTCATCATGGAGCGTGCATCATCAGGTCTTCTTGGAGCATGCTTCACCAGGTCTTCTTGGAGCATGCTTCACCATTTCTTCTTGGAGCGTGCTTCACCAGGTCATCATGGAGCTTGCTTCACCATGTCTTCTTGGAGCATGCTTCACCAGGTCTTCTTGGAGCATACTTCACCAGGTCATCTTGGAGCGTGATTCACTAGGTCTTCTTGGAATGTCCTTCACCAGGTCTTCTTGGAGCGTACTTCACCAAGTCTTCTTGGAGCATGCTTCACCAGGTCTTCTTGGAGCATGCTTCAGCAAGTCATCATGGAGCATACTTCACCAGGTCTTCTTGGAGCGTACTTCACCAGGTCTTCCTGGAGCGTGCTTCACCAGGTTTTCTTGGAGCGTACTTCACCAGGTCTTCTTGGAGCGTGATTTACCAGGTCTTCTTGGAGCGTGCTTCACCAGGTCATCATGGGGCGTACTTCACCAGGTCTTCTTGGAGCGTGCTTCACCAGGTCTTCATGGTGTGTACTTCACCAGGTCTTCTTGGACCATACTTCACCAGGTCTTCTTGGAGCGTACTTCACCAGGTCTTCTTGGAGCATGCTTCACCATGTCTTCTTGGAGTGTGCTTCACTAGGTCTTCTTGGAGCATGCGTCACCAGGTCTTCTTGGAGCATGCTTCACCAGGTCATCATGGAGCATACTTCACCATGTCTTCTTGGAGTGTGCTTCACGAGGTCTTCTAGGAGCGTGCTTCACCACGTCTTCTTGGAGCGTGTTTCACCAGGTCTTCTTGGAGCGTGCTTCACCATTTCTTCTTGGAGAGTGCTTCACCAGGTCTTCATAGAGCATGCTTCAGCAGGTCCTCTTGGAGCGTACTTCACCAGGTCTTCTTGGAGCATGCTTCACCATGTCTTCTTGGAGTGTGCTTCACTAGGACATTTTGGAGCATGCGTCACCAGGTCTTCTTGGAGCGTGCTTCACCAGGTCATCATGGAGCATACTTCACCATGTCTTCTTGGAGCGTGCTTCACTTTATCTCATGGAGCGTGCTTCACCAGGTCTTCTTGGAGCATGCTTCAGCAAGTCATCATGGAGCATACTTCACCTGGTCTTCTTGGAGCGTGCTTCACTTTATCTCTTGGAGCGTGCTTCACCAGGTCTTCTTGGAGCGTGCTTCACCAGGTCTTCTTGGAGTGTGCTTCACCAGGTCTTCTTGGAGCGTGGTTAACCAGGTCATCATAGAGCATACTTCACCATGTCTTCTTGGAGCGTGGTTCATCAGGTCTTCTTGGAGTGTGCTTCGCCAGGTCTTCTTGGAGCGTACTTCACCATGTCTTCTTGGAACATACTTCACCAGGTCTTCTTGAAGTGTGCTTGACCAGGTCTTCTTGGAGCGTGCTTCACCAAGTCTTCTTGGAGCGTGCTTCACCAGGTCTTCTTGGAGCATGCTTCACCATTTCTTCTTGGAGGATGCTTCACCAGGTCATCATGGAGCGTGCTTCATCAGGTCTTCTTGGAGCGTACTTCACCAGGTCATCATGGAGCATGCATCATCAGGTCTTCTTGGAGCATGCTTCACCAGGTCTTCTTGGAGCATGCTTCACCATTTCTTCTTGGAGCGTGCTTCACCAGGTCATCATGGAGCTTGCTTCACCAGGTCTTCTTGGAGCATGCTTCACCAGGTCTTCTTGGAGCATACTTCACCAGGTGTTCTTGGAGCGTACCTCACCAGGTGTTCTTGGCACGTGCTTCACCAGGTCATCTTGGAGCGTGATTCACTAGGTCTTCTTGGAATGTCCTTCACCAGGTCTTCTTGGAGCGTACTTCACCAAGTCTTCTTGGAGCATGCTTCACCAGGTCTTCTTGGAGCATGCTTCAGCAAGTCATCATGGAGCATACTTCACCAGGTCTTCTTGGAGCATGCTTCACTTTATCTCTTGGAGCGTGCTTCACCAGGTCTTCTTGGAGCATGCTTCACCAGGTCCTCTTGGAGCATGCTTCAGCAAGTCATCATGGAGCATACTTCACCAGGTCTTCTTGGAGCGTACTTCACCAGGTCTTCCTGGAGTGTGCTTCACCAGGTTTTCTTGGAGCGTACTTCACCAGGTCTTCTTGGAGCGTAATTTACCAGGTCTTCGTGGAGCGTGCTTCACCAGGTCATCATGGGGCGTACTTCACCAGGTCTTCTTGGAGCGTACTTCACCAGGTCTTCTTGGAGCTACTTCACCAGGTCTTCTTGGAGCATGCTTCACCATGTCTTCTTGGAGTGTGCTTCACTAGGTCTTCTTGGAGCATGCATCACCAGGTCTTCTTGGAGCGTGCTTCACCAGGTCATCATGGAGCATACTTCACCATGTCTTCTTGGAGTGTGCTTCACGAGGTCTTCTAGGAGCGTGCTTCACCAGGTCTTCTTGGAGCGTGTTTCAACAGGTCTTCTTGGAGCGTGCTTCACCATTTCTTCTTGGAGAGTGCTTCACCAGGTCTTCATAGAGCATGCTTCAGCAGGTCCTCTTGGAGCGTACTTCATCAGGTCTTCTTGGAGCATGCTTCACCATGTCTTCTTGGAGTGTGCTTCACTAGGTCTTCTTGGAGCATGCTTCACCAGGTCTTCTTGGAGCATGCTTCACCAAGTCATCATGGAGCATACTTCACCAGGTCTTCTTGGAGCGTACTTCACCAGGTCTTCCTGGAGCATGCTTCACCAGGTTATCTTGGAGCGTACTTCACCAGGTCTTCTTGGCGCGTGCTTCACCATGTCTTCTTGGAGCATGCTTCACCATGTCTTCTTGGAGCATGCTTCACCAGGTCTTCTTGGAGCATACTTCACCAGGTCATCTTGGAGCGTGATTCACTAGGTCTTCTTGGAATGTCGTTCACCAGGTCTTCTTGGAGCGTACTTCACCAAGTCTTCTTGGAGCATGCTTCACCAGGTCTTCTTGGAGCATGCTTCAGCAAGTCATCATGGAGCATACTTCACCAGGTCTTCTTGGAGCGTACTTCACCAGGTCTTCCTGGAGCGTGCGTCACCAGGTTTTCTTGGAGCGTACTTCACCAGGTCTTCTTGGAGCATGATTTACCAGGTCTTCTTGGAGCGTGCTTCACCAGGTCTTCATGGTGTGTACTTCACCAGGTCTTCTTGGACCGTACTTCACCAGGTCTTCTTGGACCGTACTTCACCAGGTCTTCTTGGAGCATGCTTCACCATGTCTTCTTGGAGTGTGCTTCACTAGGTCTTCTTGGAGCATGCGTCACCAGGTCTTCTTGGAGCGTGCTTCACCAGGTCATCATGGAGCATACTTCACCATGTCTTCTAGGAGCGTGCTTCACCAGGTCTTCTTGGAGCATGTTTCACCAGGTCTTCTTGGAGCGTGCTTCACCATTTCTTCTTGGAGAGTGCTTCACCAGGTCTTCATAGAGCATGCTTCAGCCGGTCCTCTTGGAGCGTACTTCACCAGGTCTTCTTGGAGCATGCTTCACCATGTCTTCTTGGAGTGTGCTTCACTAGGACTCTTTGGAGCATGCGTCACCAGGTCTTCTTGGAGCGTGCTTCACTTTATCTCATGGAGCGTGCTTCACCAGGTCTTCTTGGAGCATGCTTCAGCAAGTCATCATGGAGCATACTTCACCTGGTCTTCTTGGAGCGTGGTTCATCAGGTCTTCTTGGAGTGTGCTTCGCCAGGTCTTCTTGGAGCGTACTTCACCATGCCTTCTTGGAGCATACTTCACCAGGTCTTCTTGAAGTGTGCTTGACCAGGTCTTCTTGGAGCGTGCTTCACCAAGTCTTCTTGGAGCATGCTTCACCAGGTCTTCTTGGAGCATGCTTCACCATTTCTTCTTGGAGCATGCTTCACCAGGTCATCATGGAGCGTGCTTCATCAGGTCTTCTTGGAGCGTACTTCACCAGGTCATCATGGAGCGTGCATCATCAGATCTTCTTGGAGCATGCTTCACCAGGTCTTCTTGGAGCATGCTTCACCATTTCTTCTTGGAGAGTGCTTCACCAGGTCTTCATAGAGCATGCTTCAGCCGGTCCTCTTGGAGCGTACTTCACCAGGTCTTCTTGGAGCATGCTTCACCATGTCTTCTTGGAGTGTGCTTCACTAGGACTCTTTGGAGCATGCGTCACCAGGTCTTCTTGGAGCGTGCTTCACTTTATCTCATGGAGCGTGCTTCACCAGGTCTTCTTGGAGCATGCTTCAGCAAGTCATCATGGAACATACTTCACCTGGTCTTCTTGGAGCGTGCTTCACTTTATCTCTTGGAGCATGCTTCACCAGGTCTTCTTGGAGCGTGCTTCACCAGGTCTTCTTGGAGTGTGCTTCACCAGGTCTTCTTGGAGCGTGCTTCACCAGGTCATCATAGAGCATACTTCACCATGTCTTCTTGGAGCGTGGTTCATCAGGTCTTCTTGGAGTGTGCTTCGCCAGGTCTTCTTGGAGCGTACTTCACCATGCCTTCTTGGAGCATACTTCACCAGGTCTTCTTGAAGTGTGCTTGACCAGGTCTTCTTGGAGCGTGCTTCACCAAGTCTTCTTGGAGCGTGCTTCACCAGGTCTTCTTGATGCATGCTTCACCATTTCTTCTTGGAGCATGCTTCACCAGGTCATCATGGAGCGTGCTTCATCAGGTCTTCTTGGAGCGTACTTCACCAGGTCATCATGGAGCGTGCATCATCAGGTCTTCTTGGAGCATGCTTCACCAGGTCTTCTTGGAGCATGCTTCACCATTTCTTCTTGGAGCGTGCTTCACCAGGTCATCATGGAGCTTGCTTCACCAGGTCTTCTTGGAGCATGCTTAACCAGGTCTTCTTGGAGCATACTTCACCAGGTGTTCTTGGAGCGTACCTCACCAGGTGTTCTTGGCACGTGCTTCACCAGGTCATCTTGGAGCGTGATTCACTAGGTCTTCTTGGAATGTCCTTCACCAGGTCTTCTTGGAGCGTACTTCACCAAGTCTTCTTGGAGCATGCTTCACCAGGTCTTCTTGGAGCATGCTTCAGCAAGTAATCATGGAGCATACTTCACCAGGTCTTCTTGGAGCGTGCTTCACTTTATCTCTTGGAGCGTGCTTCAGCAGGTCTTTTTGGAGCATGCTTCACAAGGTCCTCTTGGAGCATGCTTCAGCAAGTCATCATGGAGCATACTTCACCAGGTCTTCTTGGAGCATACTTCACCAGGTCTTCCTGGAGTGTGCTTCACCAGGTTTTCTTGGAGCGTACTTCACCAGGTCTTCTTGGAGCGTGATTTACCAGGTCTTCGTGGAGCGTGCTTCACCAGGTCATCATGGGGCGTACTTCACCAGGTCTTCTTGGAGCGTACTTCACCAGGTCTTCTTGGAGCGTACTTCACCAGGTCTTCTTGGAGCATGCTTCACCATGTCTTCTTGGAGTGTGCTTCACTAGGTCTTCTTGGAGCATGCGTCACCAGGTCTTCTTGGAGCATGCTTCACCAGGTCATCATGGAGCATACTTCACCATGTCTTCTTGGAGTGTGCTTCACGAGGTCTTCTAGGAGCGTGCTTCACCAGGTCTTCTTGGAGCGTGTTTCACCAGGTCTTCTTGGAGCGTGCTTCACCATTTCTTCTTGGAGAGTGTTTCACCAGGTCTTCATAGAGCATGCTTCAGCAGGTCCTCTTGGAGCATACTTCACCAGGTCTTCTTGGAGCATGCTTCACCATGTCTTCTTGGAGTGTGCTTCACTAGGTCTTCTTGGAGCATGCATCACCAGCTCTTCTTGGAGCGTGCTTCACCAGGTCATCATGGAGCATACTTCACCATGTCTTCTTGGAGTGTGCTTCACGAGGTCTTCTAGGAGCGTGCTTCACCAGGTCTTCTTGTAGCGTGTTTCACCAGGTCTTCTTGGAGCGTGC
>CM067361.1:9486214-9543842 GCA_034401795.1 Chaetoderma sp. LZ-2023a | reverse complement strand
AGCCAGGAACAGAGCAGGAAGATGCAAAGTGTTCTGGGAGAGTGGGTCTGTATATGACAATATTATAATGATTGCGTGCAATTATCCTGAGCCAGGAACAGAGCAGGAAGATGCAAAGTGTTCTGGGAGAGTGGGTCTGTATATGACAATATTATAATGATTGCGTTCAATTATCCTGAGCCAGGAACAGAGCAGGAACATGCAAAGTGTTCTGGGAGAGTGGGCCTGTATATGACAATATTATAATGATTGCGTGCAATTATCCTGAGCCAGGAACAGAGCAGGAACATGCAAAGTGTTCTGGGAGAGTGGGCCTGTATATGACAATATTATAATGATTGCGTGCGATTAACCTGAGCCAGGAACAGAGCAGGAACATGCAAAGTGTTCTGGGAACCTGGGTCTGTATATGACAATATTATAATGATTGCGTGCAATTATCCTGAGCCAGGAACAGAGCAGGAACATGCAAAGTGTTCTGGGAGAGTGGGCCTGTATATGACAATATTATAATGATTGCGTGCAATTATCCTGAGCCAGGAACAGAGCAGGAACATGCAAAGTGTTCTGGGAGAGTGGGTCTGTATATGACAATATTATAATGATTGCGTGCGATTAACCTGAGCCAGGAACAGAGCAGGAACATGCAAAGTGTTCTGGGAACCTGGGTCTGTATATGACAATATTATAATGATTGCGTGCAATTATCCTGAGCCAGGAACAGAGCAGGAACATGCAAAGTGTTCTGGGAGAGTGGGTCTGTATATGACAATATTATAATGATTGCGTGCAATTATCCTGAGCCAGGAACAGAGCAGGAAGATGCAAAGTGTTCTGGGAGAGTGGGCCTGCATATGACAATATTATAATGATTGCGTGCGATTAACCTGAGCCAGGAACAGAGCTGGAACATGCAAAGTGTTCTGGGAACCTGGGTCTGTATATGACAATATTATAATGATTGCGTGCAATTATCCTGAGCCAGGAACAGAGCAGGAACATGCAAAGTGTTCTGGGAGAGTGGGTCTGTATATGACAATATTATAATGATTGCGTGCAATTATCCTGAGCCAGGAATAGAGCAGGAAGATGCAAAGTGTTCTGGGAGAGTGGGTCTGTATATGACAATATTATAATGATTGCGTGCAATTATCCTGAGCCACGAACAGAGCAGGAAGATGCAAAGTGTTCTGGGAGAGTGGGCCTGTATATGACAATATTATAATGATTGCGTGCAATTATCCTGAGCCATGGAACAGAGCAGGAAGATGCAAAGTGTTCTGGGAGAGTGGGTCTGTATATGACAATATTATAATGATTGCGTGCAATTATGCTGAGCCATGGAACAGAGCAGGAAGATGCAAAGTGTTCTGGGAGAGTGAGTCTGTATATGACAATATTATAATGTTTGCGTGCAATTATCCTGAGCCAGGAACAGAGCAGGAAGATGCAAAGTGTTCTGGGAGAGTGGGTCTGTATATGACAATATTATAATGATTGCGTGCAATTATGCTGAGCCATGGAACAGAGCAGGAAGATGCAAAGTGTTCTGGGAGAGTGGGTCTGTATATGACAATATTATAATGATTGCGTGCAATTATGCTGAGCCAGGAACAGAGCAGGAACATGCAAAGTGTTCTGGGAACCTGGGTCTGTATATGACAATATTATAATGATTGCGTGAAATTATCCTGAGCCAGGAACAGAGCAGGAACATGCAAAGTGTTCTGGGAGAGTGGGTCTGTATATGACAATATTATAATGATTGCGTGCAATTATCTTGAGCCAGGAATAGAGCAGGAAGATGCAAAGTGTTCTGGGAGAGTGGGTCTGTATATGACAATATTATAATGATTGCGTGCAATTATCCTGAGCCAGGAACAGAGCAGGAAGATGCAAAGTGTTCTGGGAGAGTGGGTCTGTATATGACAATATTATAATGATTGCGTTCAATTATCCTGAGCCAGGAACAGAGCAGGAACATGCAAAGTGTTCTGGGAGAGTGGGTCTGTATATGACAATATTATAATGATTGCGTGCAATTATCCTGAGCCAGGAACAGAGCAGGAACATGCAGAGTGTTCTGGGAGAGTGGGTCTGTATATGACAATATTATAATGATTGCGTGCAATTATCCTGAGCCAGGAACAGAGCAGGAACATGCAAAGTGTTCTGGGAGAGTGGGTCTGTATATGACAATATTATACTGATTGCGTGCAATTATCCTGAGCCAGAAACAGAGCAGGAACATGCAAAGTGTTCTGGGAGAGTGGGTCTGTATATGACAATATTATAATGATTGCGTGCAATTATCCTGAGCCAGGAACAGAGCAGGAACATGCAAAGTGTTCTGGGAGAGTGGGTCTGTATATGACAATATTATAATGTTTGCGTGCAATTATCCTGAGCCAGGAACAGAGCAGGAACATGCAAAGTGTTCTGGGAGAGTGGGCCTGTATATGACAATATTATAATGATTGCGTGCAATTATCCTGAGCCAGGAACAGAGCAGGAACATGCAAAGTGTTCTGGGAGAGTGGGCCTGTATATGACAATATTATAATGATTGCGTGCAATTATTCTGAGCCAGGAACAGAGCAGGAACATGCAAAGTGTTCTGGGTCTGTATATGACAATATTATAATGATTGCGTGCAATTATCCTGAGCCAGGAACAGAGCAGGAACATGCAAAGTGTTCTGGGAGAGTGGGTCTGTATATGACAATATTATAATGATTGCGTGCAATTATCCTGAGCCAGGAATAGAGCAGGAACATGCAAAGTGTTCTGGGAGAGTGGGTCTGTATATGACAATATTATAATGATTGCGTGCAATTATCCTGAGCCAGGAACAGAGCAGGAACATGCAAAGTGTTCTGGGAACCTGGGTCTGTATATGACAATATTATAATGATTGCGTGCAATTATCCTGAGCCAGGAACAGAGCAGGAAGATGCAAAGTGTTCTGGGAGAGTGGGTCTGTATATGACAATATTATAATGATTGCGTGCAATTATGCTGAGCCATGGAACAGAGCAGGAAGATGCAAAGTGTTCTGGGAGAGTGAGTCTGTATATGACAATATTATAATGTTTGCGTGCAATTATCCTGAGCCAGGAACAGAGCAGGAAGATGCAAAGTGTTCTGGGAGAGTGGGTCTGTATATGACAATATTATAATGATTGCGTGCAATTATGCTGAGCCATGGAACAGAGCAGGAAGATGCAAAGTGTTCTGGGAGAGTGGGTCTGTATATGACAATATTATAATGATTGCGTGCAATTATGCTGAGCCAGGAACAGAGCAGGAACATGCAAAGTGTTCTGGGAAACCTGGGTCTGTATATGACAATATTATAATGATTGCGTGCAATTATCCTGAGCCAGGAACAGAGCAGGAACATGCAAAGTGTTCTGGGAGAGTGGGTCTGTATATGACAATATTATAATGATTGCGTGCAATTATCCTGAGCCAGGAACAGAGCAGGAAGATGCAAAGTGTTCTGGGAGAGTGGGTCTGTATATGACAATATTATAATGATTGCGTGCAATTATCCTGAGCCAGGAACAGAGCAGGAAGATGCAAAGTGTTCTGGGAGAGTGGGTCTGTATATGACAATATTATAATGATTGCGTGCAATTATCCTGAGCCAGGAACAGAGCAGGAACATGCAAAGTGTTCTGGGAGAGTGGGTCTGTATATGACAATATTATAATGATTGCGTGCAATTATCCTGAGCCAGGAACAGAGCAGGAACATGCAAAGTGTTCTGGGAGAGTGGGTCTGTATATGACAATATTATAATGATTGCGTGCAATTATCCTGAGCCAGGAACAGAGCAGGAACATGCAAAGTGTTCTGGGAGTGTGGGTCTGTATATGACAATATTATAATGATTGCGTGCAATTATCCTGAGCCAGGAACAGAGCAGGAACATGCAAAGTGTTCTGGGAGAGTGGGTCTGTATATGACAATATTATAATGATTGCGTGCAATTATCCTGAGCCAGGAACAGAGCAGGAACATGCAAAGTGTTCTTGGAGAGTGGGTCTGTATATGACAATATTATAATGATTGCGTGCAATTATCCTAAGCCAGGAACATAGCAGGAACATGCAAAGTGTTCTGGGAACCTGGGTCTGTATATGACAATATTATAATGATTGCGTGCAATTATCCTGAGCCAGGAACAGAGCAGGAAGATGCAAAGTGTTCTGGGAGAGTGGGTCTGTATATGACAATATTATAATGATTGCGTGCAATTATCCTGAGCCAGGAACAGAGCAGGAACATGCAAAGTGTTCTGGGAACCTGGGTCTGTATATGACAATATTATAATGATTGCGTGCGATTAACCTGAGCCAGGAACAGAGCAGGAACATGCAAAGTGTTCTGGGAACCTGGGTCTGTATATGACAATATTATAATGATTGCGTGCAATTATCCTGAGCCATGGAACAGAGCAGGAAGATGCAAAGTGTTCTGGGAGAGTGGGTCTGTATATGACAATATTATAATGATTGCGTGCAATTATCCTGAGCCAGGAACAGAGCTGGAAGATGCAAAGTGTTCTGGGAACCTGGGTCTGTATATGACAATATTATAATGATTGCGTGCAATTATCCTGAGCCAGGAATAGAGCAGGAACATGCAAAGTGTTCTGGGAGAGTGGGTCTGTATATGACAATATTATAATGATTGCGTGCAATTATCCTGAGCCAGGAACAGAGCAGGAACATGCAAAGTGTTCTGGGAACCTGGGTCTGTATATGACAATATTATAATGATTGCGTGCGATTAACCTGAGCCAGGAACAGAGCAGGAACATGCAAAGTGTTCTGGGAACCTGGGTCTGTATATGACAATATTATAATGATTGCGTGCGATTAACCTGAGCCAGGAACAGAGCAGGAACATGCAAAGTGTTCTGGGAACCTGGGTCTGTATATGACAATATTATAATGATTGCGTGCAAATATCATGAGCCATGGAACAGAGCAGGAAGATGCAAAGTGTTCTGGGAGAGTGGGTCTGTATATGACAATATTATAATGATTGCGTGCAATTATGCTGAGGCAGGAACAGAGCAGGAACATGCAAAGTGTTCTGGGAGAGTGGGTCTGTATATGACAATATTATAATGATTGCGTGCAATTATCCTGAGCCAGGAACAGAGCAGGAACATGCAACGTGTTCTGGGAGAGTGGGTCTGTATATGACAATATTATAATGATTGCGTGCAATTATCCTGAGCCAGGAACAGAGCAGGAACATGCAAAGTGTTCTGGGTCTGTATATGACAATATTATAATGATTGCCTGCAATTATCCTGAGCCAGGAACAGAGCAGGAACATGCAAAGTGTTCTGGGAGAGTGGGACTGTATATGACAATATTATAATGATTGCGTGCAATTATCCTGAGCCAGGAACAGAGCAGGAACATGCAAAGTGTTCTGGGAGAGTGGGCCTGTATATGACAATATTATAATGATTGCGTGCGATTAACCTGAGCCAGGAACAGAGCAGGAACATGCAAAGTGTTCTGGGAACCTGGGTCTGTATATGACAATATTATAATGATTGCGTGCAATTATCCTGAGCCAGGAACAGAGCAGGAACATGCAAAGTGTTCTGGGTCTGTATATGACAATATTATAATGATTGCGTGCAATTATCCTGAGCCAGGAACAGAGCAGGAACATGCAAAGTGTTCTGGGAGAGTGGGCCTGTATATGACAATATTATAATGATTGCGTGCAATTATCCTGAGCCAGGAACAGAGCAGGAACATGCAAAGTGTTCTGGGAGAGTGGGCCTGCATATGACAATATTATAATGATTGCGTGCGATTCACGTGAGCCAGGAACAGAGCAGGAACATGCAAAGTGTTCTGGGAACCTGGGTCTGTATATGACAATATTATAATGATTGCGTGCAATTATCCTGAGCCAGGAACAGAGCAGGAAGATGCAAAGTGTTCTGGGAGAGTGGGTCTGTATATGACAATATTATAATGATTGCGTGCAATTAACCTGAGCCAGGAACAGATCAGGAACATGCAAAGTGTTCTGGGAACCTGGGTCTGTATATGACAATATTATAATGATTGCGTGCGATTAACCTGAGACAGGAACAGAGCAGGAACATGCAAAGTGTTCTGGGAACCTGTGTGTATATGACAATATTATAATGATTGCGTGCAATTATCCTGAGCCAGGAACAGAGCAGGAACATGCAAAGTGTTCTGGGAACCTGGGTCTGTATATGACAATATTATAATGATTGCGTGCAATTATCCTGAGCCATGGAACAGAGCAGGAAGATGCAAAGTGTTCTGGGAGAGTGGGTCTGTATATGACAATATTATAATGATTGCGTGCAATTATCCTGAGCCAGGAACAGAGCAGGAACATGCAAAGTGTTCTGGGAGAGTGGGCCTGTATATGACAATATTATAATGATTGCGTGCAATTATCCTGAGCCAGGAACAGAGCAGGAACATGCAACGTGTTCTGGGAGAGTGGGTCTGTATATGACAATATTATAATGATTGCGTGCAATTAACCTGAGCCAGGAACAGAGCAGGAACATGCAAAGTGTTCTGGGTCTGTATATGACAATATTATAATGATTGCCTGCAATTATCCTGAGCCAGGAACAGAGCAGGAACATGCAAAGTGTTCTGGGAGAGTGGGCCTGTATATGACAATATTATAATGATTGCGTGCAATTATCCTGAGCCAGGAACAGAGCAGGAACATGCAAAGTGTTCTGGGAGAGTGGGCCTGTATATGACAATATTATAATGATTGCGTGCGATTAACCTGAGCCAGGAACAGAGCAGGAACATGCAAAGTGTTCTGGGAACCTGGGTCTGTATATGACAATATTATAATGATTGCGTGCAATTATCCTGAGCCAGGAACAGAGCAGGAATATGCAAAGTGTTCTGGGTCTGTATATGACAATATTATAATGATTGCGTGCAATTATCCTGAGCCAGGAACAGAGCAGGAACATGCAAAGTGTTCTGGGAGAGTGGGCCTGTATATGACAATATTATAATGATTGCGTGCAATTATCCTGAGCCAGGAACAGAGAAGGAACATGCAAAGTGTTCTGGGAGAGTGGGCCTGCATATGACAATATTATAATGATTGCGTGCGATTCACCTGAGCCAGGAACAGAGCAGGAACATGCAAAGTGTTCTGGGAACCTGGGTCTGTATATGACAATATTATAATGATTGCGTGCAATTATCCTGAGCCAGGAACAGAGCAGGAAGATGCAAAGTGTTCTGGGAGAGTGGGTCTGTATATGACAATATTATAATGATTGCGTGCAATTAACCTGAGCCAGGAACAGAGCAGGAACATGCAAAGTGTTCTGGGAACCTGGGTCTGTATATGACAATATTATAATGATTGCGTGCGATTAACCTGAGCCAGGAACAGAGCAGGAACATGCAAAGTGTTCTGGGAACCTGGGTCTGTATATGACAATATTATAATGATTGCGTGCGATTAACCGGAGCCAGGAACAGAGCAGGAACATGCAAAGTGTTCTGGGAGAGTGGGTCTGTATATGACAATATTATAATGATTGCGTGCAATTATCCTGAGCCATGGAACAGAGCAGGAAGATGCAAAGTGTTCTGGGAGAGTGGGTCTGTATATGACAATATTATAATGATTGTGTGCAATTATCCTGAGCCAGGAACAGAGCTGGAAGATGCAAAGTGTTCTGGGAACCTGGGTCTGTATATGACAATATTATAATGATTGCGTGCAATTATCCTGAGCCAGGAACAGAGCACGAACATGCAAAGTGTTCTGGGAGAGTGGGCCTGTATATGACAATATTATAATGATTGCGTGCAATTATCATGAGCCAGGAACAGAGCAGGAACATGCAAAGTGTTCTGTGAGAGTGGGCCTGTATATGACAATATTATAATGATTGCGTGCAATTATCCTGAGCCAGGAACAGAGCAGGAACATGCAAAGTGTTCTGGGAGAGTGGGTCTGTATATGACAATATTATAATGATTGCGTGCGATTAACCTGAGCCAGGAACAGAGCAGGAACATGCAAAGTGTTCTGGGAGAGTGGGTCTGTATATGACAATATTATAATGATTGCGTGCGATTAACCTGAGCCAGGAACAGAGCAGGAACATGCAAAGTGTTCTGGGAACCTGGGTCTGTATATGACAATATTATAATGATTGCGTGCAATTATCCTGAGCCAGGAACAGAGCAGGAACATGCAAAGTGTTCTGGGAGAGTGGGTCTGTATATGACAATATTATAATGATTGCGTGCAATTATCCTGAGCCAGGAACAGAGCAGGAACATGCAAAGTGTTCTGGGAGAGTGGGTCTGTATATGACAATATTATAATGATTGCGTGCAATTATCCTGAGCCAGGAACAGAGCAGGAAGATGCAAAGTGTTCTGGGAGAGTGGGTCTGTATATGACAATATTATAATGATTGCGTGCAATTATGCTGAGCCATGGAACAGAGCAGGAAGATGCAAAGTGTTCTGGGAGAGTGGGTCTGTATATGACAATATTATAATGATTGCGTGCAATTATGCTGAGCCAGGAACAGAGCAGGAACATGCAAAGTGTTCTGGGAACCTGGGTCTGTATATGACAATATTATAATGATTGCGTGAAATTATCCTGAGCCAGGAACAGAGCAGGAACATGCAAAGTGTTCTGGGAGAGTGGGTCTGTATATGACAATATTATAATGATTGCGTGCAATTATCTTGAGCCAGGAACAGAGCAGGAAGATGCAAAGTGTTCTGGGAGAGTGGGTCTGTATATGACAATATTATAATGATTGCGTGCAATTATCCTGAGCCAGGAACAGAGCAGGAAGATGCAAAGTGTTCTGGGAGAGTGGGTCTGTATATGACAATATTATAATGATTGCGTGCAATTATCCTGAGCCAGGAACAGAGCAGGAACATGCAAAGTGTTCTGGGAGAGTGGGTCTGTATATGACAATATTATAATGATTGCGTGCAATTATCCTGAGCCAGGAACAGAGCAGGAACATGCAAAGTGTTCTGGGAGAGTGGGTCTGTATATGACAATATTATAATGATTGCGTGCAATTATCCTGAGCCAGGAACAGAGCAGGAACATGCAAAGTGTTCTGGGAGAGTGGGTCTGTATATGACAATATTATAATGATTGCGTGCAATTATCCTGAGCCAGAAACAGAGCAGGAACATGCAAAGTGTTCTGGGAGAGTGGGTCTGTATATGACAATATTATAATGATTGCGTGCAATTATCCTGAGCCAGGAACAGAGCAGGAACATGCAAAGTGTTCTGGGAGAGTGGGTCTGTATATGACAATATTATAATGATTGCGTGCAATTATCCTGAGCCAGGAACAGAGCAGGAACATGCAAAGTGTTCTGGGTCTGTATATGACAATATTATAATGATTGCGTGCAATTATCCTGAGCCAGGAACAGAGCAGGAACATGCAAAGTGTTCTGGGAGAGTGGGCCTGTATATGACAATATTATAATGATTGCGTGCAATTATCCTGAGCCAGGAACAGAGCAGGAACATGCAAAGTGTTCTGGGAGAGTGGGCCTGTATATGACAATATTATAATGATTGCGTGCAATTATTCTGAGCCAGGAACAGAGCAGGAACATGCAATGTGTTCTGGGTCTGTATATGACAATATTATAATGATTGCGTGCAATTATCCTGAGCCAGGAACAGAGCTGGAACCTGCAAAGAGTTCTGGGAGAGTGGGTCTGTATATGACAATATTATAATGATTGCGTGCAATTATCCTGAGCCAGGAATAGAGCAGGAACATGCAAAGTGTTCTGGGAGAGTGGGTCTGTATATGACAATATTATAATGATTGCGTGCAATTATCCTGAGCCAGGAACAGAGCAGGAACATGCAAAGTGTTCTGGGAGAGTGGGTCTGTATATGACAATATTATAATGATTGCGTGCAATTATCCTGAGCCAGGAACAGAGCAGGAACATGCAAAGTGTTCTGGGAGAGTGGGTCTGTATATGACAATATTATATAATGTTTGCGTGCAATTATCCTGAGCCAGGAACAGAGCAGGAACATGCAAAGTGTTCTGGGTCTGTATATGACAATATTATAATGATTGCCTGCAATTATCCTGAGCCAGGACCAGAGCAGGAACATGCAAAGTGTTCTGGGAGAGTGGGCCTGTATATGACAATATTATAATGATTGCGTGCAATTATCCTGAGCCAGGAACAGAGCAGGAACATGCAAAGTGTTCTGGGAGAGTGGGCCTATATATGACAATATTATAATGATTGCGTGCGATTAACCTGAGCCAGGAACAGAGCAGGAACATGCAAAGTGTTCTGGGAACCTGGGTCTGTATATGACAATATTATAATGATTGCGTGCGATTAACCTGAGCCAGGAACAGAGCAGGAACATGCAAAGTGTTCTGGGAGAGTGGGTCTGTATATGACAATATTATAATGATTGCGTGCAATTATCCTGAGCCAGGAACAGAGCAGGAACATGCAAAGTGTTCTGGGAACCTGGGTCTGTATATGACAATATTATAATGATTGCGTGCAATTATCCTGAGCCATGGAACAGAGCAGGAACATGCAAAGTGTTCTGGGAGAGTGGGCCTGTATATGACAATATTATAATGATTGCGTGCAATTATCCTGAGCCAGGAACAGAGCAGGAACATGCAAAGTGTTCTGGGAGAGTGGGTCTGTATATGACAATATTATAATGATTGCGTGCAATTATCCTGAGCCAGGAACAGAGCAGGAAGATGCAAAGTGTTCTGGGAGAGTGGGTCTGTATATGACAATATTATAATGATTGCGTGCAATTATCCTGAGCCAGGAACAGAGCAGGAAGATGCAAAGTGTTCTGGGAGAGTGGGTCTGTATATGACAATATTATAATGATTGCGTGCAATTATGCTGAGCCATGGAACAGAGCAGGAAGATGCAAAGTGTTCTGGGAGAGTGGGTCTGTATATGACAATATTATAATGATTGCGTGCAATTATGCTGAGCCAGGAACAGAGCAGGAACATGCAAAGTGTTCTGGGAACCTGGGTCTGTATATGACAATATTATAATGATTGCGTGCAATTATCCTGAGCCAGGAACAGAGCAGGAACATGCAAAGTGTTCTGGGAGAGTGGGTCTGTATATGACAATATTATAATGATTGCGTGCAATTATCCTGAGCCAGGAACAGAGCAGGAACATGCAAAGTGTTCTGGGAGAGTGGGCCTGTATATGACAATATTATAATGATTGCGTGCAATTATCCTGAGCCAGGAACAGAGCAGGAACATGCAAAGTGTTCTGGGAGAGTGGGTCTGTATATGACAATATTATAATGATTGCGTGCAATTATCCTGAGCCAGGAATAGAGCAGGAAGATGCAAAGTGTTCTGGGAGGGTGGGTATGTATATGACAATATTATAATGATTGCGTGCAATTATCCTGAGCCAGGAACAGAGCAGGAAGATGCAAAGTGTTCTGGGAGAGTGGGTCTGTATATGACAATATTATAATGATTGCGTGCAATTATGCTGAGCCATGGAACAGAGCAGGAAGATGCAAAGTGTTCTGGGAGAGTGGGTCTGTATATGACAATATTATAATGATTGCGTGCAATTATGCTGAGCCAGGAACAGAGCAGGAACATGCAAAGTGTTCTGGGAACCTGGGTCTGTATATGACAATATTATAATGATTGCGTGAAATTATCCTGAGCCAGGAACAGAGCAGGAACATGCAAAGTGTTCTGGGAGAGTGGGTCTGTATATGACAATATTATAATGATTGCGTGCAATTATCTTGAGCCAGGAATAGAGCAGGAAGATGCAAAGTGTTCTGGGAGAGTGGGTCTGTATATGACAATATTATAATGATTGCGTGCAATTATCCTGAGCCAGGAACAGAGCAGGAAGATGCAAAGTGTTCTGGGAGAGTGGGTCTGTATATGACAATATTATAATGATTGCGTTCAATTATCCTGAGCCAGGAACAGAGCAGGAACATGCAAAGTGTTCTGGGAGAGTGGGTCTGTATATGACAATATTATAATGATTGCGTGCAATTATCCTGAGCCAGGAACAGAGCAGGAACATGCAAAGTGTTCTGGGAGAGTGGGTCTGTATATGACAATATTATAATGATTGCGTGCAATTATCCTGAGCCAGGAACAGAGCAGGAACATGCAAAGTGTTCTGGGAGAGTGGGTCTGTATATGACAATATTATACTGATTGCGTGCAATTATCCTGAGCCAGAAACAGAGCAGGAACATGCAAAGTGTTCTGGGAGAGTGGGTCTGTATATGACAATATTATAATGATTGCGTGCAATTATCCTGAGCCAGGAACAGAGCAGGAACATGCAAAGTGTTCTGGGAGAGTGGGTCTGTATATGACAATATTATATAATGTTTGCGTGCAATTATCCTGAGCCAGGAACAGAGCAGGAACATGCAAAGTGTTCTGGGTCTGTATATGACAATATTATAATGATTGCCTGCAATTATCCTGAGCCAGGAACAGAGCAGGAACATGCAAAGTGTTCTGGGAGAGTGGGCCTGTATATGACAATATTATAATGATTGCGTGCAATTATCCTGAGCCAGGAACAAAGCAGCAACATGCAAAGTGTTCTGGGAGAGTGGGCCTATATATGACAATATTATAATGATTGCGTGCAATTATTCTGAGCCAGGAACAGAGCAGGAACATGCAAAGTGTTCTGGGTCTGTATATGACAATATTATAATGATTGCGTGCAATTATCCTGAGCCAGGAACAGAGCTGGAACCTGCAAAGTGTTCTGGGAGAGTGGGCCTGTATATGACAATATTATAATGATTGCGTGCAATTATCCTGAGCCAGGAATAGAGCAGGAACATGCAAAGTGTTCTGGGAGAGTGGGTCTGTATATGACAATATTATAATGATTGCGTGCAATTATCCTGAGCCAGGAACAGAGCAGGAACATGCAAAGTGTTCTGGGAGAGTGGGTCTGTATATGACAATATTATAATGATTGCGTGCAATTATCCTGAGCCAGGAACAGAGCAGGAACATGCAAAGTGTTCTGGGTCTGTATATGACAATATTATAATGATTGCGTGCAATTATCCTGAGCCAGGACCAGAGCAGGAACATGCAAAGTGTTCTGGGAGAGTGGGCCTGTATATGACAATATTATAATGATTGCGTGCAATTATCCTGAGCCAGGAACAGAGCAGGAACATGCAAAGTGTTCTGGGAGAGTGGGCCTATATATGACAATATTATAATGAGTGCGTGCGATTAACCTGAGCCAGGAACAGAGCAGGAACATGCAAAGTGTTCTGGGAACCTGGGTCTGTATATGACAATATTATAATGATTGCGTGCAATTATGCTGAGCCATGGAACAGAGCAGGAAGATGCAAAGTGTTCTGGGAGAGTGGGTCTGTATATGACAATATTATAATGATTGCGTGCAATTATGCTGAGCCAGGAACAGAGCAGGAACATGCAAAGTGTTCTGGGAACCTGGGTCTGTATATGACAATATTATAATGATTGCGTGAAATTATCCTGAGCCAGGAACAGAGCAGGAACATGCAAAGTGTTCTGGGAGAGTGGGTCTGTATATGACAATATTATAATGATTGCGTGCAATTATCTTGAGCCAGGAATAGAGCAGGAAGATGCAAAGTGTTCTGGGAGAGTGGGTCTGTATATGACAATATTATAATGATTGCGTGCAATTATCCTGAGCCAGGAACAGAGCAGGAACATGCAAAGTGTTCTGGGAGAGTGGGTCTGTATATGACAATATTATAATGATTGCGTGCAATTATCCTGAGCCAGGAACAGAGCAGGAACATGCAAAGTGTTCTGGGAGAGTGGGTCTGTATATGACAATATTATAATGTTTGCGTGCAATTATCCTGAGCCAGGAACAGAGCAGGAACATGCAAAGTGTTCTGGGTCTGTATATGACAATATTATAATGATTGCGTGCAATTATCCTGAGCCAGGAACAGAGCAGGAACATGCAAAGTGTTCTGGGAGAGTGGGCCTGTATATGACAATATTATAATGATTGCGTGCAATTATCCTGAGCCAGGAACAGAGCAGGAACATGCAAAGTGTTCTGGGAGAGTGGGCCTGTATATGACAATATTATAATGATTGCGTGCAATTATTCTGAGCCAGGAACAGAGCAGGAACATGCAAAGTGTTCTGGGTCTGTATATGACAATATTATAATGATTGCGTGCAATTATCCTGAGCCAGGAACAGAGCAGGAACCTGCAAAGTGTTCTGGGAGAGTGGGCCTCTATATGACAATATTATAATGATTGCGTGCAATTATCCTGAGCCAGGAACAGAGCAGGAACATGCAAAGTGTTCTGGGAGAGTGGGTCTGTATATGACAATATTATAATGATTGCGTGCAATTATCCTGAGCCAGGAACAGAGCAGGAACATGCAAAGTGTTCTGGGAGAGTGGGTCTGTATATGACAATATTATAATGATTGCGTGCAATTATCCTGAGCCAGGAACAGAGCAGGAACATGCAAAGTGTTCTGGGAGAGTGGGTCTGTATATGACAATATTATATAATGTTTGCGTGCAATTATCCTGAGCCAGGAACATAGCAGGAACATGCAAAGTGTTCTGGGTCTGTATATGACAATATTATAATGATTGCCTGCAATTATCCTGAGCCAGGAACAGAGCAGGAACATGCAAAGTGTTCTGGGAGAGTGGGCCTGTATATGACAATATTATAATGATTGCGTGCAATTATCCTGAGCCAGGAACAGAGCAGGAACATGCAAAGTGTTCTGGGAGAGTGGGCCTGTATATGACAATATTATAATGATTGCGTGCGATTAACCTGAGCCAGGAACAGAGCAGGAACATGCAAAGTGTTCTGGGAACCTGGGTCTGTATATGACAATATTATAATGATTGCGTGCAATTATCCTGAGCCAGGAACAGAGCAGGAACATGCAAATTGTTCTGGGTCTGTATATGACAATATTATAATGATTGCGTGCAATTATCCTGAGCCAGGAACAGAGCAGGAACATGCAAAGTGTTCTGGGAGAGTGGGCCTGTATATGACAATATTATAATGATTGCGTGCAATTATCCTGAGCCAGGAACAGAGCAGGAACATGCAAAGTGTTCTGGGAGAGTGGGCCTGCATATGACAATATTATAATGATTGCGTGCGATTAACCTGAGCCAGGAACAGAGCAGGAACATGCAAAGTGTTCTGGGAACCTGGGTCTGTATATGACAATATTATAATGATTGCGTGCGATTATTCTGAGCCAGGAACAGAGCAGGAAGATGCAAAGTGTTCTGGGAGAGTGGGTCTGTATATGACAATATTATAATGATTGCGTGCAATTAACCTGAGCCAGGAACAGAGCAGGAACATGCAAAGTGTTCTGGGAGAGTGGGTCTGTATATGACAATATTATAATGATTGCGTGCGATTAACCTGAGCCAGGAACAGAGCAGGAACATGCAAAGTGTTCTGGGAACCTGGGTCTGTATATGACAATATTATAATGATTGCGTGCGATTAACCTGAGCCAGGAACAGAGCAGGAACATGCAAAGTGTTCTGGGAACCTGGGTCTGTATATGACAATATTATAATGATTGCGTGCAATTATCCTGAGCCATGGAACAGAGCAGGAAGATGCAAAGTGTTCTAGGAGAGTGGGTCTGTATATGACAATATTATAATGATTGCATGCAATTAACCTGAGCCAGGAACAGAGCAGGAACATGCAAAGTGTTCTGGGAACCTGGGTCTGTATATGACAATATTATAATGATTGTGTGCGATTAACCTGAGCCAGGAACAGAGCAGGAACATGCAAAGTGTTCTGGGAACCTGGGTCTGTATATGACAATATTATAATGATTGCGTGCAATTATCATGAGCCATGGAACAGAGCAGGAAGATGCAAAGTGTTCTGGGAGAGTGGGTCTGTATATGACAATATTATAATGATTGCGTGCAATTATGCTGAGGCAGGAACAGAGCAGGAACATGCAAAGTGTTCTGGGAGAGTGGGCCTGTATATGTCAATATTATAATGAATGCGTGCAATTATCCTGAGCCAGGAACAGAGCAGGAACATGCAACGTGTTCTGGGAGAGTGGGCCTGTATATGACAATATTATAATGATTGCGTGCAATTAACCTGAGCCAGGAACAGAGCAGGAACATGCAAAGTGTTCTGGGTCTGTATATGACAATATTATAATGATTGCCTGCAATTATCCTGAGCCAGGAACAGAGCAGGAACATGCAAAGTGTTCTGGGAGAGTGGGCCTGTATATGACAATATTATAATGATTGCGTGCAATTATCCTGAGCCAGGAACAGAGCAGGAACATGCAAAGTGTTCTGGGAGAGTGGGCCTGTATATGACAATATTATAATGATTGCGTGCGATTAACCTGAGCCAGGAACAGAGCAGGAACATGCAAAGTGTTCTGGGAACCTGGGTCTGTATATGACAATATTATAATGATTGCGTGCAATTATCCTGAGCCAGGAACAGAGCAGGAACATGCAAAGTGTTCTGGGTCTGTATATGACAATATTATAATGATTGCGTGCAATTATCCTGAGCCAGGAACAGAGCAGGAACATGCAAAGTGTTCTGGGAGAGTGGGCCTGTATATGACAATATTATAATGATTGCGTGCAATTATCCTGAGCCAGGAACAGAGCAGGAACATGCAAAGTGTTCTGGGAGAGTGGGCCTGCATATGACAATATTATAATGATTGCGTGCGATTCACCTGAGCCAGGAACAGAGCAGGAACATGCAAAGTGTTGTGGGAACCTGGGTCTGTATATGACAATATTATAATGATTGCGTGCAATTATCCTGAGCCAGGAACAGAGCAGGAAGATGCAAAGTGTTCTGGGAGAGTGGGTCTGTATATGACAATATTATAATGATTGCGTGCAATTAACCTGAGCCAGGAACAGAGCAGGAACATGCAAAGTGTTCTGGGAACCTAGGTCTGTATATGACAATATTATAATGATTGCGTGTGATTAACCTGAGCCAGGAACAGAGCAGGAACATGCAAAGTGTTCTGGGAACCTGGGTCTGTATATGACAATATTATAATGATTGCGTGCGATTAACCTGAGCCAGGAACAGAGCAGGAACATGCAAAGTGTTCTGGGAACCTGGGTCTGTATATGACAATATTATAATGATTGCGTGCAATTATCCTGAGCCATGGAACAGAGCAGGAAGATGCACAGTGTTCTAGGAGGGTGGGTCTGTTTATGACAATATTATAATGATTGTGTGCAATTATCCTGAGCCAGGAACAGAGCTGGAAGATGCAAAGTGTTCTGGGAACCTGGGTCTGTATATGACAATATTATAATGATTGCGTGCAATTATCCTGAGCCAGGAACAGAGCAGGAACATGCAAAGTGTTCTGGGAGAGTGGGCCTGTATATGACAATATTATAATGATTGCGTGCAATTAACCTGAGCCAGGAACAGAGCAGGAACATGCAAAGTGTTCTGGGAACCTGGGTCTGTATATGACAATATTATAATGATTGTGTGCGATTAACCTGAGCCAGGAACAGAGCAGGAACATGCAAAGTGTTCTGGGAACCTGGGTCTGTATATGACAATATTATAATGATTGCGTGCGATTAACCTGAGCCAGGAACAGAGCAAGAACATGCAACGTGTTCTGGGAACCTGGGTCTGTATATGACAATATTATAATGATTGCGTGCAATTATCCTGAGCCATGGAACAGAGCAGGAAGATGCAAAGTGTTCTGGGAGAGTGGGTCTGTATATGACAATATTATAATGATTGCGTGCAATTATGCTGAGGCAGGAACAGAGCACGAACATGCAAAGTGTTCTGGGAGAGTGGGCCTGTATATGACAATATTATAATGATTGCGTGCAATTATCCTGAGCCAGGAACAGAGCAGGAACATGCAAAGTGTTCTGTGAGAGTGGGCCTGTATATGACAATATTATAATGATTGCGTGCAATTAACCTGAGCCAGGAACAGAGCAGGAACATGCAAAGTGTTCTGGGAACCTGGGTCTGTATATGACAATATTATAATGATTGCGTGCAATTATCCTGAGCCAGGAACAGAGCAGGAAGATGCAAAGTGTTCTGGGAGAGTGGGTCTGTATAAAACAATATTATAATGATTGCGTGCAATTAACCTGAGCCAGGAACAGAGCAGGAACATGCAAAGTGTTCTGGGAACCTGGGTCTGTATATGACAATATTATAATGATTGCGTGCGATTAACCTGAGCCAGGAACAGAGCAGGAACATGCAAAGTGTTCTGGTAACCTGGGTCTGTATATGACAATATTATAATGATTGCGTGCGATTAACCTGAGCCAGGAACAGAGCAGGAACATGCAAAGTGTTCTGGGAACCTGGGTCTGTATATGACAATATTATAATGATTGCGTGCAATTATCATGAGCCATGGAACAGAGAAGGAAGATGCAAAGTGTTCTGGGAGAGTGGGTCTGTATATGACAATATTATAATGATTGCGTGCAATTATGCTGAGGCAGGAACAGAGCAGGAACATGCAAAGTGTTCTGGGAGAGTGGGCCTGTATATGACAATATTATAATGATTGCGTGCAATTAACCTGAGCCAGGAACAGAGCAGGAACATGCAAAGTGTTCTGGGTCTGTATATGACAATATTATAATGATTGCCTGCAATTATCCTGAGCCAGGAACAGAGCAGGAACATGCAAAGTGTTCTGGGAGAGTGGGCCTGTATATGACAATATTATAATGATTGCGTGCAATTATCCTGAGCCAGGAACAGAGCAGGAACATGCAAAGTGTTCTGGGAGAGTGGGCCTGTATATGACAATATTATAATGCTTGCGTGCAATTATCCTGAGCCAGGAACAGAGCTGGAAGATGCAAAGTCTTCTGGGAACCTGGGTCTGTATATGACAATATTATAATGATTGCGTGCAATTAACCTGAGCCAGGAACAGAGCAGGAACATGCAAAGTGTTCTGGGAGAGTGGGCCTGTATATGACAATATTATAATGATTGCGTGCAATTAATCTGAGCCAGGAACAGAGCAGGAACATGCAAAGTGTTCTGGGAACCTGGGTCTGTATATGACAATATTATAATGATTGCGTGCGATTAACCTGAGCCAGGAACAGAGCAGGAACATGCAAAGTGTTCTGGGAACCTGGGTCTGTATATGACAATATTATAATGATTGCGTGCGATTAACCTGAGCCAGGAACAGAGCAGGAACATGCAAAGTGTTCTGGGAACCTGGGTCTGTATATGACAATATTATAATGATTGCGTGCAATTATCCTGAGCCATGGAATAGAGCAGGAAGATGCAAAGTGTTCTGGGAGAGTGGGTCTGTATATGACAATATTATAATGATTGCGTGCAATTATGCTGAGGCAGGAACAGAGCAGGAACATGCAAAGTGTTCTGGGAGAGTGGGCCTGTATATGACAATAGTATAATGATTGCGTGCAATTATCCTGAGCCAGGAACAGAGCAGGAACATGCAAAGTGTTCTGGGAGAGTGGGCCTGTATATGACAATATTATAATGATTGCGTGCAATTAACCTGAGCCAGGAACAGAGCAGGAACATGCAAAGTGTTCTGGGTCTGTATATGACAATATTATAATGATTGCCTGCAATTATCCTGAGCCAGGAACAGAGCAGGAACATGCAAAGTGTTCTGGGAGAGTGGGCTTGTATATGACAATATTATAATGATTGCGTGCAATTATCCTGAGCCAGGAACAGAGTCGGAACATGCAAAGTGTTCTGGGAGAGTGGGCCTGTATATGACAATATTATAATGATTGCGTGCGATTAACCTGAGCCAGGAACAGAGCAGGAACATGCAAAGTGTTCTGGGAACCTGGGTCTGTATATGACAATATTATAATGATTGCGTGCAATTATCCTGAGCCAGGAACAGAGCAGGAACATGCAAAGTGTTCTGGGTCTGTATATGACAATATTATAATGATTGCGTTCAATTATCCTGAGCCAGGAACAGAGCAGGAACATGCAAAGTGTTCTGGGAGAGTGGGCCTGTATATGACAATATTATAATGATTGCGTGCAATTATCCTGAGCCAGGAACAGAGCAGGAACATGCAAAGTGTTCTGGGAGAGTGGGCCTGCATATGACAATATTATAATGATTGCGTGCGATTAACCTGAGCCAGGAACAGAGCAGGAACATGCAAAGTGTTCTGGGAACCTGGGTCTGTATATGACAATATTATAATGATTGCGTGCAATTATCCTGAGCCAGGAACAGAGCAGGAAGAGGCAAAGTGTTGTGGGAGAGTGGGTCTGTATATGACAATATTATAATGATTGCGTGCAATTAACCTGAGCCAGGAACAGAGCAGGAACATGCAAAGTGTTCTGGGAACCTGGGTCTGTATATGACAATATTATAATGATTGCGTGCGATTAACCTAAGCCAGGAACAGAGCAGGAACATGCAAAGTGTTCTGGGAACCTGGGTCTGTATATGACAATATTATAATGATTGCGTGCGATTAACATGAGCCAGGAACAGAGCAGGAACATGCAAAGTGTTCTGGGAACGTGGGTCTGTATATGACAATATTATAATGATTGCGTGCAATTATCCTGAGCCATGGAACAGAGCAGGAAGATGCAAAGTGTTCTAGGAGAGTGGGTCTGTAAATGACAATATTATAATGATTGTGTGCAATTATCCTGAGCCAGGAACAGAGCTGGAAGATGCAAAGTGTTCTGGGAACCTGGGTCTGTATATGACAATATTATAATGATTGTGTGCAATTATCCTGAGCCAGGAACAGAGCAGGAACATGCAAAGTGTTCTGGGAGAGTGGGCCTGTATGTGACAATATTATAATGATTGCGTGCAAATAACCCGAGCCAGGAACAGAGCAGGAACATGCAAAGTGTTCTGGGAACCTGGGTCTGTATATGACAATATTATAATGATTGCGTGCGATTAACCTGAGCCAGGAACAGAGCAGGAACATGCAAAGTGTTCTGGGAACCTGGGTCTGTATATGACAATATTATAATGATTGCGTGCGATTAACCTGAGCCAGGAACAGAGCAGGAACATGCAAAGTGTTCTGGGAACCTGGGTCTGTATATGACAATATTATAATGATTGCTTGAAATTATCCTGAGCCAGGAACAGAGCAGGAACATGCAAAGTGTTCTGGGAGAGTGGGCTTTTATATGACAATATTATAATGATTGCGTGCAATTGTCCTGAGCCAGGAACAGAGCCGGAACATGCAAAGTGTTCTGGGAGAGTAGGCCTGTATATGACAATATTATAATGATTGCGTGCGATTAACCTGAGCCAGGAACAGAGCAGGAACATGCAAAGTGTTCTGGGAACCTGGCTCTGTATATGACAATATTATAATTATTGCGTGCAATTATCCTGAGCCAGGAACAGAGCAGGAACATGCAAAGTTTTCTGGGTCTGTATATGACAATATTATAATGATTGCGTGCAATTATCCTGAGCCAGGAACAGAGCAGGAACATGCAAAGTGTTCTGGGAGAGTGGGCCTGTATATGACAATATTATAATGATTGCGTGCAATTATCCTGAGCCAGGAACAGAGCAGGAACATGCAAAGTGTTCTGGGAGAGTGGGCCTGCATATGACAATATTATAATGATTGCGTGCGATTAACCTGAGCCAGGAACAGAGCAGGAACATGCAAAGTGTTCTGGGAACCTGGGTCTGTATATGACAATATTATAATGATTGCGTGCAATTATCCTGAGCCAGGAACAGAGCAGGAAGAGGCAAAGTGTTCTGGGAGAGTGGGTCTGTAAATGACAATATTATAATGATTGTGTGCAATTATCCTGAGCCAGGAACTGAGCTGGCACATGCAAAGTGTTCTGGGAACCTGGGTCTGTATATGACAATATTATAATGATTGTGTGCAATTATCCTGAGCCAGGAACAGAGCAGGAACATGCAAAGTGTTCTGGGAGAGTGGGCCTGTATGTGACAATATTATAATGATTGCGTGCAATTAACCCGAGCCAGGAACAGAGCAGGAACATGCAAAGTGTTCTGGGAACCTGGGTCTGTATATGACAATATTATAATGATTGCGTGCGATTAACCTGAGCCAGGAACAGAGCAGGAACATGCAAAGTGTTCTGGGAACCTGGGTCTGTATATGACAATATTATAATGATTGCCTGCAATTATCCTGAGCCAGGAACAGAGCAGGAACATGCAAAGTGTTCTGGGAGAGTGGGCTTTTATATGACAATATTATAATGATTGCGTGCAATTGTCCTGAGCCAGGAACAGAGCCGGAACATGCAAAGTGTTCTGGGAGAGGGGGCCTGTATATGACAATATTATAATGATTGCGTGCGATTAACCTGAGCCAGGAACAGAGCAGGAACATGCAAAGTGTTCTGGGAACCTGGGTCTGTATATGACAATATTATAATGATTGCGTGCAATTATCCTGAGCCAGGAACAGAGCAGGAACATGCAAAATGTTCTGGGAGAGTGGGCCTGTATATGACAATATTATAATGATTGCGTGCAATTATCCTGAGCCAGGAACAGAGCAGGAACATGCAAAGTGTTCTGGGGGAGTGGGCCTGCATATGACAATATTTTAATGATTGCGTGCGATTAACCTGAGCCAGGAACAGAGCAGGAACATGCAAAGTGTTCTGGGAACCTGGGTCTGTATATGACAATATTATAATGATTGCGTGCAATTATCCTGAGCCAGGAACAGAGCAGGAACATGCAAAGTGTTCTGGGAACCTGGGTCTGTATATGACAATATTATAATGATTGCGTGCGATTAACCTGAGCCAGGAACAGAGCAGGAACATGCAAAGTGTTCTGGGAACCTGGGTCTGTATATGACAATATTATAATGGTTGCGTGCGATTAACCTGAGCCAGGAACAGAGCAGGAGCATGCAAAGTGTTCTGGGAACCTGGGTCTGTATATGACAATATTATAATGATTGCGTGCAATTATCCTAAGCCATGGAACAGAGGAGGAAGATGCAAAGTGTTCTGGGAGAGTGGGTCTGTATATGACAATATTATAATGATTGCGTGCAATTATGCTGAGCCAGGAACAGAGCAGGAACATGCAAAGTGTTCTGGGAGAGTGGGTCTGTATATGACAATATTATAATGATTGCGTGCAATTAACCTGAGCCAGGAACACAGCAGGAACATGCAAAGTGTTCTGGGAACCTGGGTCTGTATATAACAATATTATAATGATTGCGTGCGATTACCCAGAGCCAGGAACAGAGCAGGAACATGCAAAGTGTTCTGGGAACCTGGGTCTGTATATGACAATATTATAATGATTGCGTGCGATTAACCGGAGCCAGGAACAGAGCAGGAACATGCAAAGTGTTCTGGGAACCTGGGTCTGTATATGACAATATTATAAGGATTGCGTGCGATTAACCTGAGCCAGGAACAGAGCAGGAACATGCAAAGTGTTCTGGGAACCTGGGTCTGTATATGACAATATTATAATGATTGCGTGCAATTATCCTGAGCCATGGAACAGAGGAGGAAGATGCAAAGTGTTTTGGGAGAGTGGGTCTGTATATGACAATATTATAATGATTGCGTGCAATTATGGTGAGCCAGGAACAGAGCAGGAACATGCAAAGTGTTCTGGGAGAGTGGGTCTGTATATGACAATATTATAATGATTGCGTGCAATTATCCTGAGCCAGGAACAGAGCAGGAACATGCAAAGTGTTCTGGGAACCTGGGTCTGTATATGACAATATTATAATGATTGCGTGCGATTAACCTGAGCCAGGAACAGAGCAGGAACATGCAAAGTGTTCTGGCAACCTGGGTCTGTATATGACAATATTATAATGATTGCGTGCGATTAACCTGAGCAAGGAACAGAGCAGGAACATGCAAAGTGTTCTGGGAACCTGGGTCTGTATATGACAATATTATAATGATTGCGTGCAATTGTCCTGAGCCAGGAACAGAGCCGGAACATGCAAAGTGTTCTGGGAGAGTGGGCCTGTATATGACAATATTATAATGATTGCGTGCGATTAACCTGAGCCAGGAACAGAGCAGGAACATGCAAAGTGTTCTGGGAACCTGGGTCTGTATATGACAATATTATAATGATTGCGTGCAATTATCCTGAGCCAGGAACAGAGCAGGAACATGCAAAGTGTTCTGGGTCTGTATATGACAATATTATAATGATTGCGTGCAATTATCCTGAGCCAGGAACAGAGCAGGAACATGCAAAGTGTTCTGGGAGAGTGGGCCTGTATATGACAATATTATAATGATTGCGTGCAATTATCCTGAGCTAGGAACAGAGCAGGAACATGCAAATTGTTCTGGGAGAGTGGGCCTGCATATGACAATATTATAATGATTGCGTGCGATTAACCTGAGCCAGGAACAGAGCAGGAACATGCAAAGTGTTCTGGGAACCTGGGTCTGTATATGACAATATTATAATGATTGCGTGCAATTATCCTGAGTCAGGAACAGAGCAGGAACATGCAAAGTGTTCTGGGAACCTGGGTCTGTATATGACAATATTATAATGATTGCGTGCGATTAACCTGAGCCAGGAACAGAGCAGGAACATGCAAAGTGTTCTGGGAACCTGGGTCTGTATATGACAATATTATAATGATTGCGTGCGATTAACCTGAGCCAGGAACAGAGCAGGAACATGCAAAGTGTTCTGGGAACCTGGGTCTGTATATGACAATATTATAATGATTGCGTGCAATTATCCTGAGCCATGGAACAGAGGAGGAAGATGCAAAGTGTTCTGGGACAGTGGGTCTGTATATGACAATATTATAATGATTGCGTGCAATTATGCTGAGCCAGGAACAGAGCAGGAACATGCAAAGTGTTCTGGGAGAGTGGGTCTGTATATGACAATATTATAATGATTGCGTGCAATTAACCTGAGCCAGGAACACAGCAGGAACATGCAAAGTGTTCTGGGAACCTGGGTCTGTATATAACAATATTATAATGATTGCGTGCGATTACCCTGAGCCAGGAACAGAGCAGGAACATGCCAAGTGTTCTGGGAACCTGGGTCTGTATATGACAATATTATAATGATTGCGTGCGATTAACCTGAGCCAGGAACAGAGCAGGAACATGCAAAGTGTTCTGGGAACCTGGGTCTGTATATGACAATATTATAATGATTGTGTGCGATTAACCTGAGCCAGGAACAGAGCAGTAACATGCAAAGTGTTCTGGGAACCTGGGTCTGTTTATGACAATATTATAATGATTGCGTGCAATTATCCTGAGCCATGGAACAGAGGAGGAAGATGCAAAGTGTTCTGGGAGAGTGGGTCTGTATATGACAATATTATAATGATTGCGTGCAATTATGGTGAGCCAGGAACAGAGCAGGAACATGCAAAGTGTTCTGGGAGAGTGGGTCTGTATATGACAATATTATAATGATTGCGTGCAATTAACCTGAGCCAGGAACAGAGCAGGAACATGCAAAGTGTTCTGGGAACCTGGGTCTGTATATGACAATATTATAATGATTGCGTGCGATTAACCTGAGCCAGGAACAGAGCAGGAACATGCAAATTGTTCTGGCAACCTGGGTCTGTATATGACAATATTATAATGATTGCGTGCGATTAACCTGAGCCAGGAACAGAGCAGGAACATGCAAAGTGTTCTGGGAACCTGGGTCTGTATATGACAATATTATAATGATTGCGTGCAATTATCCTGAGCCAGGAACAGAGCAGGAACATGCAAAGTGTTCTGGGAGAGTGGGTCTGTATATGACAATATTATAATGATTGCGTGCCATTATCCTGAGCCAGGAACAGAGCAGGAACATGCAAAGTGTTCTGGGAGAGTGGGTCTGTATATGACAATATTATATAATGTTTGCGTGCAATTATCCTGAGCAAGTAACGGAGCAGGAACATACAAAGTGTTCTGGGTCTGTATATGACAATATTATAATGATTGCCTGCAATTATCCTGAGCCAGGAACAGAGCAGGAACATGCAAAGTGTTCTGGGAGAGTGGGCCTGTATATGACAATATTATAATGATTGCGTGCAATTATCCTGAGCCAGGAACAGAGCAGGAACATGCAAAGTGTTCTGGAAGAGTGGGCCTGTATATGACAATATTATAATGATTGCGTGCGATTAACCTGAGCCAGGAACAGAGCAGGCACATACAAAGTGTTCTGGGAACCTGGGTCTGTATATGACAATATTATAATGATTGCGTGCAATTATCCTGAGCCAGGAACAGAGCAGGGACATGCAAAGTGTTCTGGGTCTGTATATGACAATATTATAATGATTGCGTGCAATTATCCTGAGCCAGGAACAGAGCAGGAAGATGCAAAGTGTTCTGGGAGAGTGGGTCTGTATATGACAATATTATAATTATTGCGTGCAATTAACCTGAGCCAGGAACAGAGCAGGAACATGCAAAGTGTTCTGGGAACCTGGGTCTGTATATGACAATAGTATAATGATTGCGTGCGATTAACCTGAGCCAGGAACAGAGCAGGAACATGCAAAGTGTTCTGGGAACCTGGGTCTGTATATGACCATATTATAATGATTGTGTGCGATTAACCGGAGCCAGGAACAGAGCAGGAACATGCAAAGTGTTCTGGGAACCTGGGTCTGTATATGACAATATTATAATGATTGCGTGCAATTATCCTGAGCCAGGAACAGAGCAGGAAGATGCAAAGTGTTCTGGGAACCTGGGTCTGTATATGACAATATTATAATGATTGCGTGCGATTAACCTGAGCCAGGAACAGAGCAGGAACATGCAAAGTGTTCTGGAAACCTGGGTCTGTATATGACAATATTATAATGATTGCCTGCAATTATCCTGAGCCAGGAACAGAGCAGGAACATGCAAAGTGTTCTGGGAGAGTGGGCTTTTATATGACAATATTATAATGATTGCGTGCAATTGTCCTGAGCCAGGAACAGAGCCGGAACATGCAAAGTGTTCTGGGAGAGTGGGCCTGTATATGACAATATTATAATGATTGCGTGCGATTAACCTGAGCCAGGAACAGAGCAGGAACATGCAAAGTGTTCTGGGAACCTGGGTCTGTATATGACAATATTATAATGATTGCGTGCAATTATCCTGAGCCAGGAACAGAGCAGGAACATGCAAAGTGTTCTGGGTCTGTATATGACAATATTATAATGATTGCGTGCAATTATCCTGAGCCAGGAACAGAGCAGGAACATGCAAAGTGTTCTGGGAGAGTGGGCCTGTATATGACAATATTATAATGATTGCGTGCAATTATCCTGAGCTAGGAACAGAGCAGGAACATGCAAATTGTTCTGGGAGAGTGGGCCTGCATATGACAATATTATAATGATTGCGTGCGATTAACCTGAGCCAGGAACAGAGCAGGAACATGCAAAGTGTTCTGGGAACCTGGGTCTGTATATGACAATATTATAATGATTGCGTGCAATTATCCTGAGTCAGGAACAGAGCAGGAACATGCAAAGTGTTCTGGGAACCTGGGTCTGTATATGACAATATTATAATGATTGCGTGCGATTAACCTGAGCCAGGAACAGAGCAGGAACATGCAAAGTGTTCTGGGAACCTGGGTCTGTATATGACAATATTATAATGATTGCGTGCGATTAACCTGAGCCAGGAACAGAGCAGGAACATGCAAAGTGTTCTGGGAACCTGGGTCTGTATATGACAATATTATAATGATTGCGTGCAATTATCCTGAGCCATGGAACAGAGGAGGAAGATGCAAAGTGTTCTGGGAGAGTGGGTCTGTATATGACAATATTATAATGATTGCGTGCGATTAACCTGAGCCAGGAACAGAGCAGGAACATGCAAAGTGTTCTGGGAACCTGGGTCTGTATATGACAATATTATAATGACTGCGTGCGATTAACCTGAGCCAGGAACAGAGCAGGAACATGCAAAGTGTTCTGGGAACCTGGGTCTGTATATGATAATATTATAATGATTGCGTGCAATTATCCTGAGCCATGGAACAGAGGAGGAAGATGCAAAGTGTTCTGGGAGAGTGGGTCTGTATATGACAATATTATAATGATTGCATGCAATTATGCTGAGCCAGGAACAGAGCAGGAACATGCAAAGTGTTCTGGGAGAGTGGGTCTGTATATGACAATATTATAATGATTGCGTGCAATTAACCTGAGCCAGGAACACAGCAGGAACATGCAAAGTGTTCTGGGAACCTGGGTCTGTATATAACAATATTATAATGATTGCGTGCGATTACCCTGAGCCAGGAACAGAGCAGGAACATGCAAAGTGTTCTGGGAACCTGGGTCTGTATATGACAATATTATAATGATTGCGTGCGATTAACCTGAGCCAGGAACAGAGCAGGAACATGCAAAGTGTTCTGGGAACCTGGGTCTGTATATGACAATATTATAATGATTGTGTGCGATTAACCTGAGCCAGGAACAGAGCAGTAACATGCAAAGTGTTCTGGGAACCTGGGTCTGTTTATGACAATATTATAATGATTGCGTGCAATTATCCTGAGCCATGGAACAGAGGAGGAAGATGCAAAGTGTTCTGGGAGAGTGGGTCTGTATATGACAATATTATAATGATTGCGTGCAATTATGGTGAGCCAGGAACAGAGCAGGAACATGCAAAGTGTTCTGGGAGAGTGGGTCTGTATATGACAATATTATAATGATTGCGTGCAATTAACCTGAGCCAGGAACAGAGCAGGAACATGCAAAGTGTTCTGGGAACCTGGGTCTGTATATGACAATATTATAATGATTGCGTGCGATTAACCTGAGCCAGGAACAGAGCAGGAACATGCCAAGTGTTCTGGGAGAGTGGGTCTGTATATGACAATATTATATAATGTTTGCGTGCAATTATCCTGAGCAAGTAACGGAGCAGGAACATACAAAGTGTTCTGGGTCTGTATATGACAATATTATAATGATTGCGTGCCATTATCCTGAGCCAGGAACAGAGCAGGAACATGCAAAGTGTTCTGGGAGAGTGGGTCTGTATATGACAATATTATATAATGTTTGCGTGCAATTATCCTGAGCAAGTAACGGAGCAGGAACATACAAAGTGTTCTGGGTCTGTATATGACAATATTATAATGATTGCCTGCAATTATCCTGAGCCAGGAACAGAGCAGGAACATGCAAAGTGTTCTGGGAGAGTGGGCCTGTATATGACAATATTATAATGATTGCGTGCAATTATCCTGAGCCAGGAACAGAGCAGGAACATGCAAAGTGTTCTGGAAGAGTGGGCCTGTATATGACAATATTATAATGATTGCGTGCGATTAACCTGAGCCAGGAACAGAGCAGGCACATACAAAGTGTTCTGGGAACCTGGGTCTGTATATGACAATATTATAATGATTGCGTGCAATTATCCTGAGCCAGGAACAGAGCAGGGACATGCAAAGTGTTCTGGGTCTGTATATGACAATATTATAATGATTGCGTGCAATTATCCTGAGCCAGGAACAGAGCAGGAAGATGCAAAGTGTTCTGGGAGAGTGGGTCTGTATATGACAATATTATAATTATTGCGTGCAATTAACCTGAGCCAGGAACAGAGCAGGAACATGCAAAGTGTTCTGGGAACCTGGGTCTGTATATGACAATAGTATAATGATTGCGTGCGATTAACCTGAGCCAGGAACAGAGCAGGAACATGCAAAGTGTTCTGGGAACCTGGGTCTGTATATGACCATATTATAATGATTGTGTGCGATTAACCGGAGCCAGGAACAGAGCAGGAACATGCAAAGTGTTCTGGGAACCTGGGTCTGTATATGACAATATTATAATGATTGCGTGCAATTATCCTGAGCCAGGAACAGAGCAGGAAGATGCAAAGTGTTCTGGGAACCTGGGTCTGTATATGACAATATTATAATGATTGCGTGCGATTAACCTGAGCCAGGAACAGAGCAGGAACATGCAAAGTGTTCTGGGAACCTGGGTCTGTATATGACAATATTATAATGATTGCCTGCAATTATCCTGAGCCAGGAACAGAGCAGGAACATGCAAAGTGTTCTGGGAGAGTGGGCTTTTATATGACAATATTATAATGATTGCGTGCAATTGTCCTGAGCCAGGAACAGAGCCGGAACATGCAAAGTGTTCTGGGAGAGTGGGCCTGTATATGACAATATTATAATGATTGCGTGCGATTAACCTGAGCCAGGAACAGAGCAGGAACATGCAAAGTGTTCTGGGAACCTGGGTCTGTATATGACAATATTATAATGATTGCGTGCAATTATCCTGAGCCAGGAACAGAGCAGGAACATGCAAAGTGTTCTGGGTCTGTATATGACAATATTATAATGATTGCGTGCAATTATCCTGAGCCAGGAACAGAGCAGGAACATGCAAAGTGTTCTGGGAGAGTGGGCCTGTATATGACAATATTATAATGATTGCGTGCAATTATCCTGAGCTAGGAACAGAGCAGGAACATGCAAATTGTTCTGGGAGAGTGGGCCTGCATATGACAATATTATAATGATTGCGTGCGATTAACCTGAGCCAGGAACAGAGCAGGAACATGCAAAGTGTTCTGGGAACCTGGGTCTGTATATGACAATATTATAATGATTGCGTGCAATTATCCTGAGTCAGGAACAGAGCAGGAACATGCAAAGTGTTCTGGGAACCTGGGTCTGTATATGACAATATTATAATGATTGCGTGCGATTAACCTGAGCCAGGAACAGAGCAGGAACATGCAAAGTGTTCTGGGAACCTGGGTCTGTATATGACAATATTATAATGATTGCGTGCGATTAACCTGAGCCAGGAACAGAGCAGGAACATGCAAAGTGTTCTGGGAACCTGGGTCTGTATATGACAATATTATAATGATTGCGTGCAATTATCCTGAGCCATGGAACAGAGGAGGAAGATGCAAAGTGTTCTGGGAGAGTGGGTCTGTATATGACAATATTATAATGATTGCGTGCGATTAACCTGAGCCAGGAACAGAGCAGGAACATGCAAAGTGTTCTGGGAACCTGGGTCTGTATATGACAATATTATAATGACTGCGTGCGATTAACCTGAGCCAGGAACAGAGCAGGAACATGCAAAGTGTTCTGGGAACCTGGGTCTGTATATGATAATATTATAATGATTGCGTGCAATTATCCTGAGCCATGGAACAGAGGAGGAAGATGCAAAGTGTTCTGGGAGAGTGGGTCTGTATATGACAATATTATAATGATTGCATGCAATTATGCTGAGCCAGGAACAGAGCAGGAACATGCAAAGTGTTCTGGGAGAGTGGGTCTGTATATGACAATATTATAATGATTGCGTGCAATTAACCTGAGCCAGGAACAGAGCAGGAACATGCAAAGTGTTCTGGGAACCTGGGTCTGTATATAACAATATTATAATGATTGCGTGCGATTACCCTGAGCCAGGAACAGAGCAGGAACATGCAAAGTGTTCTGGGAACCTGGGTCTGTATATGACAATATTATAATGATTGCGTGCGATTAACCTGAGCCAGGAACAGAGCAGGAACATGCAAAGTGTTCTGGGAACCTGGGTCTGTATATGACAATATTATAATGATTGTGTGCGATTAACCTGAGCCAGGAACAGAGCAGTAACATGCAAAGTGTTCTGGGAACCTGGGTCTGTTTATGACAATATTATAATGATTGCGTGCAATTATCCTGAGCCATGGAACAGAGGAGGAAGATGCAAAGTGTTCTGGGAGAGTGGGTCTGTATATGACAATATTATAATGATTGCGTGCAATTATGGTGAGCCAGGAACAGAGCAGGAACATGCAAAGTGTTCTGGGAGAGTGGGTCTGTATATGACAATATTATAATGATTGCGTGCAATTAACCTGAGCCAGGAACAGAGCAGGAACATGCAAAGTGTTCTGGGAACCTGGGTCTGTATATGACAATATTATAATGATTGCGTGCGATTAACCTGAGCCAGGAACAGAGCAGGAACATGCCAAGTGTTCTGGCAACCTGGGTCTGTATATGACAATATTATAATGATTGCGTGCGATTAACCTGAGCCAGGAACAGAGCAGGAACATGCAAAGTGTTCTGGGATCCTGGGTCTGTATATGACAATATTATAATGATTGCGTGCAATTATCCTGAGCCAGGAACAGAGCAGGAACATGCAAAGTGTTCTGGGAGAGTGGGTCTGTATATGACAATATTATAATGATTGCGTGCCATTATCCTGAGCCAGGAACAGAGCAGGAACATGCAAAGTGTTCTGGGAGAGTGGGTCTGTATATGACAATATTATATAATGTTTGCGTGCAATTATCCTGAGCCAGTAATGGAGCAGGAACATGCAAAGTGTTCTGGGTCTGTATATGACAATATTATAATGATTGCGTGCAATTATCCTGAGCCAGGAACAGAGCAGGAACATGCAAAGTGTTCTGGAAGAGTGGGCCTGTATATGACAATATTATAATGATTGCGTGCGATTAACCTGAGCCAGGAACAGAGCAGGCACATACAAAGTGTTCTGGGAACCTGGGTCTGTATATGACAATATTATAATGATTGCGTGCAATTATCCTGAGCCAGGAACAGAGCAGGAACATGCAATGTGTTCTGGGTCTGTATATGACAATATTATAATGATTGCGTGCAATTATCCTGAGCCAGGAACAGTGCAGGAACATGCAAAGTGTTCTGGGAGAGTGGGCCTGCATATGACAATATTATAATGATTGCGTGCGATTCACCTCAGCCAGGAACAGAGCAGGAACATGCAAAGTGTTCTGGGAACCTGGGTCTGTATATGACAATATTATAATGATTGCGTGCAATTATCCTGAGCCAGGAACAGAGCAGGAAGATGCAAAGTGTTCTGGGAGAGTGGGTCTGTATATGACAATATTATAATTATTGCGTGCAATTAACCTGAGCCAGGAACAGAGCAGGAACATGCAAAGTGTTCTGGTAACCTGGGTCTGTATATGACAATAGTATAATGATTGCGTGCGATTAACCTGAGCCAGGAACAGAGCAGGAACATGCAAAGTGTTCTGGGAACCTGGGTCTGTATATGACCATATTATAATGATTGTGTGCGATTTACCGGAGCCAGGAACAGAGCAGGAACATGCAAAGTGTTCTGGGAACCTGGGTCTGTATATGACAATATTATAATGATTGCGTGCAATTATCCTGAGCCAGGAACAGAGCAGGAAGATGCAAAGTGTTCTGGGAACCTGGGTCTGTATATGACAATATTATAATGATTGCGTGCGATTAACCTGAGCCAGGAACAGAGCAGGAACATGCAAAGTGTTCTGGGAACCTGGGTCTGTATATGACAATATTATAATGATTGCCTGCAATTATCCTGAGCCAGGAACAGAGCAGGAACATGCAAAGTGTTCTGGGAGAGTGGGCTTTTATATGACAATATTATAATGATTGCGTGCAATTGTCCTGAGCCAGGAACAGAGCCGGAACATGCAAAGTGTTCTGGGAGAGTGGGCCTGTATATGACAATATTATAATGATTGCGTGCGATTAACCTGAGCCAGGAACAGAGCAGGAACATGCAAAGTGTTCTGGGAACCTGGGTCTGTATATGACAATATTATAATGATTGCGTGCAATTATCCTGAGCCAGGAACAGAGCAGGAACATGCAAAGTGTTCTGGGTCTGTATATGACAATATTATAATGATTGCGTGCAATTATCCTGAGCCAGGAACAGAGCAGGAACATGCAAAGTGTTCTGGGAGAGTGGGCCTGTATATGACAATATTATAATGATTGCGTGCAATTATCCTGAGCTAGGAACAGAGCAGGAACATGCAAATTGTTCTGGGAGAGTGGGCCTGCATATGACAATATTATAATGATTGCGTGCGATTAACCTGAGCCAGGAACAGAGCAGGAACATGCAAAGTGTTCTGGGAACCTGGGTCTGTATATGACAATATTATAATGATTGCGTGCAATTATCCTGAGTCAGGAACAGAGCAGGAACATGCAAAGTGTTCTGGGAACCTGGGTCTGTATATGACAATATTATAATGATTGCGTGCGATTAACCTGAGCCAGGAACAGAGCAGGAACATGCAAAGTGTTCTGGGAACCTGGGTCTGTATATGACAATATTATAATGATTGCGTGCGATTAACCTGAGCCAGGAACAGAGCAGGAACATGCAAAGTGTTCTGGGAACCTGGGTCTGTATATGACAATATTATAATGATTGCGTGCAATTATCCTGAGCCATGGAACAGAGGAGGAAGATGCAAAGTGTTCTGGGAGAGTGGGTCTGTATATGACAATATTATAATGATTGCGTGCAATTATGCTGAGCCAGGAACAGAGCAGGAACATGCAAAGTGTTCTGGGAGAGTGGGTCTGTATATGACAATATTATAATGATTGCGTGCAATTAACCTGAGCCAGGAACACAGCAGGAACATGCAAAGTGTTCTGGGAACCTGGGTCTGTATATAACAATATTATAATGATTGCGTGCGATTACCCTGAGCCAGGAACAGAGCAGGAACATGCAAAGTGTTCTGGGAACCTGGGTCTGTATATGACAATATTATAATGATTGCGTGCGATTAACCTGAGCCAGGAACAGAGCAGGAACATGCAAAGTGTTCTGGGAACCTGGTTCTGTATATGACAATATTATAATGATTGTGTGCGATTAACCTGAGCCAGGAACAGAGCAGTAACATGCAAAGTGTTCTGGGAACCTGGGTCTGTTTATGACAATATTATAATGATTGCGTGCAATTATCCTGAGCCATGGAACAGAGGAGGAAGATGCAAAGTGTTCTGGGAGAGTGGGTCTGTATATGACAATATTATAATGATTGCGTGCAATTATGGTGAGCCAGGAACAGAGCAGGAACATGCAAAGTGTTCTGGGAGAGTGGGTCTGTATATGACAATATTATAATGATTGCGTGCAATTAACCTGAGCCAGGAACAGAGCAGGAACATGCAAAGTGTTCTGGCATACTGGGTCTGTATATGACAATATTATAATGATTGCGTGCGATTAACCTGAGCCAGGAACAGAGCAGGAACATGCAAAGTGTTCTGGGAACCTGGGTCTGTATATGACAATATTATAATGATTGCGTGCAATTATCCTGAGCCAGGAACAGAGCAGGAACATGCAAAGTGTTCTGGGAGAGTGGGTCTGTATATGACAATATTATAATGATTGCGTGCCATTATCCTGAGCCAGGAACAGAGCAGGAACATGCAAAGTGTTCTGGGAGAGTGGGTCTGTATATGACAATATTATATAATGTTTGCGTGCAATTATCCTGAGCCAGTAACGGAGCAGGAACATGCAAAGTGTTCTGGGTCTGTATATGACAATATTATAATGATTGCCTGCAATTATCCTGAGCCAGGAACAGAGCAGGAACATGCAAAGTGTTCTGGGAGAGTGGGCCTGTATATGACAATATTATAATGATTGCGTGCAATTATCCTGAGCCAGGAACAGAGCAGGAACATGCAAAGTGTTCTGGAAGAGTGGGCCTGTATATGACAATATTATAATGATTGCGTGCGATTAACCTGAGCCAGGAACAGAGCAGGCACATACAAAGTGTTCTGGGAACCTGGGTCTGTATATGACAATATTATAATGATTGCATGCAATTATCCTGAGCCAGGAACAGAGCAGGAACATGCAAAGTGTTCTGGGTCTGTATATGACAATATTATAATGATTGCGTGCAATTATCCTGAGCCAGGAACAGTGCAGGAACATGCAAAGTGTTCTGGGAGAGTGGGCCTGCATATGACAATATTATAATGATTGCGTGCGATTCACCTGAGCCAGGAACAGAGCAGGAACATGCAAAGTGTTCTGGGAACCTGGGTCTGTATATGACAATATTATAATGATTGCGTGCAATTATCCTGAGCCAGGAACAGAGCAGGAAGATGCAAAGTGTTCTGGGAGAGTGGGTCTGTATATGACAATATTATAATTATTGTGTGCAATTAACCTGAGCCAGGAACAGAGCAGGAACATGCAAAGTGTTCTGGGAACCTGGGTCTGTATATGACAATATTATAATGATTGCGTGCGATTAACCTGAGCCAGGAACAGAGCAGGAACATGCAAAGTGTTCTGGGAACCTGGGTCTGTATATGACCATATTATAATGATTGTGTGCGATTAACCGGAGCCAGGAACAGAGCAGGAACATGCAAAGTGTTCTGGGAACCTGGGTCTGTATATGACAATATTATAATGATTGCGTGCAATTATCCTGAGCCATGGAATAGAGCAGGAAGATGCAAAGTGTTCTGGGAGAGTGGGTCTGTATATGACAATATTATAATGATTGCGTGCAATTATGCTGAGGCAGGAACAGAGCAGGAACATGCAAAGTGTTCTGGGAGAGTGGGCCTGTATATGACAATATTATAATGATTGCGTGCAATTAACCTGAGCCAGGAACAGAGCAGGAACATGCAAAGTGTTCTGGGTCTGTATATGACAATATTATAATGATTGCCTGCAATTATCCTGAGCCAGGAACAGAGCAGGAACATGCAAAGTGTTCTGGGAGAGTGGGCTTGTTTATGACAATATTATAATGATTGCGTGCAATTATCCTGAGCCAGGAACAGAGCCGGAACATGCAAAGTGTTCTGGGAGAGTGGGCCTGTATATGACAATATTATAATGATTGCGTGCGATTAACCTGAGCCAGGAACAGAGCAGGAACATGCAAATTGTTCTGGGAACCTGGGTCTGTATATGACAATATTATAATGATTGCGTGCAATTATCCTGAGCCAGGAACAGAGCAGGAACATGCAAAGTGTTCTTGGTCTGTATATGACAATATTATAATGATTGCGTGCAATTATCCTGAGCCAGGAACAGAGCAGGAACATGCAAAGTGTTCTGGGAGAGTGGGCCTGTATATGACAATATTATAATGATTGCGTGCAATTATCCTGAGCCAGGAACAGAGCAGGAACATGCAAAGTGTTCTGGGAGAGTGGGCCTGCATATGACAATATTATAATGATTGCATGCGATTAACCTGAGCCAGGAACAGAGCAGGAACATGCAAAGTGGTCTGGGAACCTGGGTCTGTATATGACAATATTATAATGATTGCGTGCAATTATCCTGAGCCAGGAACAGAGCAGGAAGATGCAAAGTGTTCTGGGAGAGTGGGTCTCTATATGACAATATTATAATGATTGCGTGCAATTAACCTGAGCCAGGAACAGAGCAGGAACATGCAAAGTATTCTGGGAACCTGGGTCTGTATATGACAATATTATAATGATTGCGTGCGATTAACCTAAGCCAGGAACAGAGCAGGAACATGCAAAGTGTTCTGGGAACCTGGGTCTGTATATGACAATATTATAATAATTGCGTGCGATGAACCTGAGCCAGGAACAGAGCAGGAACATGCAAAGTGTTCTGGGAACGTGGGTCTGTATATGACAATATTATAATGATTGCGTGCAGTTATCCTGAGCCATGGAACAGAGCAGGAAGATGCAAAGTGTTCTAGGAGAGTGGGTCTGTAAATGACAATATTATAATGATTGTGTGCAATTATCCTGAGCCAGGAACAGAGCTGGAAGATGCAAAGTGTTCTGGGAACCTGGGTCTGTATATGACAATATTATAATGATTGTGTGCAATTATCCTGAGCCAGGAACAGAGCAGGAACATGCAAAGTGTTCTGGGAGAGTGGGCCTGTATGTGACAATATTATAATGATTGCGTGCAATTAACCTGAGCCAGGAACAGAGCAGGAACATGCAAAGTGTTCTGGGAACCTGGGTCTGTATATGACAATATTATAATGATTGCGTGCGATTAACCTGAGCCAGGAACAGAGCAGGAACATGCAAAGTGTTCTGGGAACCTGGGTCTGTATATGACAATATTATAATGATTGCGTGCAATTATCCTGAGCCATGGAACAGAGGAGGAAGATGCAAAGTGTTCTGAGAGAGTGGGTCTGTATATGACAATATTATAATGATTGCGTGCAATTATGCTGAGCCAGGAATAGAGCAGGAACATGCAAAGTATTCTGGGAGAGTGGGTCTGTATATGACAATATTATAATGATTGCGTGCAATTAACCTGAGCCAGGAACACAGCAGGAACATGCAAAGTGTTCTGGGAACCTGGGTCTGTATATAACAATATTATAATGATTGCGTGCGATTACCCTGAGCCAGGAATAGAGCAGGAACATGCAAAGTGTTCTGGGAACCTGGGTCTGTATATGACAATATTATAATGATTGCGTGCGATTAACCTGAGCCAGGAACAGAGCAGGAACATGCAAAGTGTTCTGGGAACCTGGGTCTGTATATGACAATATTATAATGATTGCGTGCGATTAACCTGAGCCAGGAACAGAGCAGGAACATGCAAAGTGTTCTGGGAACCTGGGTCTGTATATGACAATATTATAATGATTGCGTGCAATTATCCTGAGCCATGGAACAGAGGAGGAAGATGCAAAGTGTTCTGGGAGAGTGGGTCTGTATATGACAATATTATAATGATTGCGTGCAATTATGGTGAGCCAGGAACAGAGCAGGAACATGCAAAGTGTTCTGGGAGAGTGGGTCTGTATATGACAATATTATAATGATTGCGTGCAATTAACCTGAGCCAGGAACAGAGCAGGAACATGCAAAGTGTTCTGGGAACCTGGGTCTGTATATGACAATATTATAATGATTGCGTGCGATTAACCTGAGCCAGGAACAGAGCAGGAACATGCAAAGTGTTCTGGCAACCTGGGTCTGTATATGACAATATTATAATGATTGCGTGCGATTAACCTGAGCCAGGAACAGAGCAGGAACATGCAAAGTGTTCTGGGAACCTGGGTCTGTATATGACAATATTATAATGATTGCGTGCAATTATCCTGAGCCAGGAACAGAGCAGGAACATGCAAAGTGTTCTGGGAGAGTGGGTCTGTATATGACAATATTATAATGATTGCGTGCAATTATCCTGAGCCAGGAACAGAGCAGGAACATGCAAAGTGTTCTGGGAGAGTGGGTCTGTATATGACAATATTATATAATGTTTGCGTGCAATTATCCTGAGCCAGTAACGGAGCAGGAACATGCAAAGTGTTCTGGGTCTGTATATGACAATATTATAATGATTGCCTGCAATTATCCTGAGCCAGGAACAGAGCAGGAACATGCAAAGTGTTCTGGGAGAGTGGGCCTGTATATGACAATATTATAATGATTGCGTGCAATTATCCTGAGCCAGGAACAGAGCAGGAACATGCAAAGTGTTCTGGAAGAGTGGGCCTGTATATGACAATATTATAATGATTGCGTGCGATTAACCTGAGCCAGGAACAGAGCAGGCACATACAAAGTGTTCTGGGAACCTGGGTCTGTATATGACAATATTATAATGATTGCGTGCAATTATCCTGAGCCAGGAACAGAGCAGGAACATGCAAAGTGTTCTGGGTCTGTATATGACAATATTATAATGATTGCGTGCAATTATCCTGAGCCAGGAACAGTGCAGGAACATGCAAAGTGTTCTGGGAGAGTGGGCCTGTATATGACAATATTATAATGATTGCGTGCAATTATCCTGAGCCAGGAACAGAGCAGGAACATGCAAAGTGTTCTGGGAGAGTGGGCCTGCATATGACAATATTATAATGATTGCGTGCGATTCACCTGAGCCAGGAACAGAGCAGGAACATGCAAAGTGTTCTGGGAACCTGGGTCTGTATATGACAATATTATAATGATTGCGTGCAATTATCCTGAGCCAGGAACAGAGCAGGAAGATGCAAAGTGTTCTGGGAGAGTGGGTCTGTATATGACAATATTATAATGATTGCGTGCAATTAACCTGAGCCAGGAACAGAGCAGGAACATGCAAAGTGTTCTGGGAACCTGGGTCTGTATATGACAATATTATAATGATTGCGTGCGATTAACCTGAGCCAGGAACAGAGCAGGAACATGCAAAGTGTTCTGGCAACCTGGGTCTGTATATGACAATATTATAATGATTGCGTGCGATTAACCTGAGCCAGGAACAGAGCAGGAACATGCAAAGTGTTCTGGGAACCTGGGTCTGTATATGACAATATTATAATGATTGCGTGCAATTATCCTGAGCCAGGAACAGAGCAGGAAGATGCAAAGTGTTCTGGGAGAGTGGGTCTGTATATGACAATATTATAATGATTGCGTGCAATTATCCTGAGCCAGGAACAGAGCAGGAACATGCAAAGTGTTCTGGGAGAGTGGGTCTGTATATGACAATATTATAATGATTGCGTGCAATTAACCTGAGCCAGGAACAGAGCAGGAACATGCAAAGTGTTCTGGGTCTGTATATGACAATATTATAATGATTGCCTGCAATTATCCTGAGCCAGGAACAGAGCAGGAACATGCAAAGTGTTCTGGGAGAGTGGGCTTGTATATGACAATATTATAATGATTGCGTGCAATTATCCTGAGCCAGGAACAGAGCAGGAACATGCAAAGTGTTCTGGGAGAGTGGGCCTGTATATGACAATATTATAATGATTGCGTGCGATTAACCTGAGCCAGGAACAGAGCAGGAACATGCAAAGTGTTCTGGGAACCTGGGTCTGTATATGACAATATTATAATGATTGCGTGCAATTATCCTGAGCCAGGAACAGAGCAGGAACATGCAAAGTGTTCTGGGTCTGTATATGACAATATTATAATGATTGCGTGCAATTATCCTGAGCCAGGAACAGAGCAGGAACATGCAAAGTGTTCTGGGAGAGTGGGCCTGTATATGACAATATTATAATGATTGCGTGCAATTATCCTGAGCCAGGAACAGAGCAGGAACATGCAAAGTGTTCTGGGAGAGTGGGCCTGCATATGACAATATTATAATGATTGTGTGCGATTAACCTGAGCCAGGAACAGAGCAGGAACATGCAAAGTGTTCTGGGAACCTGGGTCTGTATATGACAATATTATAATGATTGCGTGCAATTATCCTGAGCCAGGAACAGAGCAGGAAGATGCAAAGTGTTCTGGGAGAGTGGGTCTGTATATGACAATATTATAATGATTGCGTGCAATTAACCTGAGCCAGGAACAGAGCAGGAACATGCAAAGTATTCTGGGAACCTGGGTCTGTATATGACAATATTATAATGATTGCGTGCGATTAACCTGAGCCAGGAACAGAGCAGGAACATGCAAAGTGTTCTGGGAACCTGGGTCTGTATATGACAATATTATAATAATTGCGTGCGATTAACCTGAGCCAGGAACAGAGCAGGAACATGCAAAGTGTTCTGGGAACGTGGGTCTGTATATGACAATATTATAATGATTGCGTGCAATTATCCTGAGCCAGGAACAGAGCAGGAAGATGCAAAGTGTTCTAGGAGAGTGGGTCTGAAATGACAATATTATAATGATTGTGTGCAATTATCCTGAGCCAGGAACAGAGCTGGAAGATGCAAAGTGTTCTGGGAACCTGGGTCTGTATATGACAATATTATAATGATTGCGAGCGATTAACCGGAGCCAGGAACAGAGCAGGAACATGCAAAGTGTTCTGGGAACCTGGGTCTGTATATGACAATATTATAATGATTGCGTGCAATTATCCTGAGCCATGGAATAGAGCAGGAAGATGTAAAGTGTTCTGGGAGAGTGGGTCTGTATATGACAATATTATAATGATTGCGTGCAATTATGCTGAGGCAGGAACAGAGCAGGAACATGCAAAGTGTTCTGGGAGAGTGGGCCTGTATATGACAATATTATAATGATTACGTGCAATTAACCTGAGCCAGGAACAGAGCAGGAACATGCAAAGTGTTCTGGGTCTGTATATGACAATATTATAATGATTGCGTGCAATTATCCTGAGCCAGGAACAGAGCAGGAACATGCAAAGTGTTCTGGGAGAGTGGGCTTGTATATGACAATATTATAATGATTGCGTGCAATTATCCTGAGCCAGGAACAGAGCAGGAACATGCAAAGTGTTCTGGGAGAGTGGGCCTGTATATGACAATATTATAATGATTGCGTGCGATTAACCTGAGCCAGGAACAGAGCAGGAACATGCAAAGTGTTCTGGGAACCTGGGTCTGTATATGACAATATTATAATGATTGCGTGCAATTATCCTGAGCCAGGAACAGAGCAGGAACATGCAAAGTGTTCTGGGTCTGTATATGACAATATTATAATGATTGCGTGCAATTATCCTGAGCCAGGAACAGAGCAGGAACATGCAAAGTGTTCTGGGAGAGTGGGCCTGTATATGACAATATTATAATGATTGCGTGCAATTATCCTGAGCCAGGAACAGAGCAGGAACATGCAAAGTGTTCTGGGAGAGTGGGCCTGCATATGACAATATTATAATGATTGCGTGCGATTAACCTGAGCCAGGAACAGAGCAGCAACATGCAAAGTGTTCTGGGAACCTGGGTCTGTATATGACAATATTATAATGATTGCGTGCAATTATCCTGAGCCAGGAACAGAGCAGGAAGATGCAAAGTGTTCTGGGAGAGTGGGTCTGTATATGACAATATTATAATGATTGCGTGCAATTATCCTGAGCCAGGAACAGAGCAGGAACATGCAAAGTGTTCTGGGACAGTGGGCCTGTATATGACAATATTATAATGATTGCGTGCAATTAACCTGAGCCAGGAACAGAGCAGGAACATGCAAAGTGTTCTGGGTCTGTATATGACAATATTATAATGATTGCCTGCAATTATCCTGAGCCAGGAACAGAGCAGGAACATGCAAAGTGTTCTGGGAGAGTGGGCTTGTATATGACAATATTATAATGATTGCGTGCAATTATCCTGAGCCAGGAACAGAGCCGGAACATGCAAAGTGTTCTGGGAGAGTGGGCCTGTATATGACAATATTATAATGATTGCGTGCGATTAACCTGAGCCAGGAACAGAGCAGGAACATGCAAAGTGTTCTGGGAACCTGGGTCTGTATATGACAATATTATAATGATTGCGTGCAATTATCCTGAGCCAGGAACAGAGCAGGAACATGCAAAGTGTTCTGGGTCTGTATATGACAATATTATAATGATTGCGTGCAATTATCCTGAGCCAGGAACAGAGCAGGAACATGCAAAGTGTTCTGGGAGAGTGGGCCTGTATATGACAATATTATAATGATTGCGTGCAATTATCCTGAGCCAGGAACAGAGCAGGAACATGCAAAGTGTTCTGGGAGAGTGGGCCTGCATATGACAATATTATAATGATTGCGTGCGATTAACCTGAGCCAGGAACAGAGCAGGAACATGCAAAGTGTTCTGGGAACCTGGGTCTGTATATGACAATATTATAATGATTGCGTGCAATTATCCTGAGCCAGGAACAGAGCAGGAAGATGCAAAGTGTTCTGGGAGAGTGGGTCTGTATATGACAATATTATAATGATTGCGTGCAATTAACCTGAGCCAGGAACAGAGCAGGAACATGCAAAGTGTTCTGGGAACCTGGGTCTGTATATGACAATATTATAATGATTGCGTGCGATTAACCTGAGCCAGGAACAGAGCAGGAACATGCAAAGTGTTCTGGGAACCTGGGTCTGTATATGACAATATTATAATGATTGCGTGCGATTAACCTGAGCCAGGAACAGAGCAGGAACATGCAAAGTGTTCTGGGAACGTGGGTCTGTATATGACAATATTATAATGATTGCGTGCAATTATCCTGAGCCATGGAACAGAGCAGGAAGATGCAAAGTGTTCTAGGAGAGTGGGTCTGAAATGACAATATTATAATGATTGTGTGCAATTATCCTGAGCCAGGAACAGAGCAGGAACATGCAAAGTGTTCTGGGAGAGTGGGCCTGTATGTGACAATATTATAATGATTGCGTGCAATTAACCCAAGCCAGGAACAGAGCAGGAACATGAAAAGTGTTCTGGGAACCTGGGTCTGTATATGACAATATTATAATGATTGCGTGCGATTAACCTGAGCCAGGAACAGAGCAGGAACATGCAAAGTGTTCTGGGAACCTGGGTCTGTATATGACAATATTATAATGATTGCGTGCGATTAACCTGAGCCAGGAACAGAGCAGGAACATGCAAAGTGTTCTGGGAACCTGGGTCTGTATATGACAATATTATAATGATTGCCTGCAATTATCCTGAGCCAGGAACAGAGCAGGAACATGCAAAGTGTTCTGGGAGAGTGGGCCTGCATATGACAATATTATAATGATTGCGTGCGATTCACCTGAGCCAGGAACAGAGCAGGAACATGCAAAGTGTTCTGGGAACCTGGGTCTGTATATGACAATATTATAATGATTGCGTGCAATTATCCTGAGCCAGGAACAGAGCAGGAAGATGCAAAGTGTTCTGGGAGAGTGGGTCTGTATATGACAATATTATAATGATTGCGTGCAATTAACCTGAGCCAGGAACAGAGCAGGAACATGCAAAGTGTTCTGGGAACCTGGGTCTGTATATGACAATATTATAATGATTGCGTGCGATTAACCTGAGCCAGGAACAGAGCAGGAACATGCAAAGTGTTCTGGGAACCCGGGTCTGTATATGACAATATTATAATGATTGCGTGCGATTAACCGGAGCCAGGAACAGAGCAGGAACATGCAAAGTGTTCTGGGAACCTGGGTCTGTATATGACAATATTATAATGATTGCGTGCAATTATCCTGAGCCATGGAATAGAGCAGGAAGATGCAAAGTGTTCTGGGAGAGTGGGTCTGTATATGACAATATTATAATGATTGCGTGCAATTATGCTGAGGCAGGAACAGAGCAGGAACATGCAAAGTGTTCTGGGAGAGTGGGCCTGTATATGACAATATTATAATGATTGCGTGCAATTAACCTGAGCCAGGAACAGAGCAGGAACATGCAAAGTGTTCTGGGTCTGTATATGACAATATTATAATGATTGCCTGCAATTATCCTGAGCCAGGAACAGAGCAGGAACATGCAAAGTGTTCTGGGAGAGTGGGCTTGTATATGACAATATTATAATGATTGCGTGCAATTATCCTGAGCCAGGAACAGAGCCGGAACATGCAAAGTGTTCTGGGAGAGTGGGCCTGTATATGACAATATTATAATGATTGCGTGCGATTAACCTGAGCCAGGAACAGAGCAGGAACATGCAAAGTGTTCTGGGAACCTGGGTCTGTATATGACAATATTATAATGATTGCGTGCAATTATCCTGAGCCAGGAACAGAGCAGGAACATGCAAAGTGTTCTGGGTCTGTATATGACAATATTATAATGATTGCGTGCAATTATCCTGAGCCAGGAACAGAGCAGGAACATGCAAAGTGTTCTGGGAGAGTGGGCCTGTATATGACAATATTATAATGATTGCGTGCAATTATCCTGAGCCAGGAACAGAGCAGGAACATGCAAAGTGTTCTGGGAGAGTGGGCCTGCATATGACAATATTATAATGATTGCGTGCGATTAACCTGAGCCAGGAACAGAGCAGGAACATGCAAAGTGTTCTGGGAACCTGGGTCTGTATATGACAATATTATAATGATTGCGTGCAATTATCCTGAGCCAGGAACAGAGCAGGAAGATGCAAAGTGTTCTGGGAGAGTGGGTCTGTATATGACAATATTATAATGATTGCGTGCAATTAACCTGAGCCAGGAACAGAGCAGGAACATGCAAAGTATTCTGGGAACCTGGGTCTGTATATGACAATATTATAATGATTGCGTGCGATTAACCTAAGCCAGGAACAGAGCAGGAACATGCAAAGTGTTCTGGGAACCTGGGTCTGTATATGACAATATTATAATAATTGCGTGCGATTAACCTGAGCCAGGAACAGAGCAGGAACATGCAAAGTGTTCTGGGAACGTGGGTCTGTATATGACAATATTATAATGATTGCGTGTAATTATCCTGAGCCATGGAACAGAGCAGGAAGATGCAAAGTGTTCTAGGAGAGTGGGTCTGAAATGACAATATTATAATGATTGTGTGCAATTATCCTGAGCCAGGAACAGAGCTGGAAGATGCAAAGTGTTCTGGGAACCTGGGTCTGTATATGACAATATTATAATGATTGCGAGCGATTAACCGGAGCCAGGAACAGAGCAGGAACATGCAAAGTGTTCTGGGAACCTGGGTCTGTATATGACAATATTATAATGATTGCGTGCAATTATCCTGAGCCATGGAATAGAGCAGGAAGATGTAAAGTGTTCTGGGAGAGTGGGTCTGTATATGACAATATTATAATGATTGCGTGCAATTATGCTGAGGCAGGAACAGAGCAGGAACATGCAAAGTGTTCTGGGAGAGTGGGCCTGTATATGACAATATTATAATGATTACGTGCAATTAACCTGAGCCAGGAACAGAGCAGGAACATGCAAAGTGTTCTGGGTCTGTATATGACAATATTATAATGATTGCCTGCAATTATCCTGAGCCAGGAACAGAGCAGGAACATGCAAAGTGTTCTGGGAGAGTGGGCTTGTATATGACAATATTATAATGATTGCGTGCAATTATCCTGAGCCAGGAACAGAGCCGGAACATGCAAAGTGTTCTGGGAGAGTGGGCCTGTATATGACAATATTATAATGATTGCGTGCGATTAACCTGAGCCAGGAACAGAGCAGGAACATGCAAAGTGTTCTGGGAACCTGGGTCTGTATATGACAATATTATAATGATTGCGTGCAATTATCCTGAGCCAGGAACAGAGCAGGAACATGCAAAGTGTTCTGGGTCTGTATATGACAATATTATAATGATTGCGTGCAATTATCCTGAGCCAGGAACAGAGCAGGAACATGCAAAGTGTTCTGGGAGAGTGGGCCTGTATATGACAATATTATAATGATTGCGTGCAATTATCCTGAGCCAGGAACAGAGCAGGAACATGCAAAGTGTTCTGGGAGAGTGGGCCTGCATATGACAATATTATAATGATTGCGTGCGATTAACCTGAGCCAGGAACAGAGCAGGAACATGCAAAGTGTTCTGGGAACCTGGGTCTGTATATGACAATATTATAATGATTGCGTGCAATTATCCTGAGCCAGGAACAGAGCAGGAAGATGCAAAGTGTTCTGGGAGAGTGGGCCTGTATATGACAATATTATAATGATTGCGTGCAATTAACCTGAGCCAGGAACAGAGCAGGAACATGCAAAGTGTTCTGGGAACCTGGGTCTGTATATGACAATATTATAATGATTGCGTGCGATTAACCTAAGCCAGGAACAGAGCAGGAACATGCAAAGTGTTCTGGGAACCTGGGTCTGTATATGACAATATTATAATAATTGCGTGCGATTAACCTGAGCCAGGAACAGAGCAGGAACATGCAAAGTGTTCTGGGAACGTGGGTCTGTATATGACAATATTATAATGATTGCGTGCAATTATCCTGAGCCATGGAACAGAGCAGGAAGATGCAAAGTGTTCTAGGAGAGTGGGTCTGAAATGACAATATTATAATGATTGTGTGCAATTATCCTGAGCCAGGAACAGAGCAGGAACATGCAAAGTGTTCTGGGAGAGTGGGCCTGTATGTGACAATATTATAATGATTGCGTGCAATTATCATTGATGTCTGTTCTGTTTGTCGTAGGTGTCAGTTCTGTTTGTCGTAGTTGTCTGTTGTGCTTGTTGTAGTTGTCTTTTCTGTTTATCGTAGTTGTCTGTTCTGTTTGTCATTGATCTCTGTTCTGTTCGTCGTACTTGTCTGTTCTGTTTGTCATTGATGTCTGTTCTGTTTGTCGTAGTTGTCTGTTCTGTTTGTCGTAGTTGTCTGTTCTGTTGGTCGTTGTTGTCTGTTCTGTTTGACAATAATCTATTCTGTTTGCCAATAGCCTGTTCTGTTTGATATTAGTCTCTTCTGTTTGACACATAAGTCTGTTCTGTTTGATAATAGCTTGTTCTGTTTAACAATGGTCTGTTCTGTTTGACAATAGCCTGTTCTGTTTGACACATTAGTCTGTTCTGTTTGACGGCGTTGCCTGGATTGTTTGGTATTTCTTTCTGGTCCATTTGGAATTAGCCTGTTCCATTTGCATTTTGTATTTTTGGCGGTGATGGCCTTCCATAAGTGGGTCTGTATATGACAATAGGATTCAAAAGTCGATACTGTTAAAGCTGCATATTTTCAGCAATTTGTTCGAAAATAGAATTATTTAAATTTCATACATTTAAAAGCGTGTATCCCAGTGTAATGAAATGAAATACATCTTAACATATGGTGATTTCATTCCTTATAAATTAATATAATTTTTTAGCTGTGAAATTGAATTAGAGACACGAGTCGCTAATTCAACTGCACGACAAAAATGTTTTAAATAATGTATACGGGATTAAATCATCATATGTCAAAATTGATTTCGTTTCATTACATTGAGGTACACAATTTAAGCTTCTAAAAGTATACAACTTTAACAATTTTATTTTCAAGCATTTTAGTGTGAATATGCACCTTTAAGACACACTCTATTATTTATCGACAAGCTTTCGCTAATAAATGCGCGTCATCAGATCAACAAGCCTTGGATGATGACTTGTTCGAGTCAACCAATCAAATATTAACAGAGGTTATATACGCGAATTACTACAGCTCAAAGGACATTTCCAGTTTTAGCTATACCCTATCCATCACTAGCTAAGCTCCACACACACACGTCGCTCGTGTTGGGATCGATCGATCCATGAACTCCCTCACTATCAATTTCCAGAAAACTATACAGGTAAACTGTTGAATATCTTAAAACTAATGTGACTTGGTGCTGTCTCACCGGTGGCTGGCGGCCAAATTGGATGTTGGAACATCGATAATTGCAATAAACTTTTACCCCAGACCTAGTCCTGTCATCCCATGAAGTTTGGAAGCGATCCACTAAACAGAAATGTAGAAATAAAATTTCAAGATTGCCACCAGCGGCTTGGGCCATTTGGATTTAGGATCCTCGTCAACTTCAATAGTCTCTTTCTCCCGAACTAGTCCAACCATGCACCCTAGCAAGTTTCAAAGCAATCCGTTAAAAGGTAATGACGTTATCATCCAGAAACCAACTTTCAAGATAGACACCCTTGGTTGGCAGCCATCTTGGATTTTGGATATCGCGGATTTCGAAAGATTTCTTCTACCGACCTAGTCTAACCACCCTATGAAGTTTCAAAATGATCCGATAAACCGTAACAGAGCTATCATTCGGAATCTCTCTACCATCTGTCGGAATGGCGCCACCACACATCCTGCCAAAATATTGGTGTCCTTGACACTATTGACCAATAGGAAAGTACCATTGGCCAATGAGGCAGCCATCCTTGACATTATTGGCCCAACAGATGACATTTACCAGCTGGACGATGGTCACAGCAAAACATTGAATGAGGAAATGCAGGAATATTGGTGTCATTGACATCATTCGCAAATGGAAAAGGTACCATTGATTAATGTGGCATTCATCCCTGACATGATTGACCCAACAGATGACATTTACCAACTGGACGATGATCATAGTAAATAGGATTGGATGAGGAAATGCAAAAATAGTGGTGTCATTGTCAATATTGAAGAATGGGAAAGGTACCATTGATCAATGGGGAAGCCATCCCTGACAGTATTGACCCAGCAGATGGCATTTACCAACGGGGACGGGGTGGGTAAATTTGGTCACAGTATTGGATGAGAAAACGTAAGAATATTGATGTCTTTGGCATTATAGACGAATGGGAAATGTACGATTGCTCAATGGGCCAGCCATCCCTTAGATTAATGAAACAGCCGATGACATTAACCAACTTGTCAATGGTCACAGTAAAAAATATGGATGAAGAAATGCGAGAATATTGGCGTCATTGACATTAATCACCAACAGGAAAAGTACCATTGATCAATGCGCCAGCCATTACAGACACTTGATCAATAGTTCTATTGTCACAACACTGACATTTACCATAGGGGCAATGGTGAGGTTACAGCAGCAAATTTGGATGAGGAAATACAAGAATATTGACATGATTGACCAACATGAAGAGTACCATTAATCAATGGGGCAGGCGTCCCTGACACTATTGCCATTTCATTGAAGTTTGCTAAAGGAGCATTTCTGGCAAATCTTGTTTTAGTCCATTACTAATTTATGAAACGTGACACAGATTAATGTCCCCATAGGGCTAAATACTTTAAATGGTTTAAAGAGCCAGAGTCATGGCCCTTATTTCAAGTTGTGGCTACTTCATATTCTTGTTTGTGTAGTAAAAGAAAATAATACATAAATACATATGGTTTAGTGCAAAAGCACCGAAACCAAAGCCTGCATCCATATGGGTGGTGTCTGGAATGAGCTCCAGACCGGCATGCAAAGGCGTGCCAAAAGTTAAAACACACCTACAGGCTATACCTGTCTCCACTCAAAATACTCAACAGGTTAGCTCGAGGTCACAGCGACCTTTGCTAAAAAAAACCCACAATTTACATATTAAGTAATAGTCTAGGTCTAGCTGTACAGAGAATTCCAGTGTAATCCTAAGGCAACTTCCAAACATCGCCTCCCTCAGGACAAGCCCGAGGTGGTGCCCCTACTCCATCTGCCCCTTGGCGTATTTAAAGGTATTATTTCCCACCAAACTCTTTTATTTCCCATAATTCAAAGCATAAATGAACACATTAAATATAACTAATAAATACATATAATAAAATGCAAAAATAGTTGAAAACGTATCAATTAATAGCGCGCTACAATTCACTTATCCCATCTATAAATCCCACAAGCCCACCCAATGATTCAATAATTATAACCCTCTGTACACATTCACCACTAACATGCCTATATTTACAAACTCGTCCCCATTTAGCCCAATAAAATTGATAGTATATAAACATGAATAAAAAACGTAGGCAGACGCAACATTACTATCCTACATTCCTTCATACACACACACGCACACTCTCACGCACGCTCGTACGCACGTATGCACTCACGCACGCAAGTACGCACGCACGCACGTACGTACATACGTACATAAATACATACGCACATATATACGCACACACGCGCGCGCGCACTCACGCACGCACCCACTCGCACTTGTATAAGCAACCCCTAACACCACCGCCAATGTATTGAGTCAAAAGACTGCCATTGAAAGAAGGCTGAATATACGCAGCGAAATGCGTGTTAAGTTCAGGGGAAACAACTTACTCATGAACACATATGTAAATACCTGAATACAACATACTTGTAATGGATGTACAGGAAAACAAAACTGGCCTCTGTAGAAGCCTTTAAAATTTTCCTTTCTCGGGCCAAGAGACGACCACGTCCAGGATTTCACGACCGGAATGACCGGCCTGCTAACCAGGCAAGCCATCCCAGTGGTGGACCCCTCAAGATAGTCCTATCCCGGCTTACAAACAGACATTTAACACGCCAAACATTCCATTTTCCTGACCACATTCATTCAGCAGATGATTAAGAGTCAAAATATGCATCATACTACTGAAATATACACAAAAGCAACACAAACATAAGCACACGCACACGCTCATATTCACACACGCGCCTACGCACGTACACAGACATATACTCACGCGCGCGGACGTACGCAATCCCCCTCGCCGACGCCACCCCGACACCCCACCACAAAGGTAGTGAATGAGAAAGTTACGTCAGCAAAAGAAGACTGCATTCCATAAAAGTGAAGGGAACACTAACTGCAGGCGAAGCAATATACGTATGATATTCAAGGGAAATAAACTAGTCCCAGTCATTGTTAGGTAGCAAAATATAGTTATTCCCCTTGGACACACAGCACTCACATAGAGATAGCACAAGCCACATTTGGGCCATACTTAAAACACCTTCCCATAAAAACATATACATTAATGAAATATAGATATAGACAGACAGCATTTGAAAAGCTGAGTACAATGTCACACATACCCACACACATACGCATGCACGCACACACATACGCACGCACCCACGCACGAGCTCGCGCACGCACGCATTCCCGCACGCACAGGCACATGCGCACGCACGTACGCGCGCTACCCCCCTTCGCCGACGCCACCCGCCGTCACCCCACCCAGGTAGCGAGTGAGTAAGCGACGTCAGCAAAAGAAGAGTGCATTCCATAAAAGTGAAGGGAGCACTAACTATATGAAATTCAAGGGAAATAAGCTGGTCCCAGCCATTGTTAAGTTTAAAAAATATAGTTATTCCCCTTGAAGACACAACAGTCGCATAGAGATATACAAATCACAAGCCACATTCCGGCCATACTTAAAAAACATAGCATATGCACATTAATAAAATATAGACCGACAGCATTTGCACAGTCAAGAACGATGCCACACATACCCACACACACGCGCGTGCACGCACACACACACGCGCACGTGCGCACTAATGCATGCGCGCCCGCGTGCACTAACGGACGAACGAAAGCGCGCGCTCACGCACGCACGCACACACGCGCACCTTTCAAACGCACCTAAGATCGAAACATCAGGAAAAGGGGGAAATGGACGTATGCCATGTATATTATGGTACAGAGGACGGGAGAGTTTCAGCACACGCACAAGAACGCACAACTGACCACACGAATCATAAACAGACATATACCACATGCGCACCAGTATACGGAATATACACAACACAATCCAGGACAGAACTGGATATATACACACGACCATAAAAGAGCACACAGAGGACCCATGCACGCGCGCACAGGACAGCCACAATACTAAATGAACAAGCCACGCCCACAGATAAGCACACACGTGAAGTAGCATACATCGACAGTGACACACACCACCATTGATTTACATACACTACTACGGATTATATACACACCAGGCTTATACGAAAGAGGATTGTTGAATATATTGTGTCCACACTTTATTGTTGTACTGCTATACAGCAGGATCTTTCATCTGGCTGGTGAGATAACACATACGCGTCTTTATAGTTACGGTAATACTTTATTAATATGCAACTTACGCTGGGACACTATCACTGGCTCGTTTGCACAGTTAGCCACAATCCACAGTTTGATATTCAAGTCGTTGAGTGGGACCAACTATCCAAAACAACAAGTGACCGTACCCAACGCACACTCCAGGACATTCTTGTGCGTGTGCTGAAACTCTCCCGTCCTCTGTACCATATTGGGCCAACTATCCAAAACAACAAGTGACCGTGCCCAACGCCAAACTCCAACTGACTGCCGTCCCATGTTCTATTCGAACCATGTGATGTCAGTCCATAGTCACAAACCTTGGTGTCAAACAGTTGCACCTGATCCATGACAACACGTTCACTATACACAGTACGTATTACTAGATTAACTACAACATTAACGTATGGACACAATATATTCAACAATCCTCTTTCGTATAAGCCTGGTGTGTATATAATCCGTAGTAGTGTATGTAAATCAATGGTGGTGTGTGTCACTGTCGATGTATGCTACTTCACGTGTGCGCTTATCTGTGGGCGTGGCTTGTTCATTTATTCATGCATGTGGTGTGACTGTCCTGTGCGCGCGTGCATGGGTCCTCTGTGTGCTCCTTTATGGTCGTGTGTATATATCCAGTTCTGTCCTGGATTGTGCTGTGTATATTCCGTATCCTGGTGCGCATGTGGTATATGTCTGTTTATGATTCGTGTGGTCAGTTGTGCGTTCTTGTGCGTGTGCTGTACCTCTCCCGTCCTCTGTACCATAATATTTACAATCTATCCCCAGTTAAACCCATAAAATATCAGATTAATAAATAAAAACCTGACAAAGATCTTGCCAGAAGTAACGTTGTTACTTTTGAGAACGATGTCTCCAGACACTTACCGTCAAACAGCAAGCACCAAGAAACATTGTTCACAAAACAGCAACAGCCACACAGATTCCACAAATAGAAATCTATAGCTGATACTCACTCATACTGTACCGTAAAGTAGAAAGAAGTGAAATACGGTATCTATGACTAAGATTATAGCTTGTAATTAATAGCAGAAATACTAGCATGATTAAGGTCGCACTAATGAAAAATATAATAACATTATTATCCCTTTAAAAATTAGAGTTGGGCAAGAAAATTGAAATATAGACCTATTAAATGTCCATTCACCTGCCCAGATAAGACCATTCCAAAAACCTACCACCGGAATGACAGACTCAATTGTCAAACCAGTCATTCCAGCGACAAGTCCCCAGAATAAGACTCATCCCGGCCAGCAGATAGCAATTCCAAAAGAGCATTAAAAAGGCCGGCTGTGGCCGGTTCCGCCATGAAAGGGTTAATACACTGTGAGAGGCTGAACTAGATAACATTGCTATGATAGTATTATTAAAGTCGGTACTATTCCTGACAACAAGACAGACAGAGAAACTGTCAATAAACAGCACTAGAATACGCCAATACATTACTAAATTGTGAGTCTAAATGTGCGCGTAAACACGGAGTCACGTGACATAGCTGTAGTAAAAGGCGTAGTATTTGTAAGAAATTTATGAATGAAGCGCGCGCTGACTGGCGGCGGTGCGCTATAAATAAACATAGCACGCTGCGGCCAAACTGAGAGCGTATATCGGCACAATGGAATGAATATAATTGTTGACGTTTCGACAGTACAGTCTATAATTATACCTGTCCCTACGTTTCGGCTTGGGGCCTGAGTGAATGTGTCCTGTGGACACCACGTTGGTCACCGTTGGTTACCGCGTATACACGGACGTTTTGGTAACGAGTTTAGTCATCCTACAGTCAGTCGCCGGAGTGTCAACAAGTTTTATTAGTAATATTGTATTGTATATGATATGTTTTGAGAATTTTAAGATTTGTTTTGGTGATGTATCATGCGGTTTGAAATAATTTCTGCTTATATTTTGCAGGATGCTGTCCTGCCATCAATGTGGAGTCCGTCATCCTACCTGAGGTGTGCTATGTCAATGAGAGCTACGGACACAGGTTTCCGGAAACAGCCATCCGGATTTTCCTGGGCGTCTAGCACACCTATGAAGGATAATGTAGTTACATTTGTAACTGTATTTTCAATTGAAAATATTAAACTGCGGCGGCTGACTAAGTAAAGCAAAACTGTTGTTTTGTCATTTGTGCATAGGTTAGAAGAGACGGTACATTTGTGCATAGGTTAGAAGAGACGGTACATTTGTGCATAGGTTAGAAGAGACGGTACATTTGTGCATAGGTTAGAAGAGACGGTACATTTGTGCATAGGTTAGAAGAGACGGTACATGTGTGCATAGGTTAGAAGAGACGGTACAAGAAGGGACGGTTCTGTATTTCTGAATCATGCCAGTATTAACCTAGAGGCCTATCTTCATTCACCCCTTTTGTATCAACAGCGCATCAAAGCCCCTAAAATACTATTTATATGAATTAAGCATTTTAATGGTCAAGACTTTTCAAGTAAGCTTAATATTAGAAGACTATTTTGTTCTAAATGTACCGCTGAAATTTGTGACCGGCTCGAGCTAATAGACACGCCTCAAAAGCACTGCAGGGTTGTTGTGGTCAGTTTGACCATTAAAAGGTTAAGTTGACACAAGAGAAGATAACTCAGTAACGTCTACTTAGCAGACAAATGTTTGCCGAGAGTGTGTCATAGGAAATGCATTTTACAGTTTGCAATTCTTTAACATCTAATGTATGTGGTCTTTCAAGCAGCTTGACATTGCTTTCTTGATTTTTATCGAATTTTACAATTTCGAGTACGCAAACTCCTGAGCCCCGATTCCCATGTTAAGGTTAATATAATAGATTTTGAATATGAAGATAAGGTTATGTGTATTTCTAGCTAAGAAAGAACCACGTAATGATTACATCGCGGCCGAAATTGCAGCCAACTGTCTTTTATTATCTTAGATGTAAGTGTCCATTGCTTATCAGCTAGGTTAGTTTCAGACGTTGGTTGATGCAATCGTATGTGATTTGTTAGCATCTGTCGCAGATATTTAGTAATAAAACATATATAAAGAATTGAACATACCTTAATATCTGTTAGTAATGCTCTTAGCTCCCTACACTCGGTGTACATAAATAGCAATGTTTTAACTTCCCTGTTTAACGTACATAATAAAACAAGCATGCACATATAGGCAAATAGTCCCAAAAACCATTCACGCCAATTAATGTCAATGGATACCGATCAATATATGTCGATTGCGACTTGTTATGTTAAAGAGGAAGTTATATTCACGGGGAATCTTTCAGTCGTTCACCCCTTATCGCCTGTGAAAATTCAAGCATTAGCTATTTTAGAAATGCCAGTCTTCATAGAATACACATGCCATGGTTTGTCCATATGGGGATACGAGGGTTACATTGCACGCCTGGGTAAAGCGATTTTATTATATATGAGCTTCGCAATAAGCCTAATGTTAAATTCCAGTCCATTGATGAACTACAGCCAACCCTATCTATAATGGCACGTGCAATTGATGAAATCAATCTGTCACTCATATGTTGACGTCATAATCGATCACGTGACATAAAATAGATTGAAGCCACAATCATAATTAACAGACAATTCTTTCTCATGAAGTTGGAGAAGTCCGTCAAATGTACGAATTGTGTGTCTTTGGTGGATTTACTGTTTAATAAGCATTCAATTGAATTTTTTGAAACCAATTTGAATGAGAGTCAAATTAGTTTTCAAAATATGCAACAGCTTACCTGTATAGTTACACAGTTACGAGAGAGAGCACGAGAAAGAGAGCGAGAGAGATGGCGGCAAAGAGGGAGGGAGTGAGGGAGGAAGGATGGGGAGGGATGGAGGGAGGGAGAGAGGGAGGGAGGGAGGGAGGGAGGGAGGGAGGGAGGGAGAGAGAGAGGGGAGGAGGGAAGGAGTGAGGGGAGAGAGAGAGAGAGAGAGAGGGAGGGAGGGAGGGAGAGAGAGAGAGAGAGAGAGAGAGAGAGAGAGAGAGACCACTTACTCCTAACAGAACGAACTCATAAGGATAACGCACTCCTGAAACCAATATTATGAACGTGACTATTTGCGCTCGTAGCATTCATGTAACGACGTGTTGTATTGCTTCTACGCATCTTTATTGCTAACTAAGTTGTACGTGTGATTCGGCTTTCGTGTATGTGATCAGCTCTAGAATGTTGTAATATGAATACAGATGCTTAAATGAATCCTCGACTCTTTAAATCCATGAACATATCATAATTGATGTAATTTTGTTGATCACGGATATTCGGCACGACCTGTCCATCATAATTCAAAGATCCATTTCTAGATAAGCTCCCTCCATCCTTTGCGCCTGTTGTGATTGATATACATT
>CM067361.1:9443714-9481214 GCA_034401795.1 Chaetoderma sp. LZ-2023a | reverse complement strand
ATTTAAATAAATCATTTAGCGAAAAAGAAAGATAAACTGCTATTGCGCAACTGAAAAACAACAAAGCTAGCGGTACAGACCGAATAATAAATGAATTTCTCAAAGCTTCAACCGAAGGTACTTGTTTGCTTCAAATATACGCACAATTGTTTAATTTAAAGTTATGTTCTGGCCATATACCAACCGAATGGACGAAAGGTATTGTATTACCACTGTACAAAAACAAAGGTTCGCTATTGGACCCCGAAAACTACCGAGGTATTATGCTCTTGAGTTGTTTCTGTAAACTGTTTACAACAGTCATTAATAACAGACTGAGACATTTTGTAGAACTGTCAGGAATGTTAAGCGAAGAGCAAGCAGGCTTCAGGGCCGGATACTCCACAATTATATATATCTGTGGAGGAAGAAACGTTTATACTGTACATTTGTTGATTACAAAAATGCCTTTGACACAGTTAACAGGTTATTTCTGTGGATGAAGCTTTTATCAAATAACATAAACGGTAAACTATTTACATTATTATTCAATCTATATAAAGGAGCTAAATCATGTATTAAAGATACAATAAATAATACTATGTCTGATTTCATCACCTGTGAAATAGGCGTATGACAGGGGGAGCATTTGTCCCCTCTGTTGTTCGCGATATTTCTTAATGACCTCGAAAGTACAATTTCCATGAGTTACAAAGGACTTCAAAGTATATCAGAACTATCCAAATCAATGAACCCAAGTGAAACATAATTATATTTGAAGCTTATTACTTTACTCTATGCCGATGACACAATTTTATTAGCCGAGTCTCCACAGGAACTGCAAAATGCACTGGATGCACTACACGAATATTGTCTCACAAGGAAGCTCTTTGTTAACGTTTCGAAGACGAAGGCTTTGATTTTTTCGAAAGGAAAAATAAGAGAGTTACCTAAATTTACACTTGGTGACGAAGACGTGGAAATTGTACAGGATTACGTTTACTTAGGGATAACATTTGCATATAACGGGCGATTTACAATGGCGATAAAGTACTTGTACGATAAGGCAAATAGGGCAATGTTCGCCCTAATAAAAAAGGCACGAGCTCTCAATCTACCTGTCGAGCTCCAACTGGAACTCTTCGAGTCCTTAATTATGGCTATAATATTGTATGGTTGTGAAGTCTGGGGATGTACAAACATCAGCATGGTAGAAAAGTTTCACTTACGTTTTTGTAAGATAATTCTTGGACTAAAGAGTTCCACACAGACTTCAATGGTATACGGAGAGCTAGGCCAACCGCCTGTCAGTATCAAAATTAATGTGAGTATAGTCACCTACTGGGCAAGGATAATTAATGGAAAGGAATCAAAAATCGCACATAGACTTTACAACGACGATTCTCAATGGCCATGGATATCCCATATTCGAAATTTATTAGACACTATAGGTTTTTCTAACGTTTGGGTTGAGCAAAACCCAGGCGACCCGGATGAACTGAAACTCGTCATAAAGCAACAACTAACTGATCAGTTTGTACAAAGGTGGAGGGGCGAACTTTTCAATAGTAAAGGGTGTATAACTTACAGAATATTTAAAGATGAATTCAAATTCGAAAATTATTTGACTTCACTCCCACACATTTTTTCAAAAGTACTTTGCAAGTTTAGAACTTCCAATCATAAATTACCAGTTGAGGTTGGCAAATATGATCAAGTAAGACCCAGGCATGAACGCATATGTACTCTCTGTAATGATAATGTAATGGGGGATGAATTCCATTACTTGTTCGAGTGTCCTGCCGTAACTAGAGAGCGTAAACAACTCATAAAAAAGTATTTTCGCCTGCACCCAAATACGTTTAAAATGAAACAACTGATGAATGGTCAAAACAGGAAGAAAATTATATCATTGTGTAAATTTATAGAAATAATTTTCAGATGTTTTAAATGATAAAAATATTGATAAATCAACTCTACAGTTAGGCGCTTTCCGGAAAGATTAGCTAATTCGATATATCCGTATTGATTCACTTCCGGATGAGTGCGTGCATGTGCGTGCGTGCGTGCGTGCGTGCGTATGCATACGTGTGCGTGGGTGCACAGTGAGGGATTCTGAACATTTTGCATTAATAATCGTAATAATAATAATAATAATAATAATAATAATAATAATAATAATAATAATAATAATAATATTAACCCTAACCCTCTTGACCTGGCGAGCCTGAAACCCACATCTTTTGTTAAAATCTGTTTAGTAATCCTTTAGTTATAAAGATTTTCTACGTCACAACAACGTCATCGTGATTTAAATGTATTATTTATGAGAAACCGTTTATGTAATATATGTGTGAGTGTGTATACGTGTATGTGTGTGCGTTTGAACATATACGCATTTAGACTGAAGTTACAACCTTGTTTATTTATGTAACAAATATCATGTATATAGATGTACGAGCAGGATGACCTCGTCAGGAGCGTGTGGTGTGGTAACGTATTTTACGCTGTACGCTGGAATACGATGTGTGTGTAAGCGATGAATAAAGGACGGACGAACACACAGAAAGGAAGGATAGATTGTAGTAGGACGAAGGAACATTTACCTTAGCAATGGCGTGGGTCTATAGTGAAGACAGCAAGTGCCAATGTTCATTAATGCAGTGTGAATGGAACCAAATAAATGAAAGAATTACTCACCGTTTGACAGCAAACCATTATGAATACAAACCGTAACAACAACTGCAAACTATTTGTTAAAACGTAACAACGACTGCAAACTATTTGTTAAAACGTAACAACGACTGCAAACTATTTGTTAAAACGTAACAACAACTGCAAACTATTTGTTAAAACGTAACAACAACCGCAAACTATTTGTTAAAACGTAACAACAAATGCAAACTATTTGTTAAAACGTAACAACGACTGCAAACTATTTGTTAAAACGTAACAACAACTGCAAACTATTTGTTAAAATGTAACGACGACTGCAAACTATTTGTTAAAACGTAACAACGACTGCAAACTCTTTGTTAAAACGTAACAACGACTGCAAACTATTTGTTAAAACGTAACAACGACTGCAAACTATTTGTTAAAACGTAACAACGACTGCAAACTATTTGTTAAAACGTAACAACGACTGCAAACTATTTGTTAAAACGTAACAACGACTGCAAACTATTTGTTAACGCGTAACAACGACTGCAAACTATTTGTTAAAACGTAACAACGACTGCAAACTATTTGTTAAAACGTAACAACGACTGCAAACTATTTGTTAAAACGTAACAACGACTGCAAACTATTTGTTAAAACGTAACGACGACTGCAAACTATTTGTTAAAACGTAACGACGACTGCAAACTATTTGTTAAAACGTAACAACGACTGCAAACTATTTGTTAAAACGTAACAACGACTGCAAACTGTTTGTTAAAACGTAACAACGACTGCAAACTATTTGTTAAAACGTAACAACGACTGCAAACTATGTGTTAAAACGTAACAACGACTGCAAACTATTTGTTAAAACGTAACAACGACTGCAAACTATTTGTTAAAACGTAACAATGACTGCAAACTATTTGTTAAAACGTAACAACGACTGCAAACTATTTGTTAAAACGTAACAACAAATGCAAACTATCGTATTACGTATTTCATGATGGTGTTATAGAATTTATACACCATCCAAGCATGGTTAGTTAGGCCTGTATGTAATACTGGTTTTGTATCACTGAATGAACTTTGATGCCACGTATATTAGCGGTGGTATATAAAACGCGGCTGATGATTGACTGCTTCGATGCGGGATTGTTTTAGGAACAATTGTGGCTATTTAAGCAGTCAATGCTCAACAGTGTTTAGCGATAAATGATTATTTTGAGAACTTTATGACTGGAAATATCTTGAATAGAGGCAGTGGTTAAATGACCGGTTTGCTAGTATAATGGAACTGTATCAGGTGCTGCTGACTCATGTGCTGCGTGGGCTACGGATTTTCCCGTGACCAGATCTGCAGTACGTGCTAGGTCAGGGTGCACTGGATGATGGGGTTCTGTGGTGCTGTAACCATCATGTTGCCAAAGCCTAAATAGACGAACCATGTATGAGAGAATCCTAAGGATTTAGATCGATGCCCGTGGCTGAGCTGTCAAGCCGAACCAAAACATGAAACTATGCCTGGAATCACAACATCATGACGTTAGTGTTGAGCAATATCAACAAGATGCTGTGATATATCCTTCAAATCGGGTCCAGTGAGAACTAGCTAGAACTAGTCGAACACACGCACCTTCAGGAGTGTTTGTGGGGATTCTATTGGGCGAGCAAGGTGGCTCAACCAATCAGAATCCGGACCAACTCTTTTGCCCTTGTTGTGCAACGTTATTTAGGAACATCAATTTATACTATATAAGACAATGTTAACATTGTTGTTGATCACTCAGTCATCCGATGATCCTGAACCTCAGAAATACTTTGATATAAAATCTGTAGTCTTTTAGTATTTGTAAAGTTACTGTCTGCTATATGAGATAGATAGATTTATCTTTGTACGGCATTATAAGGTCATAAATTACTACCTTATTTCTAAATTCATGGTCATAAGTGTTATTAAAGTTACAGCAGTCTTTTTATAGGAACGTGTTTCTAGTCTTTATAATTCTAAGCTGCAACGGAGAGAGGAAGTTCACGTCTTTCTTCCGAACCTAAACAATCTTCGAGTCAGATTGGCCCGTTTTAACTGTAAGTCAAATTCCCGTAGAAGGTGAAAAATCTTCAATATGTTAATATTTATTTCGTTTCATTAAATCTAGGTGCATAATTTAAAGCTATAAAAGCATACAATTTTAACAATTTTATTTTCAAACACTCTGCTGTGAGTGTGCACCTTTAATTATTGTGTTTATTATTGCATGTGCTGTTTATGGAAGATTAAGATGAAATCGATTGTTTATTGTATTTTCCATTTCCTTCGCTGCATTTCACCTACAATTGTGATTATTGTCTTAGGAGGGTTTAATCTAATATCATCGAGATAGAGAAATTTGAACATCGTGAAAAGGTTAAAATGAATTTTATTAGACAGACCCTTAGAGTAAAACTTAGCACACCGAAATACATGCTGCTTGGAGAAACTGGAGAAATGCCACTTTTGATACAAGCCACGCAACGCATGATAACTTTCTGGCTAAAAATTACCAACGGAAAACAAGCAAACCTGTCAGCAAAGATCTATAGGTATATGTTTACAGATTGCTTACAGAACAGAACACAGTATAGGTGGTTAACCCAAGTCAAAAGTTTTCTAGATGAAACTGGATACAGCTACCTATGGATACAACAAAATACACACAACATAAACCACATATTGAGAAATATCAACCAGAGGATTAGAGACCAATATATACAGGGATGGGAAGGTGAAATGTCAAACTCATGGAAAGGAAAAACGTATCACGCTATTAAAACTAAATATGAAACTGAACACTACCTACTTAGCTTAACTGACCAGCAGAGAATTACACTTACACGCTTCCGAATGGCAAACCATTACTTACCAATTGAAACGGGACGTTGGGAAGGTATACCAAGAGATGAACGGAAGTGTAACCTTTGTGCCTATAATGACATAGGAGATGAATACCACTACTTATTACCACTCAGTAATGGCACATGCCCATATGCTGTTATTTGATTGGTTACGATCAGTGAAGTATGATCTGGTATCCCCCCCCCCCCCCGCGCGATCATCGTGTTTTAGTCTTAATGCGCAGAATAATTATGACGTAACAATAGCCAATGACGATGGTCATGACGTCATAAGTACTGATGCATTCTGAAAATGACGTTATACAGTATTGGAAATTGGCAATATTGAAGTTAAGATCAAATTCTCTCGCCCCCCCCCCCTTACTCCCTCCCACCCACCCCACCCCCACCCCACCCTCTCTCTCTCTCTCTCTCTCTCTCTCTCTCTCTCTCTCTCTTTCTTAGTGTCTCGCTAACGTCTGAGGGGTAATAAATTCGTTACATCAGTGTTTTGGCAGGGGTACAGGCAACAACAACAACAACAACAACAACAACAACAGCAACGACGACAGCAACAACAACAACAACAACAACAACAACAATAATAATAATAACAACAACAACGAGGAAAAAGATAGCCAGACCGCCGACAATGAGAACGACAACCACGACATAGAAGACAACAGTCGACAACAAGAAAATCATCAGCAGCAGCAGCAACAACAACAACAACAACAACAACAACAACAACAACAACAACTACTACTACTACTACTACTACAACAACAACAACAATAGCGACAATGACAACAACAATAAGGACAAAGATAGAAAGCCGACCATAATGAAGATGACACCGACAATGATGATGACAACCACGACACAGAAGACAACAGTCGACAACAGGAAAAGCAACAACAACAACAACGACAACAACAGCAGCAGCAGCAGCAACAACAACAACAACAACAACAACAACAACAACAACAATGACGATGATGACGACTATTACGACAATGAGAACAACAACCGTATGCTATTTACTGTTTATAATGATCTGTATAATGCCTCCTCCACATAATTAATGCTATATATCCTCCCCATATATCATTGTACAAATGATCTGGCTGTAATAAAATCGTATCGTATCGTATCGGTAATAAAGGTACCCATTTCTAGCTATGGCTCGCCGATTTCTAGTTAATCTCCGCCCACGTTTTGCGCGTGTAGGGATCCATTTATATACTTGAATTCTCGGAATCACATTTTCAAGGTAACTATACACGTCAGTTAACCTGTGGCCTGTTTAGAAACTAATCTGGCCGGGTGATGTTGCTGCCTATGGCAACAACAGCGCCAAGACAAATTTGTTTCAAAATATTTACCAGAATGCTTAGTAAATAGTAAAGATAAACAATTTGTACACTTACCAGACTATTCAATTTTCATGACGGACCTGGATACGTCATTCATTAATTATATTATTTTGATTGTGACGTCACCTTACATTTGATTATGAATGTCGTATACATGACCGACATATCGGATATATCCATATCCTATGGCATTTACCACGTGACAGTCTAGGAACCGGAACGCGGATTAGTGGTCATGCCCTACAATGGACAGAATAGGAACCGGTTCTTAAGGCATTATATACGATGTGTGTCAAATATTTATAGGACTAGGCTCTAATTTAAGTTCCAACATGGCAGAAGGGGCGATTTGTAACAAAGGGATACATTTCTAGCCTGAAACCTGAATTTCCATGTCTCAGGGTAACAAGACAACATAAGTTGTTGAATATTTTGAAACTACTTTGACTGGGTGCTGCTGCTGTCGATGGTAGTAACAGCTCTCGGTAAAATTAGTTTCAAAATATTCAAAAAATGTTTATTAAATGTTAAATTCATCAAATACATGCAATTCTTAAACTTTAGTGATGGATTTTCCATTTTCGCGAAAGCGCTATGCTATTTTGCTAAGTAGTGGTGTACTTGATTATGACGTTATATAGTTGAGTGACAGATCGAATCCTCTCAATACATATTGGATTTACTCTACCAGGCTCCGAAAATCACACGTTTCTGCGGTCCGGCGCAGTGACATTTTACTGCAGGGCAACCCAATTTTAACACAGGGGTTACCCTGCGGGACAACCTAAATAATGTATTATTAGGGCCTGCATAAGTACTCATGGTGAGTATTTATTTGGTCTGCCAATTTAACGGTCGAGTTGGTATTTACAAAGATTCTGTAGTCTTACAACAATATATATTTTCAACAGAAATAAAATCACAGAAATGGGGCAACCTGGAAATATAGACGGGCAGCCTAATCTAAATTGCATACTTACCCCTGGGAGCAACACAACATTTTTTTCGAGCCCTGCTTAATGCAATATTTCAGCTCCGGCCTGAACTTGTTCAGGTCATACTGGTGGGACATCATGCGCATATCATGCTACCACAACAGCTCCGGTTTGTTTTGTGATGAAGCATGGTGGTAGTAAACTTGTCTGTGTTGGCGACAGTTAGGTACAATGTTTCGATAAGCACTTGATGCATTCGAACCAACTTTGGTACACCTATAGGACATCCATTGCCAATACTATTTCTAAAGTCAGTGATTGAATTTACCATCTATTTTACAAGTTAATAATTATTAATGTTAGTTTTAAATTCGTACATCATTTTGATACTGTGCACCCTTATTTGCTACGCTCTGTGTGGATGTGTTAGTCACCGTTACGACCTTGTTAATTGACCTGATCTGAGGTTACTATTAGGTAACGATGTGGAGGTAATAATAAATGTCCGTATCTATTCAAAATAACATCACGAGACATGATTTGACTTGCCATGAACAGCAATCATAAACAAATTCTCTTGGGCATATGTCATGTTTGGCCATGCGCTAAGGATGCCAGAAGAGACATCAGCACAGAGAGCCTTGGAATTCGCCATACTCGGGGCCAGCAAATACAAAGCCAGGAGAGGACGCCATTGCATAAATCTGCTAAGCGTGCTACGAGGTGACCTCAAGAAAGCAGGCCTCGGTACACTCAAGTCAAGAATGGACCTGAGGAAGCTAAGGATTTTGGCTGAGCACAAGACACAGTGGGTAAAAGTGAAGAAGGACGGATAGCAGATGTAGGATGTTTCTACAGCCGCAGAATACAGTAATTATACATTCATACATGTGCCATGTTCGTGTACGCCCATGTGTACCACATTTCTAGCTATGACCCACACATTTCTGGCTAACCTATCTTTGTACGAACACTTTGTAACTTTGAATTACCAGAATCCCAAATCCAGTCACTATACAGGTACGCAATTTAAATATTTTGAAATTAATTTGGCTGGGAACTCTTGCTGCCTATGGTATCAATAACTCTCACTCAAATTAGTTTCAATAATATCAACTGAATGTTTACTAAATGACATTAGCTGAAAGTCAGACGCTTACTGTCAATATTTGTCCATTCCGGACCTACGTCATCTAATGGAGGAATCCAGTTTTAGCTATGCCACGCTTATCTTTAGCTAAGGTCCACCCACACTTCGCCCATGTTGGGATCGATAGATCATTGGACTTCCTGACCATCAATTTCCAGAAAACTATGCAAGTAAGTTATTAAATATTTTGAAACTTATTTGACTAGTTGCTGTTGCTACCTATGTTTATTAAATAGTATAGACACACAATTTGAAGAAAACTGTTTCATGTTTCAGAAAGTCCAGAATTACGTTAAGAATAAATAGAGGTTTGGCTGGCTCTAAGCACAGCCCGCATTTGCGTGTGCTGCAATCGGAATCATGAATTCCCAGAGTGCCAATGTTGAGGTAACTACACATGAGTGTTATTGAATATGGTGAGGCTAGTGTGACTGGGTGTCGGTGATCCCTTTTGCAGCAATGCCCCCCTGTGGGATTAGTTTCAAAATATTTAACAGCAAGTTTACTAAATTGTATCAAAGACATATAATTGATAAACTTGACGGATGTGTCAGCTTCAATTTTCAAGTATTACCCTCACTATTCTTAGTAGTATTACAATTGTAAAATTGTAAGCATAACTAATGTTAATGTATATATATATATGTAAATATCATGTAAAATTATCATGTAAAATTGTAACATACGCCTTTTGTTATAAGACATCTTAGGCTACTTACTGGACATGTACGCTGTATACATAGCCTTCATTACGCTCGCTGCTGTAAATGGATACGCTGTCTAGGTATTGAGGTAAGTCATTCAGATCTAGCCCTTTTGTCTATTTATTAGCCCGTACTCGGCAGATATATGCATGGTGATTGTGTATAGGCCTTATACTCCACAATGTTGGTCCACTGGAGTCTGCCGTTTTAGATACGAAAACGCGAAATCAAAAATACGAAAACACGGTAACACTATATACTACTATATATATAATATATTATACTGTATATTATATATAGTGGTATATAGTGTTACCGTGTTTCCGTATTTTTGATTTCGCGTTTTCGTATCTAAAACGGCGGACTCCTGTGGTTGGTCTTAGACTTATGGCAATTTCTGCCAGTGTATGATTACTGTATGTTTATAAAAACCGTATTCAGTTCTATTTTCTATGAAAACTGGTATAATCTAACCCTTTAATGCTAATATTTGGCCAAACGCTTTCAATTAATGCCTCACAGCAAATGTACATTGGCACGCCAAGAGAGGAGAATTTTTGAAAATATAACATTGGAATGGCTGGCTAGATTATCGAGCAGTGGTAGATTTTCAAAAATTGTCTTGGTCTGCAAATGTACATTTCTCACTTCGACAGAGACTGTTTTAGAAGAGTTAGCCATTGACCCTATCGAGGTCAAATCCCTGATAAAATAAATTTATACTTTATAAAATAAAGCATACTCTGTCATGTTGTCTTTTAAATATTTTGAAATTATTATGACTGGAAGCCAAGAATCACTGGTCCCCTTCGAGGTCTCGACCACACACTCTCACAGCTACGGGTGTGATTGCTATGCAACGGCTACCCCATTACCACTACTACTGTGACATTTTTGTTGCAAAAGTTCTTTGTTCTGTCTCCTGTAACCTTTCTACTCTCATCATCTACTCATTCAAGTAATGTTACCTCCAAAAATGAAGACAACACTGAGAGGATTTAAATTTCAAAAAGGAATTTCCTGCATGAGGGTGTAGTGTGCACTACATGTGTATTTATCCCGGTACATTTAAAGATAATCTCAGAATCTAGCAGCTAATGGTTAGAAGTATACATGGACTAATGATAATCACAGAATCAGACAGCTGAGGGTTAAAACATAATAACTTGTATAGCTGAGGGTTAAAACATAATAACTTGTATAGCTGAGGGTTAAAACATAATAACTTGGATAGCTGAGGGTTAAAACATAATAACTTGGATAGCTGGGGGTTAGAACATAATAACTTGGATAGCTGGGTGTTAGAACATAATAACTTGTATAGCTGGGGGTTAGAACATAATAACTTGGATAGCTGGGTGTTAGAACATAATAACTTGGATAGCTGGGGGTTAGAATATAATAACTTGTATAGCTGTGTGTTAGAACATAATAACTTGGATAGCTGGGTGTTAGAACATAATAACTTGGATAGCTGGGGGTTAGAACATAATAACTTGGATAGCTGAGGGTTAGAACATAATAACTTGGATAGCTGGGTGTTAGAACATAATAACTTGGATAGCTGGGTGTTAGAACATAATAACTTGAATAGCTGGGGATTAGAACATAATAACTTGGATAGCTGAGGGTTAGAACATAATAACTTGTATAGCTGAGGGTTAGAACATAATAACTTGGATAGCTGGGTGTTAGAACATAATAACTTGGATAGCTGAGGGTTAGAACATAATAACTTGTATAGCTGGGTGTTAGAACATAATAACTTGAATAGCTGGGGATTAGAACATAATAACTTGGATAGCTGAGGGTTAGAACATAATAACTTGGATAGCTGAGGGTTAGGACATAATAACTTGAATAGCTGGGTGTTAGAACATAATAACTTGGATAGCTGGGTGTTAGGACATAATAACTTGAATAGCTGGGGGTTAGAACATAATAACTTGGATAGCTGGGGATTAGAACTTAATAACTTGGATAGCTGGGTGTTAGAACATAATAACTTGAATAGCTGGGGATTAGAACATAATAACTTGGATAGCTGAGGATTAGAACATAATAACTTGGATAGCTGGGGATTAGAACATAATAACTTGGATAGCTGAGGGTTAGAACATAATAACTTGTATAGCTGAGGGTTAGAACATAATAACTTGAATAGCTGGGGATTAGAACATAATAACTTGGATAGCTGAGGGTTAGAACATAATAACTTGTATAGCTGAGGGTTAGAACATAATAACTTGGATAGCTGGGTGTTAGAACATAATAACTTGGATAGCTGGGTGTTAGAACATAATAACTTGGATAGCTGGGTGTTAGAACATAATAACTTGAATAGCTGGGGATTAGAACATAATAACTTGGATAGCTGAGGGTTAGAACATAATAACTTGTATAGCTGGGTGTTAGAACATAATAACTTGAATAGCTGGGGATTAGAACATAATAACTTGGATAGCTGAGGGTTAGAACATAATAACTTGGATAGCTGAGGGTTAGGACATAATAACTTGAATAGCTGGGTGTTAGAACATAATAACTTGGATAGCTGGGTGTTAGGACATAATAACTTGAATAGCTGGGGGTTAGAACATAATAACTTGGATATCTGGGGATTAGAACATAATAACTTGGATAGCTGGGTGTTAGAACATAATAACTTGAATAGCTGGGGATTAGAACATAATAACTTGGATAGCTGAGGATTAGAACATAATAACTTGGATAGCTGGGGATTAGAACATAATAACTTGGATAGCTGAGGGTTAGAACATAATAACTTGTATAGCTGAGGGTTAGAACATAATAACTTGAATAGCTGGGGATTAGAACATAATAACTTGGATAGCTGAGGGTTAGAACAAAATAACTTGGATAGCTGGGGATTAGAACATAATAACTTGGATAGCTGAGGGTTAGAACATAATAACTTGTATAGCTGAGGGTTAGTACATAATAACTTGAATAGCTGGGGATTAGAACATAATAACTTGGATAGCTGAGGGTTAGAACAAAATAACTTGGATAGCTGGGGATTAGAACATAATAACTTGGATAGCTGAGGGTTAGAACATAATAACTTGTATAGCTGAGGGTTAGAACATAATAACTTGTATAGCTGAGGGTTAGAACATAATAACTTGTATAGCTGGGTGTTAGAACATAATAACTTGAATAGCTGGGGATTAGAACATAATAACTTGGATAGCTGAGGGTTAGAACATAATAACTTGGATAGCTGGGTGTTAGAACATAATAACTTGGATAGCTGAGGGTTAGAACATAATAACTTGTATAGCTGGGTGTTAGAACATAATAACTTGAATAGCTGGGGATTAGAACATAATAACTTGGATAGCTGAGGGTTAGAACATAATAACTTGAATAGCTGGGGATTAGAACATAATAACTTGGATAGCTGAGGGTTAGAACATAATAACTTGTATAGCTGGGGATTAGAACATAATAACTTGAATAGCTGGGTGTTAGAACATAATAACTTGTATAGCTGGGTGTTAGAACATAATAACTTGTATAGCTGGGTGTTAGAACATAATAACTTGTATAGCTGGGTGTTAGAACATAATAACTTGAATAGCTGGGTGTTAGAACATAATAACTTGGATAGCTGTGTGTTAGAACATAATAACTTGGAGAGCTGGGTGTTAGAACATAATAACTTGGATAGCTGGGAGTTAGAACATAATAACTTGGATAGCTGGGTGTTAGAACATAATAACTTGTATAGCTGGGAGCTGAAATGTGTTTTGGTTACTTATTTAACCCTTTAACCATCGAATTTGTTCAAGAAAATTTCAATCTTCTCATAGAAAATGTCCATTTGCAGACCAAGAAGACTATTTTTGAAAATTAACCACTAGAATGACTGGCTCGGTTATCGAGTCAGTCATTCTAGTGGTAAATTTTCAAAAATAGTCTTCTTGGTCTGCAAATGGACAGTTCTCAAGACCACTGCAGAAGCCATTTGTGGCTGATATGATTGTTAAATGGTTAAAGCTAGATTGCGCCATTCCTGTCAAAACATCTTTAAAGCAATGTTTTTGTTTGCCAATGAACATTTCACATGATGAGTGCAAGTAATTTTGGCCACTGACACTGTTACTGTACTTATTTTAAAATAATGACATATTTTATGTTTATTAGGCCAAATAAAATAATATATAATATATGTTTCATATACATCCCTCCAAAATTCAAGTAGGCAGTAGGTATGGAATTATTTATTTTTTGTGGGTGGTGTTGCGGTTTCTTTTACCATGTTTTTGATGTTCAAATATTATCAAATTTTAAGGTGGGAACTGTGATAAAATCACTGAAAAATTTACAAATCCAGCGGTCCCACTTCCCTGGGTAGAAATATTAAGGTAACAATATTTTGGGGGTAGGTAGGTCACAGCTATTGTTACAGATACATACTGTAGGGATAGGAAACATAAATATAATTTTCTAGGACTTAGCATTGATAAGTTAACCATTTAATGGTTAAATTTGGTCAAGAATATAAAAATATTTGCTTATGGAATGTCTATTTGTATGCCAAGAGGCTATTTTTGACAATTTAGCACTGAAATCAAATAACTGGCTCGGTTTTGAAGCCAGTCATTCTGTACGGTGGTAAATTGTCTTCTTCTGGTATGCAAATGGACATTCTTCAAGACCACTACAGAGGCCGGTTTTGTCCGGCTTCGCCATGAAAGGGTTGATGTGACAGACACAAATAAATTGGTAAATATCATTACAAATACTAGGGCTGCTATTTATCCTTATTTTGCAGGAGACCAAGCCTTGTAGCAGACGAGTCCTCTCTACAACTTTGATGCTGCCCATACCAGGAATTGCTCATCCCCAAAGCCAAAATGAGCTGATGTCAAGCACCTTCGCATTAACAGGATCTATGTGTGGTCTCTCAGTTCATATATTTGAGTAGGTACATGTGCTATTAATTTTGCCATGAAATCTTGTGGTGGTGTTGTAAATTACAACTGGTTCATGGTGGTGTTGTAAATTACAACCTGCATGACTGGTAATATTAAACAAATAAGTGTGCGCGCGCACACGTGCATGCATGCATGCATGTATGTACGTGTGCGCGTACACGTACACACATGCATGCGTGTCACTATATAAAGTTCTCCAGTTCCGATTGAACCCTCAACAAACTTTTTGGGAGGTTGGTGTTGGGAACATGAAGAGGCTTTATATTTGTGGGCATCAGCAATATGTCAACATCACGGAAAAGATGGGGTGCAGGCTACTGTTATACTGCTATGCATGGTCAAGAGATCATTCACAACAATCGCTTGTAAACACTGACATTTCCTCTTAAAATTGATATATTGCTCGATATCACTGCAGGCTAGATCACCGTCTATATATTTTAAAAACAAGAGGCCCAAGGGGCCTATATCGGTCACCTGGAGCATAGCCATAGGCATTTCAACTGCATGTAGAATGGCCATCAACAATAAGTAGAACCATAAGGAGGTGAGCAGAATTGTAACAAGAAAACAGAAGCCATGTTTCTTTATGTATCAACTTCTCTTGAACAAACAACAATAACCCTTAGTCATCAATATCATATCGCACAAATTTCGGCCCCATCCATTCAGGGAAAGTCCCTTTCATGAAAACCAGGGCAGCCTTTTTTTTAATGGCCGCCCGACCATTTGGCTAATCAAGTTCCCTTGAACAAACTTACTTCAACTCTTGCCCTAGATGATATTTCATGAGTTGCGAATCAATCGCTCAAACAGTCAGAGAAGACATTTCTAAAAAATCGGCCAGTATCCAAGAAAATCAGCAGCAGCAGCAGCAGAAACAACAACAACAACAATAGCGACAATGACAACAACAATAAGGACAAAGATAGAAAGCCGACCATAATGAAGACGACACTGGCAATGATCATGTCAACCACGACACAGAAGACAACAGTCGACAGCAAGAAAAGCAACACCAACAACAACACAACAAGAACAACAACAACAACAACAACAACAACAACAACAAAAACAACAACAACAACAGCGACAATGACAACAACAATAAGGACAAAGAGAGAAAGCCGACCATAATGAAGACGACACTGACAATGATCATGTCAACCACGACACAGAAGACAACAGTCGACAACAAGAAAAGCAACACCACCACCACCAACAACAACAACAACAACAACAACAACACCAACAACAACGACAACAACAACAGCAGCAACAACAACAGCAGCAGCAGCAACAACAACAACAACAACAACAATGACGATGATGACGACTATTACGACAATGAGAACAACAACCGTATGCTATCTACTGTTTATAATGATCTGTATAATGCCTCCTCCACATAGTTAATGCTATATATCCAATCGGCTTTGTTTGAACAAACCTGAATCTCTATACCCTAAGGAAGCATCCTGCCAAATATAATTGAAATCGGCCCAGTGGTTCTCGAGAAGACATTTTAAATTTCCCATTGCTTTAGTATTGGAGCTTTTGGCGGGAAAGTGATCCAAGATGGCCACCAAACCGTTTATTTGACAGTTTCAAAAATTGCAAATTTGAGATCAGAGTACTCAAAAGCATATATAAAACCAATTTCGGCCTCAAAATCCATAAAATAAAAGAACCCAAATGGCCGCCAAACATGCTATATTTTGATTGGCCCATGGAGGCCATGTTTTTTTACGGTTCAACTTCCCTTGAACAAACATTAATGGATTTTAGTCCCTAATCATATCTAAAAAATTTCGGTCCGATCCCTTCAGTCGTTCTGGAGAAGTAGTTTTCAGAAAAACTAGGTCATCCAAGATGGCCGCCAAATTATTTAGTCAATCAAGTTCCCTTGAACAAACTTGGTTCAGCTCTTGCCCTAGATGATATTTCATGAGTTCTGACTCAATCCCTCAAACGGTTTCGGAGAAGATTTTTAAATACATCTAAAAAATCAGCCGAAATCCAAGATGGTTGTCAGCCCCGTCATTCTGGTGGAAAATTGTCAAAAATAACATATTTCAAGATGAATACAAATGCCGGTTTATGGCCGGCTTGGTCATTAGATGGCTAAAAGCACTTTTACCCTTTCACTGGCTTGTGTACATGTATTTTATATGTATAGTACAGCTTATAAATAAGTTAAAATGTTTTCAAAACAAAAACAGAAACACATTAGTTAGTACAATTTTGAAAACGATGTAAGAAATGTTATGTTGAATATTTTGGAAATATATGTAATTAGACATTGCTCTTTGTCTTCCAATCCAATTATGTTCAAAATATGCAGTGGTGCATTTTATTTTGTCTTGGAAACATGTTATGTTATTTCTGAGCTGTACTGTGTGTGGACGGAAATAGTCAGATGGATAGACAGACAGGCGGAGGAAATTTGCAGATACTCAAGGTTGCTGAAATTCAACTAAATTCGGTATGTGAGTTACTCATTGCTGATTATGTTGCGATGTTTACATTAATTAGGCTCAGCGCCCAGATTGAGGTGGGGTGGGGGGAAATTCCAACAATGGCGGAATTCTGCAAATTTTATTGTCCTTATGATTGTGGTTGTATGACTTGTCTCCATCCATCTATCTGTCCATTTCTCTACCTCCGAAACAGTTTGGTGGAATTCAACCAATTCCAATTGTAATCGTATGTGAGTTACCCTATATGATTGTGGCATGCCAGATTTTAAGACAACATTTATATAATGCAAGAGGCCCAACGGGCCTATATCGACTTCAAGTCAAATTAGTTTCAAAATAATAAACAGCTTACATGTATGTTTGCTTTTATACCACATAGTCAATGTATAGATGGCACGGCTATGACTGAGTGTATATACCGAGGCAGACACACTAGGGTTTTTCTGATTGGTTGAAAAGTAAACTAGATTGATTGGTCGATGATGCACTATCGCAAATCCCCACGTTCACCGCTTTGAACTTTTGTCCATCCCACAACCAACCCCCTGTGGGCGGAGCCAAATGTAAATGTCCTTTTGCACCATGCAATCATATGGGTAACTCACATACCAAATTTGGTTGAACTTCGTCAAACAGTATCAGAGGAGTTGCATTTCAATCAATTTCATGACCTTTTCACCCCCCATCCCCCACCCCTGGGGTGGGGCCAAATGTAAATGTGCTCATCCACTCCACATTAATATGAGTAACTCACATACTAAATCTTCTTGAATTCCGTCCAATGGGGTTTTTTACCTTTTGACCCCCACCCTCCACCTATGGGCGGAGGCAAATGTAAATGTGCTCATGCACTCGATATTGATATGTGTAACATAAATACCAAATTTGGTGGAACTTCGTCCTACAGTGTCAGAGGAGTTGCATTACAATCAATTTTTTTTACCTTTTGACCTCCACCTAAACTTAGGGGCGGGTCGAAATATAAATGTGCTCATTTACTCCACATTGATATGGGTTACTCACATACCAACTTTGGTTGAATTCCGTCTAATGGTTTCGGAGGAGTTGCATTACAATCAATTTTTTAAGATTTTGCCCCCATCCCCCATCCCCCACCCACCATATGGGTGGGGCCAAATGTAAATGTGCTCATACACCCGACATTGATATGAGTAACTTGCAGGCTTTGGTCCAAGTGTAGGGTATTGCATTTAAATGCAAATGCAAATGTTTGTAAATGATTCAAATGCAAGTGCAAATGCATTAGCAAATGCATTTGAATATTTGGGCACACGTCTGGTACTGAAATTTTGAGTATGCATCTGCCATCTATGTATCTGCTGGTAGTGACTATTTTTGTAGAACTTTTTGCAGACCAGGAGAAGACTATTTTTTTTAAAATTTTACCACTGGAATGACTGTCTCGCTTATTGAATCAGTCATTCCAGTGTAAAATTGTCAAAAATCGTCTTCTCTTCATCTGCACATGGAGCTTTACTATGAAAAAATAATACTTATCTCACCATTAACACTTTAACACTCAAATTTGTTTTTAAAAATTTCAATTTTCTCCAAGAGAAGACCTTTTTGAAAATTTACCACTGGAATGACTGACTCGATTACCAAGCCAGTCATCTCAGTCAGAAATTTTCAAAAATTGTATACTCTTATAATGCAAATGGACATTCAAAAAGCCAATTTTGACAACTAATGGATTAAGAGATTTCTGAATGCATGGCGTTAACAACACCTACACTATTCAGAGATTGGGAAACCAGAGATATATTACTAAGCTCAGGCTAATTACTTTGAAAGGATCTTGACAATGACTATGACTATAGAGAGTACTGATTGAGTAAATTGTACTGTAGTCAAAAGTGCTCGAGTGACCACCTGTGTTTTGGGGCTAAAAGATTGTGGTTCTTTAACACACATAATCATACGAATATTATTAATCCTCCTAAAAATCAACGTATTGACTAAAGCAGCAACAACGTTTAGTCTAATTGTTTTGTTAACCTTTTGGTGCCCAAACAGGCCAAAACAAGCCTTTGTCTTGGTCTTTACAAACGCCCATTTGCAGGCCAAGAGAAGACAATCACTGAGCCAATTATTTCAGTGGTCTTGTATATATGTGTTAAAGGGTCAACACATTGGATTCCTTACTTTTTATATGGTGATCATATTTATTATGAACTAGATATGTTGCTGTAGTTTATCTCAGAAACAAATTAACTAAAATTTGTTGGCTTGCTGACTGACCTAAGTCAAAGTAATTAAAAATATATATGGTATTGCATATTTAGGTATATTGATGGCTGAGAGCTACATTCATAGTGAAATGGGTCAATAAATCACAGAATTATATTTCTAATTATGGTATATAGATTATATAGATGGTTTTGAAAAAAATCAAATGCATTTGAAAACTCAAATGCAAATGCAACCCTTTTTATACAAATGCAAATACATGAGATTCAAATGCAAGTGCAAATGTGTCAGAAATTTCATAATTGCATTTAAATGCAAATGCAAGTGCAAATACATTCAAATGCAACTGCAAATGCATTTGCACTTGTACCCAAGCCTGGTAACTTGCATACCAAATTTGTTTGAATTCCATCAAACAGTTTCGGAGGAGTTGCATTACAATTGATTTCTTGACCTTTTGACCACCATCACCCCCACCCACCAAATGTAATGTGGCCAAATGTAAATGAGCTCACCCACTTCAAATTGATATGACTAACTCACATACCAAATTTAATTGAATTCTGACCAATGTTTTCGGAGGAGATGCGTTATAATCAATTTCCGCAGGTTAAAATTTGAACTTTTGACCCCTGTAGGCGGATCCAAATGTAAACGGCCTCTTGCACTCCACGATCATATGGGTAACTCACATATCAAATTTGCTTGAGTTCCGTCTAACGATTTCAGAGTTGCGCTACAAGCGATTCAGCCTTTTGACCCCTGCCCCTGGGGGTGGAGCCCAGTCTAAATATTGTCTTTCAAAGCGGAATCATATGGGTAACCCACATACCAAATTTAGTTGAATTCCACCCAGTCGCTTGGGAGGAGATAGCGTGACAGACGGACAGATGGACTGAGGCGATTACAATATCCCGTTTTTAGCCCACCTGGCCTTAAAGGCCAAGTGAGTTTATGCCATGGCGACCGTCTGTCGTCCGTCAACTTTTGCTTTAAAAAGCTACTCCTCATTAACCGCTTGGGCGATTTCAACCAAATTTGTCATAGGTTCCCGAACTTCCATTCAGAATTTTGATTGCTCAATTTTTTGGGTCAAAATCTTAGATTTTATTAAAAATTTACCGAAAATTGTCAAATTGCTTCTTCTCCTTACCATTTTAACAGATTTCAACCAAATTTGGTTGAAAGGATCCAATATTCATAGGCTCCAGCAAATCCATTTAGAAGTTTGATTCATCAATTTTTTGGGTCAAAGTCTTAGATTTTATTAAAAATTTACCGGAAATTGTCAAATTGCTTCTTCTCCTTACCATTCCGAGCGATTTCAACTAAATTTGGTTGAAATGACCCAATGGTCATAAGCTCCAAGACTTCCATTCGGAATTTTGATTCCTCAATTTTTTGGGTCAAACTCTTAGATTTTATTAAAAGTTTACCGGAAATTGTCCAAATGCTTCTTCTCCTTACCATTTTAACTGATTTCAACCAAATTTGGTTGAAAGGACCCAATCATCATAGGCCCCAGTATTCAGAATTTTGATTCCTCAATTTTTTGGGTCAAAATCTTAGATTTTATGAAAATTGTACCGGAAATTGTCAAAATGCTTCTCCTTAGCATTCTGAGTGATTTGAAGCAAATTTGGCTGACAGGATCCAATGGTCATAGGCTCCAGAACTTCCATTCCGAATTTTGATTCATCAATTTTCTGGGTGAAAATCTGAGATTTTATTAAAAATGTACCGGAAATTGTCAAAATGCTTCTTCTCCTTAACATTCAGAGAGATTTCAACCAAATTTGGCTCAAAGGACCATATCGTTGTAGGCTCCAGAACTTCCATTCAGAATTTTGATTCATCAATTTTTTGGGTTGGGTGAAAATCTGAGATTTTATGATAAATGTACTGGAAATTGTCAAATTGCTTCTCCTTATCATCTTGACTGGTTTTAACCAAATTAGGCTGAAAATATCCTATGGCCATAGGCTCTAGAACATCCATTCAGAATTTTGATTCATCAATTTTTGGCATGAAAATCTGAGATTTTATGAAAAATGTACCGGAAATTGTCAAATTGCTACCCCTCTTTAGCTGCTTGACATATTTCCAAAAAAATTTCTCCAATGGGTTCTATGGTGGTAAGCTCTGGAAAATCTATTCAGAATTTTTATTGATCAATTTTTTGGGTGAAAAACTTAGATTTTATGAAATAGTTTACCAGAAATTGTTAAAATACTGCTTCTCCCTTAGTTGCTTGACATATTTCAAACAAATTTAGCTAGAGTGACGCTATCAAGGTAGACTAGAATTTCTATTCAGAATTTTGCTTAGTAAATCTTTTTGGTGGCCATCTTGGATTTTCCGAAAATTATCCATCATATCTATTTAAATGCAAATGGTTCAACTGCTAATGGTCCAGGTGAGCGCCACAGGCCCTTGGGCCTCTTGTTTAAAATGTGGGGATAATCCTGACAGCCATCATAGTGTAGAAATGTACCAACATTTAGCTACTAAAGCCTGAATATATCTGTGTAACCACATGATAAAAAGCTTAGAATTATCTGTATAGTTTATCAGTGGCATATTAGATCACTTGAATAGCTATCAAGAGATGAGGTTAGTTAAACTTTAAATTTCCCATTGTTAGCTAACCTGGCCAGACTGGCCAAGTGAGCTTATGCCATGGCGTCCGTCTGTCTGTCATGCCATGGGATCCAAATTGGCCGATAAATATTCCTTTGAATATACTTCTTCAATATATGGATCAGATCAAATTCTCTAATTTGGATAACATTTTATCACAGGAAAGGGTGTGACTGTACTGTATGATTCCACAACTTTGATGATGATATGAAAACTGTGACAAAAATGAGGAGGGTCTGCAATCTGTAATTGATTTTGTTGTTTATGTTTTTTAGGAAATATGGATGTCATACTGTCAGTTTGCCAGATGGATATACCACAATTGTGCTACAGATAATCGCAGAGAATTATGACATAGAGTGTGTGTAACCGCTGCAATTCGCATCAGATTTCTCAGCGGGAAATATCACAGTTTAAAATTTTAAAGAACTTCAATTTTCATGGCATCATCTGTCACATAGGCCATCAAACCGATCACTCAAGACACCTGTATTAAAGAACACCAACTTGTAGACTAAGAGAGTGTGTAATATGCCAAGTGGCCTGGCTTTAACCCTTTAATGGCTAATTTTGGTCAAGAAAATCAATGTGTAGTCCAAGAAAAGACTGTTTTTGAAAATTTGCCAATGGAATGACAAAATTTTTTGGACTGCAAATGGACATTCCTTAAGACCACTGAAAAGGCCGGCTTTGGAATGAAAGGGTTAATAGTTCCATTTTATTGGTAACATCTTGTGGATGTCAACCAAGTTTATTATGTGAGTTACCATATGATGCGGATTGTAATATTATATATATATATATATATATATATTGTGCTATAGATACTCTAGGTTCGAGGCATACATGTAGTAGTAATACATGTACTGGAGTTAGCGAGTTTACTACATGTAGGACTACACGTAGGATACTGGGTCACATTATAAAGTTAGTAAAATATGCATATATATGTCAATACCTTATCATCACATACATGTATCATAGGTGACCTATGGTACTCACCATTATCTCCACGTTTTTCGAAGAAAAGTCAATTGTAATGTCAGATCTCCGAAACCGTTTGATGAAATTCAGCCAAATTTGGTATGCAAATTGGAATGCAAGAGTCTGTTTACAATTTAGTCAAAGGGTAATATTTTAATATGCAGTAATTGATTGAAATGTGTCTCGTCCGAAAGTGTTTTACAAAATTCAACCAAATTTAGTTTGTGAGTTATCCATATGATTGTGGAGTGCAAGAAGCCATTTACATTAGGCTCCGGCCCCATGAGTGTGGGGTGTGTGGATCAAAATGGCAAAAAATTGATTGTAATGCAACTTCTCTGAAACCGTTGGATGAAATTAAACAAAATTTGGTATGTGCATTGCCCATATGATTGCGGCAGTTACCCACATGACTGTGACATGCAAGACAACATTTATATTTGGCTCGCCCCCCGCGGATGGGTGGGTCAAAAGGTCAAGAAATTGATTGTAAAGCATTTTCTCTGAAACTGTTGGACGCAATTTGTTACCCATATGAGTGTGGCATGCAAAAGTACATTGGCATGTACTTTTGACTCCGTCCCGAGTGGGCGTGGGGGGGGGGAGTGTGTAAAGGAGGGGTCAAGGGTCAAATCGATTGCAACACAACTCCTAGGAAATCAATAGATGGAACTCAAACACGTTTGGTACGTATGCGTGTTACCCATATCGGTTTGGGGATGCAAGAGCATATTTACATGTACTTTTGCCTCTGTCCTCAGTGGGATGGGGAGGGGGGGGGAGAGAGTGTGTACATGAGAGATCAAATGGTCAAATCGATTGCAACGCAATTCCTACGAAACCATTAGATGGAATTCACACAAATTTGCTACATATGTATGTTACCCATATGGGTGTGGGTGCAAGATCACGTTTACATTTAGTTCCACCCCAGATGGGGCACGTGTGTGTGCGTGTGTGCGCGTGCACGCGTGTGTGTGTGGGTGTGTGGTCAAAGCGTGCGTGCGCACGCACGCGTGTGTGTGTGTGGGTGTGTGGTCAAAGCTGTGAACGTGGAAATTGTGATGACGCGTCATCGACCGAGCAATCTAGTCTTGTGAATGAAAAGATTATTTCAACATTCCAATGGAAGTGGAGTAAGAGACAATCTATCTTTGGTGACTACAACTTATTGTCAATTATCATTACTGTTTATATATTTTAAATGTAAATAAGCCATCAGCCAGATAAAGTATCAGGTTTTCACTAGTTTAGTATTATCATCTATCCCAACAATAATAGTCCTAGTATGAATACTTTAGTCAAAGCTAACTGTATAGACCACATCTGTCTTTTGCATCAGCAATATAAAGACCACATCTGTCCTTTGCATTAGAAGTTGTTGTTTCCTCAAGACATCTACATGTAACACGTACTTGTTTTGATGAATCGCCATCTTCTGAACCAAAATAGCATTAATTATGGAAATTTACCAATTGTAAGAGACCATCTGTCATTAGTGACTTTTGATTGTGGTTCAATGTTATGTAAAATAAATCCAGAATGCACTCAATGGAGATGTTGACTCATGCCAAAGTTGCACTCGGTTTTGACAATGCACTAACTGAGTATATGACCTCAATATTTGAACCTTTGACATGAGACTAAATTTTGCCCTCTAACCAACCACAATATGAACATACATGTATGTTATGGATTTGGTGATTATATCTTCTTGTATTGCAGAATTATCGACGAAAATGTGTTTTCCAATATGCTCTATATAACCACGTACCTTGACATTTGAACTTTTGACCTAAAGCTAAGTTTTGCTTCTATCCAGCCACAATATATGAATGTTTGTTACAGATATGGTGATTCTATCTTCTTGCATTGCAGAGTTATCGACATGATCGAGGAAAATGTGTATTCCGGTATGCACTAACTGACGCCCGTGACCTTTATGTTTGACTGTTTGACCTCAAACTAAAATTCTTTCTAGCCACTTACAATATGAAGTCATGTGCCAAATTTAGTTATTCTATATCAAAGGAGATATGCCTTGGAAAAACAGACAAACGAACAGGCAGCTCCACCAGCAATACTCACACTGGCAGTTGATGGAGTGAGTAATTAGCTTGGATTTACAATACACATAAAATAGCTACATGCAATAGCCTACTAGGCAGTCAGGTTGTATATCAGTTTCTGCAACATTGATCGTAAAACTATTGAAATCTGCATGTAAAATGGATCTAATACGTGAGTTATCTATAAAAGTTGTTCCAAATGGCTAATATGAAGCCATCTTCAAAAATCAGTTTCTGTGCCATAACTCTCTGTAGCTGTGGCGAATTCATTAAAGACTTAAATCTTGTTATTTATGCTACCGAAGGCGGGTGTGAGTATTGTGGTTGGTGCTGTCTGTTTGTCTGTTTATCCATGCAATATATCAGAGAAGTCACTAAGTTTTGCGGGTCCATGTGAGCATGTTACTCCTTTGAGCCCAGTTTTAGCAATACAGATCTAAGTACACCATGGCAGTAGAATTTCTGATAGCTAAAGAAATGTATATTTGATATAAAGGTTCACGCACATGAAAAGCAGTTGATGGTGGTCGTCTTTACAAATGTAGAAATCTGTTGATAACAAATTACGCCATGGCATACATGTACTCCTTTCACAATCAGGATCGCGTCTATCACATGTGTGGAAATGTAGCAAACCGAACCACTTGTTAATCGGACAAAATGAAAATGACTGCAATAGACATGATTAAACAAGAAACTGTCTGTCTGGAAAGTCTCTACCCATATAGTTTGGCTCACTGACCACTTCGCTGTCCTCTTCTAAACTCTCTTTAAAGCTGTCATTAGATGAATAATATGTATCACTTTGCTTATCCAGTATCTATCATGAGGGTTATTATCATCAGTCTTATTCGTCATATCAGCACTGTTGATGTTACGGAAGAGGCGGCAGGTATTTTAGACCAAATAATAAGGAATTGAAATCACACTAGAGCTGCTTATCACTTAGATCAACTTGGATAGCTTTACAACAGGAAGTCATATGTACTGGTATTGGAAAGCTCATTATCACTGTTGTAACCCACAGGTCACATTCTGTTGATCATCATCATCATCATTGATGTTATGGAAATTTGTGTAACTGGAGTTGTGAATATAGGATTAAGTGTTGGTAAATCAGTGATTACCTGAAATAATAAATAATATACATTAGACGTGTTAGACATCAAATCAGCAAGCATAGACTAATTACATATAATTTACATTATTGGCATAAATTGAATGTCAGCACAGAAGCAGCAACCTATCTTTTGTCATTCAGCAGGATATGACAAGTGGGTATACAATAAAATGTTATGGAACTCTCATCGCTCAATATCTAGGCCTACACCAAATCCATGTATTGGAGTTGGTGGGGTGTACATATACTGCCAAGTTGTATTCTATTCTTTCATATTTCATAATGCTTTCAAGAACAATAATTTCATACTTTTTCTGACTTTTCGAACTTCGTTTAGGAATTTCAAGCCCCATTTATGATATGTACAATCAGTGTACATTTAAAGCAAATCTTTAGAGGCCACCATTGATATTTCAGTTATTGTTTACATTTAATGTGTAAGACTCCTAATGCTTCAAATTTCCATAATCTTTCCAAAACCAGTAGCTTAAAATAGCTGATTTTCCCTTTTCTAGTGTATGTGTCCATACAATTTAGAAATGGCTCTCAGACATGTCAGAGGGTTTGGCGACTCCATAGACGGGAACAGTGATGTAGCCAGAGTATATCATCTAGAGGGGAATCAAATTTTGCGATGTGTCTCAGAGAGATGTGTGTGTGGGTTGGTGGGTGATGATGACTGAATTAAGTCTGATGAAAAAAGTTATCGAAATCGACGTTGATCCAAAATCCAATATGGCTGCAAGCCATCAATGGTCATCTTGAAAATGGGTTTCCGGACAATAACTCTGTTACCCTTGGGTGGATCACATTGAAACTTCCTAAGGTGGTTGGACTAGGTCTTGGGAAGAAACCTATCGAAATCGACAATGATCCGAAATCCAAGATGGCCGCCAGCCAATGGCGGCCATCTTGAAAATTGGTTTCCAGATGATAACTCTGTTACCGTTTGTCGGATCGCATTGAAATTTCATAGGGTGGTTGGACTAGGTCTTGGGAAGAAACCTATCGAAATAGACGATGATCCAAAATCCAAGATGGCCGCCAGCCAATAGTGGTCATCTTGAAAATTGGTTTCCAGATAATAACTCTGTTACCATTTGTCGGATCGCGTTGAAATTTTATAGGGTGGTTGGACTAGGTCTTGGGAAGAAACCTCTCGAAATAGACGATGATCCGAAATCCAAGATAGCCGCCAGTTAGTGGCGCCCATCTTGAAAATTAGTTTCCGGACGATACCTCCTTGACCGTTTAACGAATCTATTTGACAATTAATAAGGATGACTGGTCTGGGTCTGAGGCAGAATAAATATTTTCTGATAGCTCTCATTCATTGGGTTGTCATCATGGTGGGGTATTATGCGCCGCTTGTGGGGGTGGGGGGTGGTCATCTTGAAAATTGGTTTCCGGACGATAAATGTGCTACTGTTTGTTGGATCGCTTTAAAACTTCAAACGATGACTGGGCTGAATCTGCAGAAGAAACCGATCGAAATCAGCGCTGATCCAAAATCCAATATGGCCACCAGCCATCGGCAGCATCTTGAAAATGGGTTTACTGATGATACCTTCGCTATTGTTCTTCAGACCACTTTAAAGTTCATAGGACATCTGGACTACGGCTGAGGAAGAAACCTATCGAAATCTACGATCACTCGAAATCCAATATGGCCGCTTACGACCAGTGGCTATCCTGAATATAAATATAAAATTTTTAATCTTCTGTTCTCAAGAAACAGTTGGCCGAGTTTAACCAAATTTGATAGGGACCATCCGTGGATCATAGGGATACAAGGTTGTTCAAACGAAGCCCATCTACAAATATGACGAGCAGCCATCCTGGATTTCGGCCGATTTTTAGAACCGTCTTTAACCCTTTCATGCCAAAGCCGACCTATGCAATAGTCTTGAGGAATGTTCATTCACAGGACAAGGAAAGGACTTTTTGAACATTTATCACTGGCATGACTGGATCGATACCCAGACCAGTCATTGCAGTGGTAAATTTCCAAAAAGCAGTCTTATCTTGGCCTGCAAATGGATCTTCAATAAGAAAATATTCAGATTTTCTTGACCAAATTTGGTAATTAAAGGGATAAAAATCGCCGCCTCCCCGAAGCCGCTTGGGAGATTGATTCGAAATTCAAAAAACAACATCTCGGGTACCAGCAGAACAAAGTGTTAGAGCTTGATGAGCCAAATGCTTCGCGGCCATCTTGGATCACCTGATTTTCGCGAAAATTAATTCTCCTGAATCGCTGAAAGGAAGTATGACTAGGGACTAAGGCAGTGCATTAAAACCTGGTCACCATCAACCAAGCAGATTTCGGCAAGTTGGTGGCCATATTCCTGATATTGGAATTTAATTTTTTGCCAGCCATCTTGCATTTTCCCTCCACTAAAATCTATACTAAATCAATGAGAAATATAAAGGTTCTTCTCGAGAACCATCAGACCAAATTTAACCAAATTTGGTAGAAAGCATCCTGGGGCTATCGGAATCCAAGTGTGTTCAAACTAAGCAGATTGACCAATGTAGCCGGTGGCCATCTTAGATTTTGCTTGATTCTTAGAAATTTCATTAAAAATCTAAAACTACTGGGGCGATTGAAACTCATGAATTTGGTCAAATATTTCGCCAGCCGTCATGAATGACCTAATTTTCCTGGATCACGAATGGCGTAATGGATCAGGATGACATTTTGGAAGTATAATTAGGGACTAATGGTCATTTAAGTTTGTCCAAGGAAGGTTAGTAAGTGCTATAACAAAAGATCAGAATTCAGCATGTTGGCGGACATATTGAAATATATGATGGATTTTGAAGCCACAATTGGTTTTATTATTGGCGAACATTATAATTTTCGACAATATATCAATGGGCTCCATTAGTTTGTCTGTTTGTCGGACAAATGCATCTATGTTCTAGGTAGGCGATTCTGGCACTGTGGGCATATTTTGCCTTTGTAATTTCAAAATAAAGGCTTCGGAGGATGGGGTAGTTATTATCCCCACATTTAAAAAAACGTCGGGATATTGTAATCGCCTCCGTCCTGTCCCTCCATCCGTCACGCTATCTTCTCGCAAAACGTTGGGTGGAATTAAACCAAATTTGCTGTGTGGGTTACCCATGTGATTCTGCTTTGCAAGACAATATTTAGATTTGGCTCCGTACACCCCCACTCCCCCCCCCCACTCCGGGGGCAGGGCAGGTGTCAAAAGGTTAAATCACTTGTAACGCAACATCTTTGAAACGGTTACACGGAACTCAACCAAATTTGATATGTGACTTAACAATATGATTGCGGAGTGCATGAGGCCATTTACATTTGGCTCTACCCACAGGAGCTGGAGTCAAAAGGTGAATTTTTAACGGGCGTAAATTCATTATAATGCATCTCATCCGAAATCGGGTGACAGAATACAACGAAATATGGTATGTGCATTACCCATATCACTCTGGAGTACAAGAGCCCATTTACATTTGGCTCCGCCCCCAGGGATGGGTGGGGAATGGGGGTCAGAAGGAGTACAATTAATTTTACACGTAATGGACCTCTTCCGAAACCATTGGAAGGAATTCAACCAAATTTGATACCAGTATGTGGGTTACTCATAGGATTCCGCTTTCCAATACGATATTTAGATTTAGCTCTGCCCCTAGGGGCCGGGGCAGGGGTCAAAAGGTCAAACTACTCGCAACGCAACTCCTCTGAAGCTGTTAGAAAGAACTCAACCAAATTTGAGTTACCCATATGATTGCGGAGTCCAAGAGGCCATTTACATTTGGCTCAGGGGTGGGTGGGTGTAGGTCAAAATGTCACAGCATTGATTGTAATGCAACTCTTCCGAAACCATTGAACGGAATTCAAACAGGTTTAGTATGTGAGTTACCCATATCAATGTGGAGTGGATGAGCACATTTACATTTGGCCCCATCCTCAAGTGGTGGTAATGGGGTCAAAAGGTTATGAAATTGGTTGTAATGATGCAACTCCTCTGACACTGTTGGACGAAATTCGACCAATTGAGTTACCCATATGATTGTGTAGTGCAAGGGGACATTTACATTTGACCCCTCCCCCGGGGTTGGGGTGGGGTTGTGGGTTGTGGGGTGGTGGTGTTAATTAAAGTTAAAAACAGTGAACCGCTCAATCTAGTTGTTATTTGTTTGAGCTATCAATCTGAAGCCTCTATCTGGGCCTACTTACGCATAGATCAATTAGTCTCTGGATAACTGTCTTCAGACGCTTCGCTGCTGGAGTATTGACTCTTGATTTACACCGAGATCTTATCACTACGCATATCACGACAGCTGCTGTCATCAATGCTACAACGCTAACAAAGTTAAATCTATTCTGACAGCCTCTTTTTAGTTGTCTCTTCATTACTTTGTTAAATCCCAGGAACAAAAGAAATCGCTAAACGTTTGTAGGAATTGCGTGTGCCGAATTTCATTTTGTCAAGAGTTATCAGTTTTCATGACATCCGCTTACCCGCGCGATAAATATCATATGTGGACCAATTCACGAATCAATTGTTATTTCTAGGAATAGAAAATTATTGAAATGTTTTTGAGGATTTTCTAGTTCTGACTGTTAAATGCAGTCGATTACATAATTTTGCAGCAGGCATATCAGTCGTTAAGAAAAGCTAAACCGAAACCGAAAGTAAATGAGGAAATACATGCGCTGATATTAGCGTCACGTGACGTGCGTTGGATTTCCCTCTTCCGTTTCCGTTTTTCGGGAAGACGAACAAAATGGCTAAATCATCGATTGACAAAGCTGAAATGCGGTATTTGACGATCGCTGGAACGGTGATAGCACATCGTTTCATTGGTTGTTAAATGATCAGATGGTCTTGTATTTAGATTGTGAAACGAGTTATATAGCTTAGAGACCAATCTGAGATAGTGTATTTGCCTGAACCAGTAGCTTTAATGAACTAATTTTCATGAATCCAAGATATCCGCTGCTGACACGTAAAACCATATTCTGAAGTTCCCAGATGATAGAACAAGTTGATCATGGTATCTGAATGGTTGTTTCTGGGGTTAGGGGAGCTAATTCTCATATTTAGAATGCAGTTATAGACTAATTCTAAGAATTATGTCACATGGTCAGTAAATCCATTATGGCCGCCAGATCGTTTCTTTATCCATTGCTATTCAGTTCCTATATATCACATGCAGATTGTATATTTGAAAGATTTGCATGATTAGATGACGCAGGAACGTGGTCTGGATGTAGTAATGTTTCAACTCTGTTTCAAGTTTAAATTCTATTTGACATGCTCGCATGGACGAATAATCTAATATATTCACAACTGAACTCTATATTGCTAAACATATACCCTTGCTGCAATATAGCGATCTGTTAGATGATGAATATACTACCTTGAAGCAATAAAAAATATTTCTTGGCGTTCGAATGACTGGTGTATGAATAATCTGACGGACAATTTCAATACTTGTTCTAAGAAAAAGTAAATACCTTCATACTCTGTTATGCCAGTTCATCGCTATTTGTCTCTTAAGCAGACCCTATGCTATATACACACCCGCACATATCCCATTTACTGTCAAGATTAGAATCAGATTCAGAATAACCAGTGCTCGAATACTTATCATTTTCTGTCAATATTCCATTCAATAACACTATGTGTAAATCTGCTAGTCAGCCATTTTGAACTTTTCATCCATGGACCATGACAGTCAGATATTAGACTATGAATTGACTTAACTTCAATACTTGTTCTTGTATTATGACAGCCATCATAGTCTTTCATACATGCGAATTCTGGTCTCTACAATATGGTCATTATCCTGGACTGAGTACATAGCAATTTGCACGAACAACTGTGCAATAGTAGTGTCATGTACAGATGCTGATGTCTCTCCAACCCCATACAAGAGGTCCACTTTGCCAGTTTTAAAGGAACACTAATCCCATCTCAAATGTTATACTGCACCGATAGATTATGGTTTTTAGATTCCATATCATTCATATCCTGTCACATTCCCTTATCTGTATCCCAATAATCTGCTTTTTAATACCGCGTAAATGTTGAACGGTGTTCGCCTCAAGCGATAGTGTGTGATGTCATGTAAGTGCCAATGCATTAGATTCTTTGTTATGTAACACTAATTTCGTTGAACATTTTGAAATTAATTTAACTGGAAGTTGTTGCTGCCTATGGCAAAATATTCAACAGTTTACGTGTACGATTGCTTTTATACCACATTGCCAAACTGTAGCTGGTACCTCTATGACTGAGCATATATCCCGAGGCAGACACGCTAGGCTCATGACAGCCATCATAGGCTGTAGAAATGTAGCAACATTTAGCAACTAAAGCCTGAATATCTTTCTTTGACGGGATGATAGAAGGCTTAAAATTACCTGTATAGTTTATGAGCGGCCTATTAGATCACCTGAATAGCTATCCAGAGATGAGATTAGATATCCCTTAATCATCTTCTTGAAAGACTTTACCTCGTCTATGTCAAATGGAAAGGAGGTTGTGTCACAAGCAGTGATACTGTGATATGCTGGCAATAGATTACATATTTCATTACCCAGTCTATTGCACATAGTCTCATTAATGCATCTGTCACCGTTTATTGTCATGACACATGTCGTGGTAAGAGAGAAACCTCCAGCTGCATCTCGCTGTCAGAATAGCGCTGTCTCGGTAGCCATGTGTGCTGTACACTGGAGGAGCACTGGAGGAGCAAGGTGCCCAGATTTTGGATTTTTTGGACCGGTCTGCTATCAAAGGATGGCGTATACCAAAACGATTCTTGGACCATGTAGAATACATGTCACTAGACATCCTTGCGAATCTGGATGCTAAAGGTCACTTCAACCTTAAAATGTAGGTCAAGGTCAGATCTAAGCGACATTCTGTTACCCATTCACGACGATGTCGGCCAAGTCCGGCCTCTGTGGTGGTCTTGAGGAATGTCCATTTGCAGGTCAAGAGAAGACTATGTTTGAAAATTTACCACTCGAATAACTGGCTCGATAACCTAGCCGGTTATTCCACTGGTAAATTTTCAAAAATAGTCTTCTCTTGACCTACAAATGGGCATTCAATAAGTAAATATTTTAATTTTTTAAACAAATTGAGTCATTAAAGGGTTAACGTGTCGCATCAATTGAATTACAGAATATATTATTATATTCAAATTCAACCCAGTGCAATGCATTTAGCCTAAGTTAAGATAAAATAAGTAAAATATTGTTATGGAAATATACACAATGTCAACGGATACCACACGAATACACGCAGCAGATTTTGATTCCGATGCTTGTTACTGCCATAGACAAGCTACAATTCCATAGATTTTGTTTGATACCGTCATGTGTGGGTTATTATTTTTTCCAGATACACACGGGTGATTCCACTATCTGTGAGCAGAAGCACATGAACAAGAAGACGAACAACAACAGATACTGGAACGGGCAGATACAGAGGACAATACAAACCAAAACCTATTATGAAAAACGTATTCTACGCTAGACTGCACGAAAACTGAACGTCTATAATCCGTGTACTAATAAATCCACAGATAAAGTTATAAGGATAATACATTTCTGATAAGATAACACAGCAAAATACCTTGCATGCAATATAAATTTTGGCACCTGGGGTAGAAAACAAGATACCAGAGTGACATCCCAACCGTCGCAATGTGTACACATAAGAAAAACTCTATATGCCTGTGGTAAAAATGCAGCAACAGCATAATCTCATAAACTATCACATCTACAGAATGTGAAGAGTCTACCTCTTGCTTAAACAGTGAATTCATCACACTATCGATCGTTTTCAGAAGAATCTGATTGGAAAGAGATATTTGTTATTTGTTGGATACTTGATCTCGTGGAAATGTCCCATATTCTTCATTGTATTTGGAGGCTTTCTAAGCGTGGCTACAGGAAAATGGCAGCTTTATGTGGGATATTGATCCTATTCTAAAACAGTTTGTAGCAAATAATACAATGGCAAATTAGCTTTTAGACAAGCCCTATAGCGGAAAGCAAATTGGAAAGGTTATTTTAAGCTTCCAAAATGTTATCTTTTCTTACAGCAGCGGGGAACCATATGTAGAGCCAAGAGTCTCTACTTTACACGAAATAAAACAACTATAATCAATTGGCCTTTAGTTCATAAGACAATGATCGATGGGGCTTCCGTAGGGAGGTGGACGGATGGAGTCCACAACAGCACATCATCAGACATGTTTTAAATCAGACGAATTATGTAGGCGGTAAGGATGAAAGTAGTTTGGAGGGCATAGATTCAAGATTCAAGATTCAAGATTCTTTATTTCCATATAGGTAAATAATTAAACAATTCAATACAGGCATCCACCAAAGGCAAGGCCTATGATGCGGTGGACCCTTGACATATAACATACATTTATAATATTATGTTTATACATATAACATTTATATACATGTACATGAATATTTTATATTACAAATAACATCGAATACGATACAATACATTTAAACAAATTACGTGTGGAGACATGACTTATGACATAACATTTCACATAAAGGGGGAGGGGGGAGGGACGGTGGAGTGAGTGGAGTGACAATCTTGCTGAGTATTATTAGTATTCAGTGAAATTACGATTATTATTATTATTATTATTATTATTATTATTATTATTATTATTATTAACAGCAATAACAACAAAAATATTATTAACACCATTACTCTTATTTACATGTATTATTGTTGTTAGTATTATCATCATCATCATCATCATCATCATCATCATCATCATCATTAGTTTTATCATTATAATGATTGTTATTATCATGTATAATTATTGTTGTCACCACCATTATTATTATTATTATTATTATTATTATTATTATTATTATTATTATTATTATTATTATTAGTATTATTATTATTATTATTATTATTATTATTATTATTATTATTATTATTATTATTATTATTATTATTATTATCGCATTACTATTATCATTATATTTAATTATAACAATAGCAACGGCAGTACCATTACTATTATTTACATTACTATCATGTATTATTATTTTTGTTTTTTATGATCAGCACTCATACATCATGTACATGTACATAGTTCTACATATTTGTTGTCCTGGTGGCCGGGTGCGCTACAGCGGAAGAATATGTCTACAGAGACCACATTTACACAAAACTAAAAAATAAACAAGTACACATATTGATGCAAGGAATCAATGGTAAATAGCGTGCCCGGAGGTTATTATAATTGTGAGAATAAACTCAACTGTTTCATGAAAAAATGCGGTTATATAAAGGCATACAAGACACTTATGACAAAAATATACGCGGACAATAAACACAAAAGAAGGAATATTTCTTGCAAAAATATATGGGCAGTATTAGCTATGGGCTAGGAAAAGCAGCTTATATTTTTGGTCAGTCCAACAATTTTTCCATCCATCCGTTTTCTCCCGGCCAAACTCCTTAACAGAGAGAGGAACAGACAAAATTAAGAGCAGCCAGTGATGAGAAAATTGCACTACTGCATCAACAGAGCGTAACAGATCAAATTTGGGACATTAGGTATCAACAACTTGTAAAGATAAAGAAATCAACAGAACTGGCAACCCAGTCAGTAGAAAAGCAGCGCAAGAAGCAGTACAGACCCTGACACCCATTCAAACATATTAAAGAAAAACTGTAAAGAATATTTTAAACCTAAATCTTGATACCTTCTTAAACAGACGTGAAAAGCTTATTACCCGGAAATATATTGGTGAAATATACACTGCAATTCTAGTCAAATGCACAAAGCAAGTATATTTTTGATGCAATACAGGACCCCGATCTGTGCCGACAGATAACCTTTTCAACAAGGTTAAGTGGCCAGGATAGAACCAATACCGTGAGCCTAGTTTTCTCCAACGAAAATGATATAGTAGAAAACATTCTGACTGAAGACCCAGTGGGAAACAGCCATGACATCATGATCTGTTTCATTTAGCTATCATATCTATGTCACCTATTAAACGATATCGTAACTCGAAACAATGACAAACTATTATATCAAATATTTTTGCTTGACAAAAAGGCCAAAATCGTCTTCAACCATTGTAATGATGACGATCTTGTTGACCATATGCACAAATGTTAGGGTATTAGCCTGATAAGTCAGGTTCTACCAGTACACGCGGCTAATAATATGGGATATATAGAAATATTTTCACATTGCTATAAAAAATATTAGGTGGTAGAATTATTACAATATTTCGCACAGCACAAGAACATAGTGAGTTCTACATGGCCTTATGTTCGAAAACTGGCTACAAGGCATGTAGAGATAGTCTGGTACCGAATATAGTACATTATTGGAATTTGACAATGGTGTGCCACCACTAAATTGCATATGACGAAATTACTGTATAGTAAACATTTTTTAAACCTTTGATACATTATTAGCGTATTCATATACGTATCTAACCATATGGGTGAACTTCTGAGGTCGAACCTATTGCAAACAGTGTGGTACAGAAAATCGTTGATCTGACAGAATTTGCGCCAATTTTCGGTATGGAATTGTGTACTATGAAATTACGTTCCTGTAGATTTTTTTTTAATTCGGAATACAACTAGCATATTTCCTATGAGTATTTGTGGGTGAAATTCTGGGGGTGAACGTATTGCAATGAAAACCATGAATTATCCTAAGTTTGAGCTTATTTACGTTATGAAATTTTTAAATCTCACTACGTCGTAAGCTTATGCCTATACCTATCTAAACATATGGGTGATATTCTGGGCCGAACCCATTATGAGCGATATGTCAGGACGTATCGACACCTATCTGAATGTGGTGAATGTGAACCAACCATATTACAATGGGGCCATATGGCGAATATGTAACTACATATTACCAAATTACTTGATGGTAGAATCGTGCAAAAGCAGTAGTACATATTCAGTTATATACAGCTATATGTAAAAAAAATGATTACAAACCGAGAAGTGAGATTCTAATACTGAATATAGTCAATTGTTGGCATTTGAAACTGTCCGTGGCTACTAAATTGAATATTACGAAATTACTACGTGGTAGAAATCTCAAGATTCATTAGCGTATTCATATCCCTATCTAATCATATGGGTGAAATTATGTAGCCACACATATTGCAGACGGTAGAGTATTGAAAACCACAGATCTGCCAACATTGGAACAAATTTATGAGATGAAATCGCATACTACGAAAATACTTCACTTCACGTTCGAATTCTTTTAAATTCCCAATGTAACTAGTATATTCAAACTCCTATACGTCTATGTGAGCGAAGTTCTGAAA